>JAPDVR010000018.1:39984589-40117089 GCA_026230005.1 Gila orcuttii | reverse complement strand
TTCTGAACAAATAGACTGTTCCCAGAGTGCTGTATCAAGGCACCTCAGTGGGAAGTCTGTGGGAAGGAAAAAGTGTGGCAAAAAACGCTGCACAACGAGAAGAGGTGACCGGACCCTGAGGAAGATTGTGGAGAAGGACCGATTCCAGACCTTGGGGGACCTGCGGAAGCAGTGGACTGAGTCTGGAGTAGAAACATCCAGAGCCACCGTGCACAGGCGTGTGCAGGAAATGGGCTACAGGTGCCGCATTCCCCAGGTCAAGCCACTTTTGAACCAGAAACAGCGGCAGAAGCGCCTGACCTGGGCTACAGAGAAGCAGCACTGGAGTATCCACAGTCAGTGATGGTCTGGGGTGCCATGTCAGCTGCTGGTGTTGGTCCACTGTGTTTTATCAAGGGCAGGGTCAATGCAGCTAGCTATCAGGAGATTTTGGAGCACTTCATGCTTCCATCTGCTGAAAAGCTTTATGGAGATGAAGATTTCATTTTTCAGCACGACCTGGCACCTGCTCACAGTGCCAAAACCACTGGTAAATGGTTTACTGACCATGGTATTACTGTGCTCAATTGGCCTGCAACTCTCCTGACCTGAACCCCATAGAGAATCTGTGGGATATTGTGAAGAGAAAGTTGAGAGACGCAAGACCCAACACTCTGGATGAGCTTAAGGCCGCTATCGAAGCATCCTGGGCCTCCATAACACCTCAGCAGTGCCACAGGCTGATTGCCTCCATGCCACGCCGCGATTTCTTTCTGTGTCTTACCCTCTTGCTTGAGGGTGTCAATGATGGCCTTCTGGACAGCAGTCAGGTCGGCAGTCTTACCCATGATTGCGGTTTTGAGTAATGAAACAGGCTGGGAGTTTTTAAAAGCCTCAGGAATCTTTTGCAGGTGTTTAGAGTTAATTAGTTGATTCAGATGATTAGGTTAATAGCTCGTTTAGAGAACCTTTTCATGATATGCTAATTTTTTGAGACAGGAATTTTGGGTTTTCATGAGCTGTATGCCAAAATCATCTGTATTAAAACAATAAAAGACCTGAAATATTCCAGTTGGTGTGCAAGGAATCTGAAATATATGAAAGTTTAATTTTTATCATTACATTATGGAAAATAATGAACTTTATCACAATATGCTAATTTTTGAGAAGGACCTATATATATATATATATATATATATATACTATTAATTAGTATTTTTGTCAAGTTTTCCAGAAAAAAACAAGATCAGTTTACAAGAGAAGAAAAATTGCTTAAGATATTAGGAGTTATTTTCAGAGAATGAATTTTAAATTAAGTTTGTTTTTCTAACCCTGTTGTTGGCAAATTGCTGTTTTTTTTCTAGTAACAAAAAAAGGATAACAAAAATAGGAGGTTTGTGCTTATAACCAGAAAATCTGCATAGTAATGATGAAAGCATAAGCAAAATGCTGTACTATATATATATACACACAGTTGCAATCGAAATTATTCAACCCCCATTGCAAATCAGGTTTATTGGCAACATTTACAGACTTTCAGTTGTTTGCAATGAACAAATCAAACAAAAGTAGTTAAAATAGCTCAACACAACAAATGTTTCCCCAAATTCAAATACTTCAAATACTTTTAATGACTTCTGCAGTCTCAAAATTATTCAACCCCTTAATTGCAAGCATCTTCAGTACTTTTTTACACCCTTTTGCTATTATGACCTGCTGCAAACGAGATGTATTACCAGACACCAGCTTCTGACAGGGTTTCTGAGGAATCTTAGCTCATTCCACATGAGCAATGGCTTCCAGTTCAGTAATATTCTTGGTTTTGCTTGCTGCAACTGCCTTCTTCAAATCCCACCAGAGGGTTTTCTATTTGTTTTCTATTTTCTATTTCTATTTAAGTCAGGTGACACTGATAGCCACTGTAGAATCTTTCAGGACTTCTTTTGAAACCAAGCCTTGTTGGAATCTGAGGTTTGCTTGGGATCATAGTCCTGTTAGAAGGTCCAATGACGCCCAAGCTTCAGCTTCCTCACTGACAGCATGACGTTTTCTCCTATAGGATTTCCTGATACTTCAATGAATCCATCTTGCCTTTCAAACGCTGCAGGTTTCCAGTGCCAGAGGATATAAAGCAACCGCAGAGCATCATGAGCGCCACCATGCTGAACTGTAGACAGTGTTCTCTACAGCTAATGCTTCATTCTTCTTCCTCCAGACATACCGCTGATCCATAGGGCCGAAAAGTTCCAGTTTTGTTTCATCACTCCTCAGAACGGAATCCTTCTTGGAACTTCTGTGGCTTATTTATATGATTTTGAGCAAATTGGAGCCGACTTTTATTGTGCTATTGGGTCAAAAGTGGTGTACGTCTTGGAGTTGGTTTAGTACATGCCTTACTGTTCAAGCTGAAACCTTAGTGCCTGTCGCCACCAAGTCTTGCTGCAGGTCTTTTGCAGTCACTCGAGGGCTTTACTGAACCTGCCTTCTCAAAAATCTGGTTGCAGCTGTTCATAGCTTCCTGTTTCTGCCCCGTCCAGGTAGTGTAACCACTGTTCCTTTAACTTTGAACTTGCAAAATATGCTTCCAACGGTGTCTCTAGGAACATTTTGTGCCTTCGCTATGTTTTTGTATCCTGTTCCTTGTTTGTAAAAGGCAATGGTACCTTTACTTAACTTTTTGGACCATTCTTTTGACTTAGCCATATTTCTAACTTGCAGTCAAACATGACACTCAACAAACCTATCCAGTTCAGGTATTTCATGTGTTCTAGCTCCAGCACACCTCGTGCAGCTAATGAAGGCCTTGATTAGTTGCATCAGGTGTGCTTGAGACAACACCTTTTTTGCAGATTTGTGCTGTTGTGAGAGATTCTATTCAGGGGGTTGAATAATTTGGAAACTGCAGAAGTCATTAAAAGTTGCATTTTCAGTTAAATTTGGGGAAACCACTTGAAACATTTGTTGTGTTGAGCTATTTCAATTACTTTTGTTTGATTTGTTCATTGCAAACAGCTGAAAGTCTGTAAATTTAGCCAATAAACCTGATTTGCAGTGTGCGTGCGTGCGTGCGTGCGTGTGTGTGTGTGTGTGTGTGTGTGTGTGTGTGTGTGTGTGTGTGTGTGTGTGTGTGTGTGTGTGTGTGTGTGTGTGCGCGCTGTACATATATATTAATGCTGTTCATATATATTAATACACAATATTTGTTTTCTAGATTTATATATACATTGTTTTAATAGTTTTTAAACACTCTTAATGCTCACAATTTAATTTAAAATACAATTTAAAATATCTGGTTTCTATGTGAATATATTTTACATTTTAATTTATTCTTGTGATCAAACCTGAATTTTCAGCATCATTACTCCAGTCTTCAGTGTCACATTATCCTTCAGAAATCATTCATGCTGATTTGCTGCTCAATTATTATCAGTATTTATTGGTGCTGAACTATTAATATTATATAATTATAATCAATTATAATATTAATCAATTAATATAATTATTAATATGAATTATGTCTAACTTTTGACTGGTAGTGTATAAAGCATTTAATTTGATTAGTTGAGCTGGTAAAGGTCTTTTAATATTATTGAAAACAGCAGTTTGTGCATGCTTTCATAATTATTATGCAGTTTTTGCATAAGCTGATATGTTAAAGTCCATGTCTATATATGTTTCATATATGACCAATATAGACATGAACTTTAGCATATCAGTTAGTATATGGACTTTAGCATAAAT
The DNA here is from genome assembly GCA_026230005.1 of Gila orcuttii. NCBI lineage: Eukaryota > Metazoa > Chordata > Actinopteri > Cypriniformes > Leuciscidae > Gila > Gila orcuttii. The sequence continues at coordinate 40,113,369 of JAPDVR010000018.1, read as the reverse complement.
TAATACGTGTTTATGATAAAATTCCATGGGTTCAATTTTAATGACAATTGACAATTACAATTCCTAAGCATTGGAGATGCTGAAGGACTCTCATCATGTCCAGGGCTTGTCCGAGCATCAGGCGAGATGCCGGTGAGAACCTCAGCACATGCTTCATGTGGTTTGGTGAATCTCAGAAATAGAAGCTGACAGTCTGCATGACTCCAGCCTTTTTGCAGTCTTGTTAAAAGAGCTGCCGTCTTGAAAGCATCCGTCAGACTGCGATGTGAGAGAAGGTGAAAGTGAAATGCTCTGGATGCATCTTGGCTACAAGGGCATGATGGGAAAAGATGCAATATTTCACTGCTCAGACTTCAACCAGGCCTTATACGACAGTTTTATGACAGTTTCTTCCATAAAAGTGCTGTGTGGATTTCATAGCGGCACAACATCAGCATTTTCATTGTCAATAACTGAAAATAAACTAAAATGAAGGGTTTGATATATTCATGCCATAGGAGAACCTTTTAAAGTTCCATTAGTAGATGTAGTAATAATAATAATGATAATAAATTCAAATGTTTAGTATTGTATTATTAAAAAAAGTATGTATTATTATTTAATGTATTATTATTATTTTATGGAACATTCTTATTCAATAAGATTTAAATTATTAAAATACTATTATTATATAAATTATTATTATTATATAACATTTTAATTAATAGTATATTATAATATGAAATGCCTGATTTTAACTATTATTAATATTAATAATGACAATGGCTATTATTAGTATTTTTATTTAATTATTACAATTATTATTCCGTCATGTCATATAAATGTTTCTTTTATATGTCATATTTCTTACATATTCTTAACAATAACTATGGTCTTTTCTTTCCTGGTTCTGTTGAAATAACACAAGTCGAAGTTTGTAAGAAACATCAGACCTCAGAGGACCTCTGATCTCTTCTGGATAGAAAACCTGAATTGCTTTTAAATGAACTCTAGATGAAGTCAGAAAGCAATCGTTTTTTGATTACCAATGTCAGCACTCTATAAACAACTCTATTTAATGTGTTTTCCGTTGTCTTATATCAACATCATCAACGTCTTCTGAATCTGCTTCTGTTCTATCAGTATTAAATGGACAGTAGCGCCTAAATGACGTCCCAGGATCCTTTGCGTTCACCGTGCATTTATTCAACTGATAAATGTGTGGGTTGCATCTGTCGCTCCTCGTGGGATCTGCTCATTTACGGCTTTATCTTCCGCCACTGTTTGTTTTCTGAGGTGCAGCCTCCAGTTTGATGGTTCGACAGCAAATGGCCTTTAAAAAGTCATTTGTGTCTCCTGAGCTGTGCGTAAGTGTCCTGTAATTAAGTTGAAAATGTCTCCTCTGCCGGTGAACAGGTAGATACTGCACACACTGATGATGCTCACAGAGGTCAAAGGCCACATGCGTGTCAATGACTTTCCTCCTGAGGCGCATGTTTGCTCTGATGAAAATTAAATATTAACTTGAGGCTAGAGTTACTTTGCCCATGTCTGTTTTTCTTTGACGATCTTCGCAATGTGTGTGCTAGAGAGAATTGTGTTCAGGCTAACAGTGAAATGTCCGTGCCGTCTGCTGCCATACTGGATCAATACTGCAAATTTCCCACGACAATCAGGATGCTCTTGTGTCAGAGACCAATGCAGTTAAAGGAATAGTCAGCCGGAGTGAGATTTCTCACTCTGTTTATGCAGTTCTTGCATAAAATGACAAATCTTATCAACTGTCAAGCTCCAAAAACGATCAAACTGCAGCATAATAGTAGTCCATAATGAATGCATTATATTCCAAGTCTTCTGAGCTCATGTTGTAATTTTGTGCGAGGAGCAGATTTCAATTTAAGATATAAAAATAAAGATTTTCTTTGAATTACTGTTTGAAGTAAGTTCTGTCTGAAGGCTTTTAATAGACTGAAAAAAAAAGGTTATTAGAGTAGGTTTTACCATTTCAGTCTTTCTACTTCAAAATTTCACGTTTAATACAATGTGTATTGCATAAATCATATGCATTACTTCAATGATGCTTTAGTATCATTCTGGAGCCTTAAAGCATCTCAATATTAATTAAAATCTTTCCAAACTTCTCTGGAAGAAAGAAATGCATACTGTTTGGAATGACATGAATTAAAGAGTTGTATTATTTGCTACACTGTTGCTTTAATTATGTTAGTGTGTATTACCCATGCTGTCCTGGCATGCGAAGCCTCACAGATGTTCTTCTGTCTGGGACGGATGCGTCTCCAGCTATGGGTCATTAGTGATCTGTCTGATACGGAGTGCAGGGAGCCAATCAGCTTGTTCTTCTCATCTCAGCCCTCATTTCACTCCTGCACAGATGCATTAACCTGGAGATGTGCTGTCCTAGTTCTAGCAGAGGGCACAGCACGTCTCTCGAGAGCCCAGCGGTTTCAGCCAAGTTTGACCTTCTACTGGTGACAATTACAGTGCACTCTTCCCATCGGTGTACACAAACTCATATTTATATTCATATCATATTCATATTATAACTTTTGTATGTGTGCATGTATGTGTTTATATATATATAACACGTTTATTTATCATTTTATATAATAAAGGAAGTGTGTGTGTATATTAGGGATGCTAACGATTAAGCGATGATAATAACTTGTCAATAACAAGTTAATCGATAAAACTTCATCAATCATGGATTAAGCAAGGTCATGCGCGCTACTCGACCGTGAGACATGTAAAGCAGACTCAAGGAAAAGTGAAGCAGGTAGCGTGCCGGAGTTATGTTTGTGACCAATTTACATTAAAAGGATTGAGTTACACCTTCATGACTATAAGTTTGCGTGTGCATTTGCAGAATTTGGTTTTGTGCAAATGTAAGTTGTAATATGGTGTTCATTTTGTGTAGGCCTATCTGATTTATTTAATATAGGATGCATTTGGGTAAGAATTAACGCTGAAGTGTGCCAGTGATCATTTTCAGCACATGCCACTCAAACAGCAATGCACGACTAATAATGACTATGACTAATAATGATTGGGACTGTCATATTACATAACATTATAAAGAGAATGATATTGTAATAAAACATTGGGTTTTTATTGGGTTTAGTTGCCGTGTTGATACAGGAAGAGCACGTCCACAACAGGAGTTACACATTCTGAATAGCACGCATCTGAGGCAGCGTAAGTGACACGTTGTATTAGTCGTTATATTTGATTATTAAATAAGTCATTTAATAAATTATCAATCACATCGACTAATTTTACAATCATACTAGCCCTTTATTTAGATTAAAAACCATTCTCATTAATTTGGTGAGAAACATTGTGTTTTGTGCAGCATTTGCAAACCCTGTCATGCTGTTGGCTACTGTATATGCCACTGCCGTAGTTTAACAACACAGTGTCATGTGGACAATTAGTCAGTATTGATATTAACGATTCATTTCAATACAGACATCAATGAACATAATGGTAACTTGCAGTTCATTGATTGAGTCAATTTTTTATTTAGTTGCCGCTCTGATCAGTCCAGTATTTTTGAACTATTCATTAGAAGAATCGACCCGTCAGAATCATTCATTCTGTAATCAGACTACACAGGTTGCGCTGAATGTTTGGATTCGCTAAAAAGGACTGGCTCAGAAGAATCATTTGTTCGTCCTACATTATTGCAGTGTATGTTTGTTTATACATGCAGCCACGAGAACAATTCAATAGAAAGATGTTTTCAGTAATTCTGCAGTACAGTATCATTTTATCATATTCAACACAGACTGCAAGCTCACATTCACAACTCGGGTAAATTTTATTTATTCAGGTACTGAAGATCAGTGTTGTTTTTTACCATGATAAGTTGCCACCATGTTGTTAAGGCATTGTTGTGGTTTCCATGGCTTTCCTGTGCTGTTGCTAAGGTATTCTAAATGTGGTTTGCTATGTGGTTTTACCGTATGAAAAAGAGTCCTGCACCTTTAAGTCTCTGTGATATTCTGGTCTGGTGTTTCCTTCAGTGTAAATCTATGGGAATTTTTTTTTTACACCCGTTTTATCGCCCACCAGGTGAAAATCATAAGTCTGGTTTGGGACGAGTTGCACATTGAAGTTTAATACTTAGATTTAGAGGTTTGTTCAAATCACTAAACCTAAATCACATAATAGTGGTGCTTGCCTTAGCAACAGCCAACATGAGCGTTAAAAACACATCTTGAGGTCTGCACATGGTTCCATTCTGCTGCACCCTGTCTAGTTTAATTCACTATTGAAGATGACCTTGTCACAGAAAAATTTGATTGTGTGGATTCAAGGCCGTTTGAACGTCCATTCTGGGTGAATTTGATAAATACAGCAGTTGCATTTGAAATATAAACTGTTGGCGAGGTGTTTTCTGCACCTGCTACAAAAGGAAAAGTTTGAACACCAAGATACTAGACAGCTAAAAAACATGTTTTTCCTAATTTCATCATTAAATCAAATAAATTAAATATACAGTAGGTTGAAGTCATGTGATGACTATATATACTACAGTTTAGAATGTTTATCATTGCATATTTTGCATGCTTAATCTACATGTTTGGGGTTGGTAAGATTTTTAAAATGTTTTTCAACAAAGTCTCTTCTTTTTCCAAGGCTGCATTTATTTGATGGAAAAAAAAAAAATTATAATAATATATTCCTGTGACCAAAGCTGAATTTTCAGCATCATTACTCCAGTCTTCAGAAATCATTCTGATATGATGATTTGATGCTCAATAAACATTTCTGATTATTATCAGTGTTGAAAACACTTCATATTTTCATACTTTTTTCTTTTCAGTATACTTTGATGAATAGAAATTTTAAAAGAACAGCATTTTTTTATAGAAATCTTTTGTAACATTATAAATGTCTTTACTGTCACTTAAAACTGACCTTAACTGAATTAATTCTCTGAATTAATCTTACTGATTAATACTTAACTGAAGTATGAATTTCTGTCACTAGCAGTTTTTACCATGTATCTGACTGTTTGGTGCAAAAAAACCTGGATAGCATGTGGAAAATGTGCCAAACGTTTAGAAAATGAGTCCTTTAAATGTGTGATTTTGAAGAGACACTTGCACAGATGTGTTTGCTACAGTGCAACAGCAGTTAACAGTTTTCTGTTGTTTTATCTTTCAGATATTTAAGCAGAAGGTGTTGGAGCTGGGCGAGAAATTGTTACCCGCCTTCAACACACCCACCGGCATTCCCAGAGGAGTCATTAACCTGGGCAGGTGAGCATGGGCGTAGATTACGCGGGGGACGTGTCCCCCCCACTTTTTTTAAAATGTAAATTCGTCCCCCGCACTTTTTCATAGGGCAAATGAGTCTATGACAAGCTGAGGTTTCCGCGGGTGTGTATAGCCTGCCCTACATCGAGATTTAAAATCCAAAGAGTCAAGGATAGTCTATCTACATACGTGACTTTCATGCTTCCATGGTAATCAGTCACTCGTGCATTAGCTTACGACACGCCCATGCTCGCACCCGCGCCGAATCCATCAGTTTCATCAGAGTTCAAAACGGCAAAAAAACTCTTCACTCCTTTTTCACGAAAAAGTCAAGCACTGTAAGTAAGTTGTCATGTGGTATACGAATTGTGTTGCACAATGATGAATAACTCTGCCTATTTCTCTTGTTGAATAATTAACAAGTTTTGTTGTAAATTGAAAATATTCACTATACCCGCACAAACGTGCACTATTTTCAATCTTTTTTTATTCGTTTTATTTTCACAGATATGTTATCAAAGCCCTTCAAGTTAGAATAAACATGGTGATTGTTAATGCTGAATTTGTATTTTCATGCATTAACAGCCACGATCTGCTTGAATCAGGCAATAACATGTGTAGACTATGATGTTTACCATAATTCGGTAACTCTTTACAATTAGATAAAAAAGTTTGTAGACAAACTTTAAGTTCTCTTGAAAAAGCCTAACTAGAAAGTTTGAAGTATTTTTAAAAGCTTGAAGTTTGAAGGTTTTCAATTGGAAAGTTTTAGTTTAGTAAGACAAACTTTAGGCTATTAAGGAAATGTTATTTTGCCAAAAGAAGAACTTTTATTTTAAGTAAATGTTATTTTTAAATCAGCCTACTTCAGTTTGATATTTAACCATATTATCATGCTTAACAGTAACACTTATAATTTGAATAATTGTAATGCGATGATCAGATATCTAAATCAGAGAATATCATATGTTTGGGCAGTTGGATTATTTATTTTTAGCAGTGGATTCGGGGGACTCAAAGTGCACCAGATTAATGAATTTATCTTTAAAATGTACAAAATTTTCTTCCGGGGGGGCATGGTCCCGAACCCCCCTAGAAGTACCGAGATCCACCTACAAAAATACTGTGGGAAACACAGTAGGCTAAATGATGGTCTACAAAAAATAAAAATGTTATTATCTAATTAAAATACATGATCAGGATTTTACCACCTCCGCCTCGTTTTAAGCCAGGAAAAACCCTGCGTGTCAAATATAAAGTACTGAACATCTGCATTTCTTTCTTTCTGTTTTTTTGCTTTAAAAATAAATAGCATATTAAGCAAATTAACCTGTCAACAAAAGTCTGAAAAAAAAATAGTATTACACTTGACATTCTGTCCCCCTCACTTTTGAAATGATGGCTACGCCCCTGCAGGTGAGCATCCCATGCAGCTTCTACCTGTCTGCGCACCGTCCCGTCTGTCGGCCCGAACCCGGCTAGACGCTTCCATTCACAAAGCCATATGCCTTGAACATTACCATTTCTTTCTTGTTTTCCGAGCGAAAGCTTTCTGGCACTCCTGTTGCCCACCTGGCTTCCATTAGCCCTCCAGCTCGCTCTGACAGCTGCAGGCAAATTTAATTAACTGGTTCTCATGCTAATTCCAGTTAGATGAGTAACGGGAGCCGGTCCCACAGATGGGCTGGGAGAAAGCGGCTCCCGGTGAGACACTCAGGTTTAGTCTTGGTGACACAGACCAAACACGCGTCACTACGCATACGGAAGAAGTCTCTTATACTCTTAAATATTATTACAGTTTAAAACAGCTGTTTTCTATGTGAGTATATTTTAAAATGTAATTTATTCATGTGATCAAAGCTGAATTTTCAGCATCATTACTCCAGTCTTCAGTGTCACATGATCCTTCAGAAATCATTCTGATATGCTGATTTGCTGCTCAAGAAACATTTATTGTTATCATCAATGTTGAAAACAGTTGTGCTGCTTTTTTATTTTTGTAATAATTGTATTATTAATGTAATCATACTCAATATTACTGTTTTTACTGTATTTTGATCAAATAAATGCAGAGGCTTCTTTTAAAAAACATAAATGAAAAACTTAATTATTCCAAACTATGCAAGTGAATGTCTGTAAGAGTTGAAGTTAAATATGTGACAACATTAGTAAGTTGCCAGGCAGCATTTAAGGCATCAAAACATTTATACCTCATTTTGTTCAAATAGTGCAGCATCACGTACAGACAGTATTTCAGACAGAAGCCAATAATAAATGTGCAATAATTGTCTTCAAAAATTACTTTAAAATCAAGCATTGATTTTTAAATATAAGCATCGACTCAGCGTCGTTCATGATCTGTCTCTTAATATTAAATCGGCTTTAAGCCATTTCTCCCACCGTTGAAACTATCCACCTTTTATTTAACAAACACTTAGTTGTTTTGTGCTGGTTTGGGTTGATTTTTCCGACAAAAGTTTTCTCACTTTCCTCTTCCTCCCCAGACGTCAGCGCTATTGATCGTTCTTTCAGAAGGGAAGCGGTGCGTGGCTTGCTTTCACAATAAGAATCAGAAACAAATAATCTTGTGAATTAGTTCCACAGTTTCACCGAAAGAATCCTGCAGGGAGGAGCGAAGCCCGAAATCTGGAGCGGTTAATTTCAGAGTTCATTCAGCATCTCAGTCTCTCTCTTTCTCTTTCTTTCCATGTTTCCTCTGCTCAGTTTTTTTCATGCAGCAGGAGTGAGTCCAGAAGCAGAACCGTTGAAATCTTAAAGGACAAGTTCGGTATTTTACACTTAAAGCCCTGTTTTAAGATCGTTTCTGATGAAATAGAACGGTTAAGATTGAAATTTGGACAAATGCTGCTGTCCGAAAATTTTCGGTTTCTGTATTAGCACCCCCCCCCCACCTCCACAATGGTTTCATAGGGGCACTTGAACAATCATTCATAAAACGCATTAAACTTTAGTTTACAAAGACGTGAAACTCACCGAGTGGTCTGGGGTGTTCACTGATATGCTCACACAAAAATCGCTGCAAAAGATGCTTTCCAACTGGTTTTATCATATTTTTTGTCCTGACTTAAGTCAATGGAGTTGGACAAAAACTACGATATGAATGATTGTTCAAGTGCACCTATGAAACCATTGTGCAGGTGGAGGGGGGGGGTGCTAATACAGAAACCGAAAATTCTCGGGACAGCAGCATTTGTCCAAATTTCAATCTTAACCGTTCTATTTCATCAGAAACAATCTTAAAACAGGGCTTTAAGTGTAAAATACCGAACTTGTCCTTTAATGACATTTAATCAAAATAAAGAATAAAATGCTCTGGATATACTGTTCAAACTGCTCTTAAAATATTTACATTGTTGCACTATTTCCAGATGGTCTATTACAGGTGTATTGAATCCCTGGCAAATGAACAGTTAAAGCACTGTTTGTTGATTAATAAGATCTTAAGTCAAACTTAATCAGGTTTTTGACAAGGACATAGTACTATAACTGCTACAATGTCAGTCGCCAATCACATTATACTGCATTGGATGTTAGAAAATCTTGTGTTGCACTTTATATTGATTTATCCAAACTATTTGATTCTGTGGATCATTGTCTTATTTTGCATAGGCTCAAAGGTGTAGGTTTTAGGAATACAGTGCTGAAGTGTTTTTTTTTTTTACTATTTGACTGGAAGAACTCAGTGTGTAAAGGCAGGTGTTCCTCAGGGGTCTATTTTGGGACCAATTTTATTATCTATTTCTATAAATTAACTTGGTGTAGGACTAGAGCCAGCAAATGAATACTTTTATCCAGATAATATAATATGGCTCCATCTGTAAAAGTGGCAATAGACTCCTTACAGACTGCTTTTAATTTAATTCAGACTTCTCACCAATGCATTTTTTTAACACCTTATTAAAAGAAATGCACCAGACCCATGCTAAACAGTATGTGTACATCACATAGCATCTGATATGTGAAACAGCTTATTCAGGACAGTAGAATATAAAAAAATAACATGCACTTTTTATGATCCCTCTTATTTTGTTAAAACGATTAACATATTCTGCAAGTATATGTAATCTTATGAGCAGAACTGTAAATGCAACTTTTGGTGGTGTGCATGTCAATTCTGTGCAAACCATCTGAGATGTTTCTAGATGGAATAAATTTGAATGTCAAACATGTTTTTTCGTATATTTAATCCTCTTAAAAATTGCATCATTTTTTATTTTGCATTAAGCATGTAATGTTCTCGTGTGGGATGAAGTGAAGGGTTTTAGCACGTCTGTGTTAAACAGTTCCTGCCGTTAAACAAGTGCGCTGGCATCCGCTTTCCATGGTTTGGTGCTTTGTTGCCATGGCCGCACTGTTACCTGCCTGTTTGCCATGGCAGCGGTGTGGCGTGGGTGGTGGTGCTCACTGTGCCTGGTTTGCTCTCCGTTGCAGTGGCACCAGCTGGAGTTGGGGCTGGGCATCGGCCGGGAGCAGTATCCTTGCAGAGTTCGGGACGCTGCACCTGGAGTTCGTTCACCTGTCCCAACTGTCTGGAAACCCAGTGTTCACTGAGAAGGCAAGAGTCATTTGTCTTGTGATGATTTACATTAATGTTGTCACTATACCAATATTTCAGTCGTCTTTTCCAGTATAATTTCACGGTTCTCTTTACTATTTGAAAATTAAATATAATAATCATTAATAGCATTAAAATTAACTAATTTAATTTAAGTACATAATACATTAAAACATTAGCATGTAGCCTTTAAATATTGTTCAGTTAAATAAACACTGCATTTTTAAAAAATCAATTGAAAAGTTAGAAATAAAATGGAGAAGAAAAAACACATTACAGGTAACAGAACAAGTGGCAAGTCTATTCACTTACACTTCAAAGGGGTCATTACCTGGATTTTTAATATGTGCACTTTGTTTGCACAAAAAAAGCAAAAAACTATGGCTGCGTTTACACTTGGCATTAACATGCGACCTGTATCCAGATGTTGTCCACATACACATTGAAAAGACAAGTGTAAACGCGCTTCTGATGGGAATGTTATCCGGTCAGCGTGTCCAGGTCCGGAGGGAGTCGAGGACGCATTGTGATCGGATCTCAGTGTAATGTAAATGCAATCCAGCCATCGTGTGTGTGCATTCACAGGTGGACGTCACACAAACCCCCCCCACTATCATTATTTTCAACCCTCATTCTGACCTTCTAGCTGTGTCCCAATTTTCATACTTATTCTATGCCGTTTTTGTGAGTATAAATATTGTGAGTAGTGTGTTCACTGAAAATTACAAAAAGAAAAAGTGCACTTAAAGAACCCTGATGATACACTTAATTAAAGGGGTGGTTTACTGCTTTTTTTCTTTGCATGATTGTGTTTATGGGGTGCAATATAACATGTCTTCGTTTTTTTTTTTTTTTTTTTTTTTAAGCCTTATTTTTCATTAATTTCACCTTTATTGTAAGCCGCTTTCTCCTCTGTCATTTGAACGACCGGTTGACTTCCTGATTCTATGAAACCACTCCCTCAGAAACAGGCAATGGGCTCAGATTGGTTAGTTGGGCCGGTGTGTTGCAATTGGCTAAACTGCGTAGCGCACGTTGTCCGGAAACTTCACGCCCATTACCTTTACAGGCGAAAGTTGCATGTGCTCCGGTCAAATGTAAATAATGGTGTCAATACTGCCGTATCAGCTTGAGACAGAATCAGACCCAGAAAGAGGCAATGAAGAGAGTCAAGCAGAACCTCCCCAAACACGGCTCTTACAAAACGTTTCTGAATGGTACATTTTTGTATTATTATTATTCTATTCTACTATTATTATATAAGAATTTCGATATGCTGTTACTTGAAAATGCTACTGCTGCTTGTTAGCTTTTGAGATACGGTTTTCTCCTGATTAAATATTTAATATAACTGAATAAATGACTGAGTAATACCGAGTAATACAATAAAAAAGTTATTGTTTTATCGATATAATGAACAACCGTTTATCTATTCACAAAACTTAGTTTACTCGGTGTATCGTTTTCTTTAGTTGTACATGTGGCAACTGTGATAAAATGCCAACAGAATGTGAAAACATTCTACATGAGATGTAGACTGTAACAAAAGACAATGTGTAATTAATGATCATTTATAGATAAATGTACAATTTATATCTATAACAGTAATAATTATGGAGATAAACAATACATAAAACCTGTAAACAAACCATACTGTACACTGATAACAGCAGCTTTAGTTTGCTGTTGCGATTACATATAATTTGAACTTTATACACGTTTGTTTTATACACACAAAATAGCATCGAACTAACTGGCCACTATAAACAAACAGCGTTGGCATTGGTTTACGTTCTTGATCAAATAGAAAAATTACGTCATAAAGTAAGGAAAATACATTTACAAAATTAGTACATAATTATAAATTCAGGTCCAAAATGTTTGTACGCGTTTGTCATAGACACACGAAATAGCATAACTAAGTGGCTACTAAAGCCAGCGCTGGCATTTGTTTACGTCCTTGATAAAACTAACTAAAACATTACGTCTAAAATTATACATGCAAATACATTTAAAATTATTAAGTCTTACTTACAGGTTGTGGCCCAACAACTGCTGCCTCTGGTTTTAAAGTTGGAACTGCTTCATGTTTTAGTAACAGTTTCTTGTTGAATCCGGCATTGAATTTGTGGAGATTCTGGAAGCTGTCTTCCGTAAACTTGGCACAGAGAGCTAAATTACGATTGTAATTTTCAGGAACATAATCAAACATAAATTGTAGCCATTGTTGACGAACTACAGCGTCCGTAGGAAGCCCGAACACAGAAGACCTGACAGCTGGGTGAAAATAACACACTTTCGCCGGCATGGCTACAGCTCTCCACTATAACTCTTCCTCTTCGATAAAGCCGCAGAAATACAGGTCCTTCTCAAAAAATTTGCATATTGTGATAAAGTTCATTATTTTCCATAATGTAATGATAAAAATTAAACTTTCATATATTTTAGATTCATTGCACACCAACTGAAATATTTCAGGTCTTTTATTGTTTTAATACTGATGATTTTGGCATACAGCTCATGAAAACCCAAAATTCCTATCTCAAAAAATTAGCATATCATGAAAAGGTTCTCTAAACGAGCTATTAACCTAATCATCTGAATCAACTAATTAACTCTAAACACCTGCAAAAGATTCCTGAGGCTTTTAAAAACTCCCAGCCTGTTTCATTACTCAAAACCGCAATCATGGGTAAGACTGCCGACCTGACTGCTGTCCAGAAGGCCATCATTGACACCCTCAAGCAAGAGGCTAAGACACAGAAAGAAATTGCGGCGTGGCATGGAGGCAATCAGCCTGTGGCACTGCTGAGGTGTTATGGAGGCCCAGGATGCTTCGATAGCGGCCTTAAGCTCATCCAGAGTGTTGGGTCTTGCGTCTCTCAACTTTCTCTTCACAATATCCCACAGATTCTCTATGGGGTTCAGGTCAGGAGAGTTGCAGGCCAATTGAGCACAGTAATACCATGGTCAGTAAACCATTTACCAGTGGTTTTGGCACTGTGAGCAGGTGCCAGGTCGTGCTGAAAAATGAAATCTTCATCTCCATAAAGCTTTTCAGCAGATGGAAGCATGAAGTGCTCCAAAATCTCCTGATAGCTAGCTGCATTGACCCTGCCCTTGATAAAACACAGTGGACCAACACCAGCAGCTGACATGGCACCCCAGACCATCACTGACTGTGGGTACTCCAGTGCTGATTCTCTGTAGCCCAGGTCAGGCACTTCTGCCGCTGTTTCTGGTTCAAAAGTGGCTTGACCTGGGGAATGCGGCACCTGTAGCCCATTTCCTGCACACGCCTGTGCACGGTGGCTCTGGATGTTTCTACTCCAGACTCAGTCCACTGCTTCCGCAGGTCCCCCAAGGTCTGGAATCGGTCCTTCTCCACAATCTTCCTCAGGGTCCGGTCACCTCTTCTTGTTGTGCAGCGTTTTTTGCCACACTTTTTCCTTCCCACAGACTTCCCACTGAGGTGCCTTGATACAGCACTCTGGGAACAGCCTATTTGTTCAGAAATTTCTTTCTGTGTCTTACCCTCTTGCTTGAGGGTGTCAATGATGGCCTTCTGGACAGCAGTCAGGTCGGCAGTCTTACCCATGATTGCGGTTTTGAGTAATGAAACAGGCTGGGAGTTTTTAAAAGCCTCAGGAATCTTTTGCAGGTGTTTAGAGTTAATTAGTTGATTCAGATGATTAGGTTAATAGCTCGTTTAGAAAACCTTTTCATGATATGCTATTTTTTTTAGATAGGAATTTTGGGTTTTCATGAGCTGTATGCCAAAATCATCAGTATTAAAACAATAAAAGACCTGAAATATTTCAGTTGGTGTGCAATGAATCTAAAATATATGAAAGTTTCATTTTTATCCCTGCCCCCTTTTTTGCATATTCTGGAGGGAGGGTTGATGTAAATGTATGGGTTAGTTACGTATAAAACCCGGGAAGTATCTCGTTGTTGTCCCATTCGAGTAATTTTTGTAGGCATTAAACTTCCTGATTTTTAAAAGACGATATCTCTGCTTACGTTGAACTTTCAGCGCAGCAACTTTGCAGATACTGTTCATGTACCAACAGCAACATTACACACTATTTAAAATGAAAAAAGTGAAATCGCAATCAACCACCCCTTTAACTGTAAAATTATGTTTATGGTGCGATGATGTAAAACTATTGGTCGATGTCTTGCTCTGGAGGTGGTCATATGCTAATGAATTTGCCTTTATGATATCACAAATCCCACAATATCCAAATGTGCTGTTCTTGGAGCTTGATAAAATAAATGCTTCGTTTATAATGAGGTGGACGATTAAAGCTGTGAAACTTGCAGGATGTTTTAATGGTACAAAGATCAAGGCAATTTTGATTTTTCATATCATGACCCCATTACAGTTTTTTACAGTCGCTAGGACACATTTCTCAGTACTTAGGTCACTTTTTCAAAACTCTTCACACAGTGAGCACAACAGAAGTATATGTGGGCTAAACTGTGGATCATTTATCATTGCTTTGGCACAAAATGCATTCAATGACTACATCTTTCAAATTACATTAATTCTTTTCTCACTTAGACACAACAACCGCCAAAAACTGTGTACTTACAGGCCAATTTGCACATGCTTACATACTGTTTTCAAAACTGGTAAACTTAAGTTCAAAACAATAACATAATACAAAACTGAATATGACAGCAATTTGCTACATTTCTACAGTAATATTGTAATGAAATATTTTTCGAATCTAAAAATGAAATGCTATAAAAACAATTGGACCAACCACATCTGATTCCTAGTGTATCTGTGTATCGTGGATGGTGTGTAAATTATTGTATTTTGGAATTACTCTGTGCAACAAAAAAAAAAGGACAAAATATATTGAAGCATACTGCATCATGTCTGATTCATTCCAGTAACATATATTGCAGTGAATTCTAAACAGTAGAGAGGTGTGCTTGTTTTACAGAAGAAAACATTGTATAATGCTACCTGTTGTTAGTGTTTTTTTAGGTCATTGTTTTGTGGGTGACAAAGTGTGTTTGTTGTCTGTCAACCTTTGCTAGTGTGATGGAAGAATATGTTGATTTGAGGCATGTATGAAGTGATTTGGTAGTTTTAGTGCATTTTGAAAGTGAAATGAACTGCTGTGCCGAGCTGAAAGTTGGTTTGGAGAACTGTGTGAAGAGTTTTGAAAAAGTGACCTAAGTATTGAGAAATGTGTCCTAGCGACTGTAAAAAAAACTGTAAGACTTAAAGCATGAATCTATTTTGACATATTCAAATTATGAGCAACTGAGTAAAAACTCCCATTATAATCAAAAGTTTGGTACTCTGTAAGTAGCGACTTGGTACCAAAGTACTGGTATGTTTGACAACACTAATTTACACTGAGAGAACTGATACGGGCATTGAATGAACTATGTGGTTTTGTCTTTTTTATTAGGTGATGAACATCCGAAAGCTGTTGAACAAAATGGAGAAGCCTCATGGTCTGTATCCCAACTTCCTGAGTCCCGTCAGTGGAAATTGGGTGCAGCGTAAGTAATATCTCAGTGATTTTAAATAATTTGAAACAAACAGGTACTACACTGTTATTGGTGGCATTATCAAATTAGCCGAACAATTTCTGTGTTGTTTCCCTGTAAAATATCTAAACATCCTTAAAAGATCATTTTGCATGAGAAGCAAAACTTCTTAGCATAAACCTTACTATTTCTTCTATTCATGCTTTGAACAATAAAAATCCCAATGAAGCAAGAAAAATAAACGTCATTTAAAATATTTTCCCAGACAACAAATCCTGATATCTTGTGGAGTTTTGTCTTGTTTTAAGAAGGTTTTTCCTGGAAAACAAGACAAAAATACTGATTAAGAAAGATACATTGAGTCCACATGTGCATTATACCACCAATGCATATTTAACTCCTTAATAAAATAAGTGCACCATAGCCACATTAAACTTTTGTTGTTATGACGATCATTGTTTCCCATGATTGGAGGTATGTGTAAATGCAACTTTGGTGGTGTGCATGTCAACTTTTATAGTAGAAAAATGCTTTGGATTGTTGGATTGGCGGCATTATCAAATTAGCCCAAATATAAAAAAAATGAATGTGCAAGGTGTGATAGATGATAGAATTCAGCTAATTGCAGCTGTTCCTATTCTCTGGAAAAAGCTTGTGTGTTGTGTGTAGTGTGTACGTGTGTACATGTGTGCGTGTGTGCGTACATTTGGGCCTTCCCATTATCCAACACTAAAAACCTTTAATTATTGAGACTCTAAAAAAAACACAAATATTTCCAAATATTCAAATGTACTGTATTTGTAGATTCATACAGCCTGTGCACGCCTAGGACGATGTGCTTGAACAACATAAAATTATGAAATATTTCTAAACAATGTTTTCCTCAACATTCACACCGAGGTTGATGCCAAGTGTTTTGCCATTCTCATGCAATTCTCTCGTTCTAAAGCAAAGAGTTCAAATCTTCTTAGTAAAATATTTCAAACTTGTAAAGATGTATTATTTTCATTGTAACAAGCATAAATTTGGTGGAGTGTATCCAAACTTTTTACTGGTGTGGTGTACATGCATTTGTTTTTGTTAGTATTTTTTTGTTCTTCATTTTTTATTTCTGTGGGTTTATCAGTGTCTGGTGTGCTGGGTCATGAGAGTGGCTCTCACAAGCTCCATCTTTGAGTTTCACAATGCAATTATTCTGGCATCCATGACATCAATTGAGCCAGTGCGGCTCTCCTGTCAAGCAGGGACATGAGCCCTCGGCCAAGAGTTATTAAAATGATAATAAATCCCATTACCTTTTGGAAATTGAATCTTTCAGATTCACCTGAAAAACAGGGGAAACATTTTTTTTTTCTTTATTAGGGTGAATGTAATCTGCAACTGCAGCACTAATTGGTGTAGCATGGGAATGTTTAATGAGTCTCAGAGATATCGAGAAGAGAACGCGACACACTCTTTCTGATTTGCATGTCAATAGAGCGGAGGGCGGATACAAACATTCCTGGCATTATGTTTGTTGATTCTGATTATAGTACCAGGATCATCCCTGAACCGAACACAATGAACGGTGTGCATATGAATAGAAACCATTCACTTCTAATACTGGTATAAGAATAACACAAATAACTGAATATCATGAAACCCGCTGAGATCACGCCTGGGAGATGTTTAACCTCAAAATCAAAAATGGAGAAACAAAATTAAATTAAATTATAAATAAAAAGATATGTGTATATATATATACGTAAAGTAAAATTATAAATAGGTATAATTGTAAAATTATAAATAATTGTTTTACTCTAAATAAATATGTGTGTGTGTGCGTGCGTGCGTGTGTGTGCACGTGCGTGTGTGTGTTTGTATTGGCCAGTGTTGTGCTAGTTACTAAGATATAGTAACTAGTTACAGTTACTAGTTACTTCGTTCAAAAAGTAACTCAATTACTTTGTTGATTACTTACACCAAAAAGTAATGCATTACTGTCAAAAGTAACTTTTTAGTTACTTTTTAAAAAAAACATTCTTTAATGTTCCCATTAATGCTCTTTTATGCGTTATGGTCTATACAAACACAAAACTGACTTAAACAGAAAGTAATTGAAAGTAATTTTTAAACACTATTTTATTTAAGTCAGACCAGCACAAACTGAATATATCACAAGGATTTCTGAGGTGACTCGATATGCTGACTCGCGATCTTCGCAGTCGCGCCAGAGAGAAATGCACATTTCATATGGATTACAGTCTGTAGTCTGTTTTCTTTCATTTTGAATTGTTCTGTTTAAAAGTAGACATGTCTGTGAGGCAAGTAGGTTACCTTATACGCCGAGTTTCGGTTCATGTATGAGACAAGCTCCAGTTCACGCGCTGGCGCCTCCGTTTCGTGATTATCTATCGTCTGCTATTATTTACTTTTTAATAAATCCAGGCAATTGGTTGATGAAACACTGATTAAAATTAAGATACAATTAATACAAAACGAAATTCACTTTAAAGAAAGGTTTTGTGCTTTCTGTTTGATGTCTCTGTGAAAGTTTTAAAGCATCTTTTAGTGCCGCTTTCAGAGCGCTCACGTACGGAGAACTGTCGTCTGTAACATTGTTTTTTCCTTTTTTGAAAAGTTCTTCATTTGATCTAGGAGCAAAGACAAGAAAAAACCTGTTTTTAATAGATTCGCAGGCATAATGCTAAGTTTAGTTGTTTGGCAAGAAACATCAAACTTGTGCATTTAATATAGAATTCCAATCAAGTCGAATTTATTTAAATAGGGCTTTTCACAATACACATTGTTTCAAAGCAGCTTTTTATCTTAAAATTAAGATACAATTAATACAAAACGAAATTCACTTTAAAGAAAGGTTTTGTGCTTTCTGTTTGATGTCTCTGTGAAAGTTTTAAAGCATATTTTAGTGCCGCTTTCAGAGCGCTCACGTACAGAGAACTGTCACGTCCGTAACATTGTTTTTTTCCTCATAAATGCGAACACTAAAAATAAAATAAAATAAAAATTTATATTTTGTTCTGTGGAGACTGAGAGCCAATCCTTCTTCATCTGGTGGGTAGTATTACTTTGGTTTGCGCAGTGTAATTCACAGAATTACTAAACAATATTTTAGGCCTATAAAATTCAGCCCGTATAAATGTGCATTTTCTAAGCTTAGAAAATGGACAAAATTCATTTGATTCTAATCATAATGTAACATTATTGTGAAATGGATTTCTTTATAGGCTATTTGCTATTAGTATAGTAAATCCTTGTGTTTTTATCCAACTATGTGTGGGCCTTATGTAAAATACGGGACAAATCGCTTCCCTTATTGATTTGATACGGGACGCATCATTTTACTTGTAAATACGGGACAATTCCGTATTTTAAGGGACGGGTGGCAAGCAACCCTACCACCAATCCTACAATGCGTCGCTGCTGTAAACAGGTTAGGCTGTAGGCTACACTTCAGCCAAAATTAATTAATTTAAAAAAGTAACGGACAACGCACCATATGGTAACGGTAACGGAGTTAATTTATTTAAAAAGTAATGCGTTACAGTATGAGTTACTGTAAAAAGTAACTGCGTTACAGTAACGCGTTACTAGTAACGCGTTACTGCCCAACACTGGTATTGGCCTATTTTAGGACCATCACAAATTTCTTTGAGTGCAGTTATCTTTACTGTGTTGACACATTTCCTGTTGAAACAGGAAGTTGATGCTGGACATATCAAACTGCAATCCATAACGTAAAAAAATCGTATTGCCCCTAAAAATAGGCTTCGTTTTCTTCATTCAAAATATTTTGTATCATAATTTTGGGGTTGTAGAGTTCAGAGTTTTTGTCGTGTTGTCTTTTCCTCAGATCATGTCTCGATTGGAGGTCTCGGGGACAGTTTCTATGAGTACCTGATCAAATCCTTCCTGATGTCAGATAAGACTGATGAGGAGGCCAAGAAGATGTACTACAGCGCTATGGAGGTACAGAGATATCATTCATAACATTCACCACTTTGATTGATCAAACCTTACCAATGGCATTTACAAAGCATTATTTTATTATGCTATTATTTATTTTTCTTGCAATTTGGTTGCATGTACTATTTCTGGTCTTCAGTATGTTCAGTAAAAAAATAAAATAAATGTTTGCACAGTCGGCAAGTGTGTAAAATAGATTAGTTTAAGATTAGATTGGCCTCTCGACTCACGCACAAATCTAACCGTGATACGGAGAGAGCGAACACATTCTCACTCATTATCACTTCATTTGCAAATTAGCGTTTTCATTAGATAATGTTTCCCTTGAAAAATGTGGTCTGCCAAGATATTAATTACATTTATAATCAGAAAAGGGCACTTTCATCAGCCTAATGTTAAAAATGTATAACATGTTTTCATGTGTACAATGCTTTTGATTTGTTTCAGAGGGATTGTTGGTGAAATTGTTTTTAAAATTGATGTGAAATATTTGCTAGCCATACACTTGATGATATTTGATGTTTAACTCTGTCTCTTGATCATGAGTTTTGATTTCCTGTTCACTGTAAGTGGGTTGTATACATTTGATGATGCAAAATGGAGAAAACCGATGACACAACCGTGGAGAAAAACCTTCTGAAGAAGTTTTGTTTGGGACTTGGAGAGGAGGACGCAAAGAAAGAGCAGAACAAAACAAAACGATGAGTCATTCGCTATTGATCGTCCATGATGGCTTGTGCTGTTTTGTGCTCGTCTTAAGAGGCGAAAACATAAAAACGCAGAGAGAAGAGACAGATTTCAGCAGACTTTCTGAAATAAACAGCACTGAGATCTTTTCCCATATAGTCTTTGGCAGATTTATACACCTTCAAGTGTCAAAGTCCCGATAGAATCGCAATGAGGCTTGACTTCAATTCACCACACAGCATACTGTCTTATACTATACATAAAACATTTCATGCATAAATTTTTGCACCTACGGCAATATATGCACGCTGTCCCAGTTTTTTATGTGCATAGATTCAAGCTTTATTGAAATCCAGCGTCGCCTTGATTTCAAAGCACTTTACAAATCTAACGGATGTTTCATCCACTCGTACACAAAACACGTCCATCCATCTTTTTTTTATAGGAAGCGTCTCCGACTGCGATTAATAGCTGCGTTATCGTCAGCATGCATGTATTGTTTTGAAAAATCTCACGCTCCACCACTCAGAAAAGCGCTGGTGGTTGAAATGTTGCCTCTGCTTTTTATTTATCATTTCCCTGTCAATGTCCAGGCCATCGAGACGAACCTGGTGCAGAAGTCTCCGGGTGGATTAACGTACGTGGCCGAGTGGCGTGGGGGCATCCTGGACCATAAGATGGGGCATCTGGCCTGTTTCTCCGGCGGGATGTTTGGCATCGGCGCTGATGACGGGCCGGTGGGACAGAAGCAGCACTACCTGGATCTGGCAGCTGAAATCACTCACACCTGCCACGAGTCCTACAGCCGCTCAGGTCGGTCCCTCAAATATCAGAATGGTCTCAGGAAACAATGTTAGTTGGAGTTGGTGAAAAAACTCATCATTTAAAGTAGCAGGAAAAGAACGGCAGCACTCCTAAATCAACTCTTTAAAATGCAGAAAGTCATTACAGTCACATGTACAAATTAACTAAAGTAATATACTATTATAGTATATTTATTAATAATTTGAATGTTTTTTTAATATTTTGTTTTAATTTCAATTTAAGTAATTTTGTTTCTGTTTGCCATTTTTATCCATTTTTGTACATCATTTTATTTATTTTTATTTATCTTATTTTCATTTGAGTGATTTTAGTGCTATAACCCAAATCTATTAAAGATAGTTTTAGTTAACTGAAATAAGGTTCTAAATAATTATATCTAAATATAAGATGAAAAACTAACTAAATGAAATAAATAAGTAGAAGTAGTAAAATGTATGGAAGCTTGTTTCCACCACAGAATAAAACATTTTAAAAGGTAATTGCGACTTTTTATCTCACAACTGCGACTTTGTCACACAATTCTGACTTTATAACTCACAATTGCGACTTTTTATTCTGTGGTGGAAACAAGCTTCCATAAAAATGATACTAAAACTGAAATGAAACTAAATTTACGCTATACAGAAATATAAAAACTGGTAACACATGTTAGTTCACAGTGCATTAACTAATGTTAACAAATACAACATTTGATGTTAATCATGTATTAGTAAATGTTGAAATTAATATAAAAACAAATGCTATAGAAGTGCTGTTTATTATAAGTTAGTATTAACTAAAGTAGTTAACTAATATTAACTAATCAAATTTTGTTGTAAAGTGTTACCAAAAACACGAATAAAATGCATGCTGAAAATATAATAAAAGCTGATTTAAAATATGAATGAATAGTATGTAAACGCTTCTAAAATAAAGCTGGAGTGTTGCAGTTTAGTTAGTAAGGGATTTGACTCCTGAAAAAGCTCCTACTGATCTGTGAGAAACGTTGAAAGGCAGCTTCCCCAGAAATATCCCTTTGTCTTATCTTTCTCTTCATGCTTCCAGCTTGTCTGTGTAACTGAAAATCCAATCTGTTGCTGCTCAGATAGAGGAAGGCCATTACTCTCCTGGATAATCACAACCTCTTTCCTCAGACTGTGTTGGTTTCTCAGACATCAGAAGCAAACAAATGAGATGAAGTCGAACCTGGTTCAGATCAAAAGTAGCACAAATTGTGCTGGTCTTCACAGCGCTCTCGTCAAGAGATATAGCAGGAGTGAAATAACATGTTTGATCTCGTCTCTGCACGCAATTTATGACCTCACATCTCTTAAAATATAACACGACTGAACAACATATGAATCAATCTCACCAAACCTGTTGAGAACATTTAAAGACACAAGATTTCTTTGCATTCTGTTTATTATTTTAATGACAAAGATATTTTCAAATATATTCTCATTCCCCAAAATCATTATTGTGAAAACATTAATTTTGAAGTATTTATACACCATTGTTGTATTTCTTGTTTTGCCTTTAAATAATTCATAATTTTATTACTGTACTACAGTAAAACAAAATTACCATATTAAAATGTGAATCTAATGAGAATCACTTATAAAAAAATAAAAATAAAAAGAAGCTGTAACGTGGGGAAAATGAGGAATGAGAAATGAGAGATGCAAATAAGATTTAATGAAAATAAGAGTCAATACAAATAATACAAATAATAACAAAAACCGCAAACAACACAAGGAGCAGAACTGAGACAGCAAATAAATAGCCATAAATTACAAGACCTGACAATCAATACAGGAAATACTGTGAAATACTGTCTTATGTTTTACTTTTATTAACATGTTCTCTTCATTATAATATTCCCCAGTGTGCTGTGAAGCTCAAAGCTGTTATATTAAACAGGTTTGGAGAAACGCCGTGCCATATATCGAGAAGTGTCATATTAATGTCGACAATAAATGCTTCCTCATGGGAGAAGCGGCATCACCGTAACAGAGCGGCTACAGTGTCATTCACTATAATCACTGCCATACTACACTTAAATACAACTGCCACACCATGCTAAATATGCCGTGGCAAATATTTATATACGGAAGTGGTGTAATATTGCTAAAGAGAAGAGGAATTGAGACAAAACAAACCGTAATCAGTATGCAAATGAAAATGTTTATTCAGAAGAGAGTGTTCTCTCAGACTGGAGCTGCTTGTAATTTTACATTTAAGGGCATAATGGGATACATTTGGGTTTGTTACGTTATGTTCTGCATTGTGTTTTCATAAAGACGTCCTCACAGACCGGCTGGTGATCATAGTTTGCACAAACCACACACACACTTTGTGTTTACTACCTCAGGTTTCTCCATGCTGTAAAAACACAAAGCTCATCGCATCTGCTAGTGTTTACACCATCTGAGGAATCAGTATGAGGGAGATTGAAGACTACTGTAACTTGCATCTCTGTTTTAGTGCATATAACCCACTTTTAGTGAGAACAATAGACATGCTTTCTGTTTTCTCTGCAACACTTTACAATGAGGTTTCATTTGTTAACAGTACTTAACTACATTAGTTAACATGAACTAACAATGAACATTACTTCTACAGCATTTATTAATCTTATTTGATGTTAATCTGAAGTTCTCAACATTTACTAAGTGGTTTGTTATCTTCATCTAGTCTGTGCACATTAATGTAGCATAGGATAATCTTGTGTGGAAGAAATTTGTAGCATGTGAATATCCCAATATAACTGTTTATTTCTTCTTGCTTGGCTTCAAAAATTCATTCTATGAATGTGATTTTAAAAAAAATCACAGATCAATGGCATAAAATCAATCAGCCGTAGTGGCTTGCCGTCCAGCGATTGAAATGTTGTCAATGTGAATGTAGAGACACATGAAAACCACCTTAAATAGAAAGCAAATGCAAACTAAAATACTGTTATCGTTTTGGCAATGTGAAATATGTTTCACAACCCGTTTTATTGTAGCCTGGTTAAAACCAGACCCTTCTCAGTCGTAACTGAGTTAGGGTCTGGGGAAGGTTCATTGACCGCCCACTTCCAAAGAAGCGTCACCAACGGACGTTGCTCAAATGCCTCTGGGCGCAATTGGATAGACCTAAAACCAATCAGATCGATCGTAATCTTGTAAAGCCCGCCTCAACGTTTGTGATTGGTGCCTCGATTTGGAAAGATTGGAAGTGAGCTTGAATGGGCTCTTCGCCAGACTAACTTCCAGAGCAAATCTAAATTTGCCGGAAGTTCGTCTGGGTTTTCCCAGGCTAGTTTTATTGTAGTGTGACAGTGTAAAACAAATCATATTGTGATTGGATTGTTATAGTGTATCAGAACGGAATCAGGTTATTGGAGTTGCAGATGTTTTTAAATTGCGATGAATTGTTATGAATACATTATTTCCTTTAAGAATAATGTGCGTTGATTAATCTTTCACAATAAGACCAGGAACAGTGTTTAGAGTCAGTATTTAAATGTTTTTCAATGTCAACAGCCACCAAACTTGGTCCAGAGGCTTTCCGTTTTGATGGAGGAGCGGAGGCCACAGCGACCCGACTGAGTGACCGCTACTACATCCTGAGGCCAGAGGTCATCGAGAGCTACATGTACATGTGGCGTTTGACCCATGACCCCAAGTACAGGGAGTGGGGCTGGGAGGCGGTGGAGGTGTGTGAGACATCTGTGAAATCAAACACACACATATTCAAAATGTTATGGGAATATTTCGGAATATATAGGCTATTGGTCAAAAAAAATTTTTCAATAGCTGAAAGTATTACCCCGTTATTAAAAATGTGGTTACAGAACATAGCATATTTTTTAGCGTTACTTGGATGGATGGATGGATGGATGGATGGATGGATGGATGGATTCATGGATTCATAGACTGATAGATTCAATAATACATACATACATACATATATGGATGGATGGATTCATGGATTTATAGAGCAATAGATTCAATAATACATAGATAGATAGATAGATAGATAGATAGATAGATAGATAGATAGATAGATAGATAGATAGATAGATAGACGGATAGACGGATAGACAGATAGATAGATAGATAGATAGATAGATAGATAGATAGATAGATAGATAGATACGCAACCTTCTGCACTATATTTGATTATGCAGCGAGAGGTTGAGGATCTCAAGGTCTTACATGGCACTTATTCGCATTAGCTTTGGTAAATGAATGGTTGGCTATGGCTGTTATATTAAATATAGCTCATGTTAAAGTGCTGCACTCTCTCCAACAGACTGACATGTTAATTACTGGGTGCAAGAGGTGGAGGGGAACGCAAATGCATTTGTCAAATACATCTTCAAACCAACTCATGAGACAATCCTAATTATAGTCTAGATGTCTACCTTTGTTTGAGGTTAATAGATCGTTAATTTGCCATGTCAGCTCTTTTTATATTCAGAGCTCAAATTTAGCGGTAAATCTTCTCCACTTTTGACAGAAATAGCAGTTCTATTGTTTTTAAGGATGTACTCACAAGTCCTTTGTAATTTATTCCTGTGATCAAAACTGAATTTTCAGCATCATTACTCCAGTCTTCAGTTTACAGGATCCTTCAGAAATCAATTAAGTAACCTTAAGAAACATTTTTTATTATTATCAATGTTGAAAACAGTTTTCATTTCATTTTAATTTTTTCAGGATTCTTTGATGAATAGTAGAACTTTTATTTGAAATAGAAATCTTCTGTATCATTATAAATGTCTTTACTGTCCCTTATGATCAAATAATGCATCCTTTCTGGTTAAAAGTGTGAATGCAATGTTGCTTCATACACAAAAACTAAATCTTTGAAACAATATGAATTTATTAATGATTTCTCTTCTCGAATTTAACAGTCTATTTACTGTCTATTATCCTAAAAATGCATGATTATGTAGTTATTTGCATTTTATTATTTCCAATAACTTTTTTTTCCTACTGCTGTGAACTCCTAATATAAGGTTACTGACATTGTACAAGGAAGTGTCACATAATCTTGATTGTTTCTTGGCACATTGTAATTCTAAACATTGTGAATAAATCATCACGCTCAAGTGGTTTGTCTTCACAGGCGTTAGAGAAGCATTGTCGCGTAGACGCGGGTTTCTCAGGAATCAGAGATGTGTACGCCTCTACTGTCAGTCACGACAACATGCAGCAGAGCTTCTTCCTGTCCGAGACTCTCAAGTAAGTTCATGATCATCTATAGGTTTAATGATGAATCGTGGAATCGCGGTAGTGGAGTATTTTGCACTATATGTGGCTAAATGCCGTTCATGCACAACAATCAGGATGATTAATGCAAGATGATATAAAAAGACTTAAGATGATCGATATCGTTGCTCTGCTGATATGATAAATTGGTGGTAATTTTTCGAGCTTTTGTGCTACGGTTTGAATTTTCTTACCCTGTCAAATGCTTAAACTACCGTATGGACAGTATGATAACTCTTCGAAAATATTACAGTATATGCGATTTCTCAGTTTGATCTATTGTTGATTTAAATGTAAAAATTTCATGTAGGCCTACATGTCTGTTTTTCTTAAAGATGAAAAAACTCCCCTAAATAATTAACAGTAAATATACTCATCTGTAGTGATTTTTATAACTAACTAATTAAATATGAACATAATAACCTTTCTGAGTTAAATGTAACGTTAAATGACGTGTTCACAAGCTGTTTTACTAACGTATGAAACACTGATTGAGTGATTACAGTGATTAAACTTTTATGAGTTTTATATACATTTTTGGAGCTTGACAACATCCGTCCACGCTGACTTTAGTTGTATAGAAAACAGACGTGTCAAATGTCCTTTTGTGATTCATAGAAGCATACCAAACATAATGGTAGTGTTCAAGTGCCCATATTATGATACTTTAAAGGATCATAACTTTGTTTTAGAGTCTCCTAAAAAAAGGTTTACAAGCATCCAAGGTCAAAAAACTATTTAATTTTCTCAGAATATATATTTCAGCATCAGCTCTTTTCTCACAGTGTCTAAACTGATCGATCAAAGGATTCTGTCTCTCTAAACCCCTCCTTTCCGAGAGCCTGCTCTGCTGTGATAGGTCGGATGGCCCAGTCTGCTGTGATTGGTCGACCACTTACAATGCATGTCTGAAACCAAACGCTCATTAGCATATCTGAGTTTCAGCTCTTGATACACAGCAGTCTTACCTTATCAATGTCATCCTTTGCTTTCACAATGCAGAAAACACAAACCAATCTCTTACAGCCTCAGCTGCAACTACAGTGTTTGTGGGCGGGACAAAGTAGTCGTCGCTCACAGGCAGCCAATGAAAACCATAGTCTGGCATTATGCAAATTTGTTACAAACCTACATAGGCTTGTATGTACCCACGAGACAACTTGTTACAGGCAGTTCAGAATCGTTTCTTTCTTTTGGGCAGGGGCGATTCCAGGATTTTATAAATGGGGGGGGGCACGGGGGGACCAATAACCAGTCAGGGGGGGCCCATGGGAAATCAGAAAATTCAACTGGAAATAAACACTTGTTTAGAAAATATTAAGCACGATTTAAAAAATCTTTGCAATGCCCAGTGCCCTAATATAGATGGTATTGAATGTGGCACTGAACAAGAGCCTAAAAAAAAATCATTGTATTTTACATGGATTGGACCACACAGTTTTGTTCTAATAAATAAAAAACATCACCTAGGCATTAATTAGTAATTTAACATGCTTTATTCTCAACACAAACATTGAATGTGTATGTGTGTGTGTTTGTGTGTCGGCGAACGTTCTCTGCATGAAATCGGTCTCTGACATGGTTTCTTCTTAAAGAAACCTTGGATGTCCTGTTGCAGTGTAAAAATAAACAAAAACCCATTCAGTATAAATTACACAGAGTTGCATGTAAAGTTCTCACATTTTAATGTTTACTACGGCTCTGCTTTTTTTTTTAGAAAAAGATTATAGTGCCTTTAGTCTTTAAAACAAAAGATAAAGTAATATGTATCTATTTTATATTTATGTAGTCATGTGCGCTGCCGCGGAATAACACTGACAAGTCATCTCTATACAGTCTGCCGATGTTACGTTGGCTAATCTAACGTTACTGGCTTGATCAGTCACGCATGAAAGTAATCAGACTGACATACTGTGCCATATTTCAAAATATATACTGTAATTGAGTGTGTATATACCATAAACAGTGACGTGTCGAGGTGTCTCTCTCTTCTACTGTTTGAAAAACAGGGACCTGTGATTCCGCTTTGCGAATCGCAAATCAAGCAGTGATTGACAGCGCTCTGATCCAATGGCGTTGGGCATTGTCAGGTTGACAGTAAATCTAGCCCAATGATGTTGGGGGGGCACCAGAGGGGGCCAATCATATTCCAGGGGGGGCCAGTGCCACCCCGTGCCCCCCTTCTAGACACGCCCCTGCGTCAAAGCTGATTAAAAGTGATCAAGGAGGGATTTCAACAAACTTGATGAACCCGTGATATCTTCTTTGGGGCGTAAAAGTAAAATAAAAGCTGAAACTTTTTCACAGAAGCTTGCTAAAACAGCACATTAGTGGTGAGGGAAAAGCTCCCTGTATTGCGTGTACGTTAATCACAACAACAACGTTTTTCAGGCGTCTATGTCAGCTGAGGAGATTAATGTTACAAAGATTAAGTGTTTTATTATGTATCATAGCAATTACTTGGCTTTATTTAACTCTGAAACATGAAATGTGGAGTTATCTGCTTTTGCCACACAAAAAATATATATAAAAAATTACTTTCAATGAACTTTAATTGTATAAGTTACCTGTATTTTTTAGTTATTATTACTTAATGAAAACAACCCAGCTGCAGTTTGATTGATATTCAAATGCACAATAAAAAAAAAAAACATGATATATGAAAATGAACAAGAACGGAGTTATCTGTTTTTGCAAATGAACTCTTCTGTTATAGATTGATATAGCCCTGAATCGAATCGTAATCATATCGCAGAATTTTTTGAGGTATAGGCAAATATTGTATCGCTGGCTGAGAGAATCGATATCGTATCGTGATGAGCTGTCTGATTTACACCCCTACAAAAAAGCATAATAGGGGCACTTTAAAGAATTTCATTCTGTATTTTTATGTTAAGAAAACATGAGTTTTGTTAACCCCGTCCATATGCGATCACAGATACCTGTACCTGCTGTTCTCGGACGACGACCTGCTGTCTCTTGAGGACTGGGTGTTTAACACGGAGGCTCACCCGCTGCCCGTCATACGCAAAACCTGCCTCCAGGAGCACAGCACCAGGCCAGACGGCGGACAGACTACCCTGGAGTAATATCCACCATTACACACAAACACACACATAAAACAGGGATTCAAAGGCAGGGCCGCAACCTCACGGTCTTGACTTGGATTCTCAGCTCCTTTCCTGTAAAGGATCTCTTTTTATATATATATATATATATATATATATATATATATATATATATATATATATACACACACGCTGTGATTGTATATCTCTGAGCCGAGACTTCCTGCTCTCCTCGGTGGGCAGAAGCCAGCGCAATTTTCCGTGGACAATCAGTGAAACGTGACTTTCATGAGAAGAGCACCTTTTTTCTTTGCTTCTTTCCTCTGTGAGGAAAAAACTAATAACTTGCAGCCCCGAATCTGTGGGAGGAGCACCGTATGATGGTGGGCCATGCTGAGCGAACGAGAAAACCACTTTTCTTCACGTCTCACCTGTAATTTATCTTTTCTTTCATCCTTTCATTGTGTATTCCTTTCCCACCTCTTCTGCCAAAGCGTTTGCGGTCTTTTTTATTTCATTTTCTCTCCCCATCCGTGATATATTTGATTTTGGGTCCAATTTTGTGGCATTATTTTTTTCTTTATTTTTTCAAGGCAAAGCAAAGACAGGGGTATTTACAAAGGTTCCTTTGCAAACTGTATTGTACAAAATCCTTTTGTTGAAACAGGAATGATGTCATTTGCAGGACAGGATTGTTTTATGTGATTCTAGTGCTCATATTCTTTACACTCGTATTTTTTAATGCTTTGACTGCGTCGTGAGCCTCGGTGTTGTGCACAACATGCCATGTTTCAAAGACCAGCATCACGAGAGTGGAAAAACACACACTTGCACTGACACCGTATGGCCACTAGGGCTGGGCGATTATACAGTGTATATGGAATATTGAATATTCACTATATTTTTGCAATGATTTTTGCTGGAGATTGTGAACCGCACAATTATTTTAATGCGCTTTTTTTAATTTGTCCATTAAGTTTCCTAAAGATTGTGTCGTCACACTAGTTTCATAATTCTTCTGTATCAAAAACAGCATTTAAGTTTGATTTATTTCACTTCAAATTCAGTTCCATTTCAATTAATAGAATCAAAACACTGAAAACAAAGATTCATTGCATTATCACTCAGAAATGTTTTTGAAAGTCCCCTTTTGATGCTTTTTTATATTGTTTTAGTAGAAAGATTTGTTATATTGGTGTGTGTAAATGAAAATGATTCAGCTTTGAATAACATCAGTTTAACAGTGTATCTTGATTAAATCAGTCCTGCATATTTTAACCCACAAAAAAAAAAAAAAAAAGTGAAATTGCCTGTGATTTTAGCACTATAGCCCAGCCCTATCGACCACAGTCGGCTCAAAGCATCGATGGTGAATGTGAAGTTTTTTTCCAGGGGTTTTCGTCCCCAAAGCAACGCCGTCAGACACAGTAATGGTGGAATAAGTCTTAACATGATGAATGTGCGTGATTCATGTCATTAATTGTTTCTATTTTCTCTCTCTTTCTCTTTTCTAATTTTTATGGACATTTATGAAAGACTCGTTCTTTTCGTTTTCCTCAGGTGTTTCTGTACAAGTTTTGATTACAGTTATTTGCACTATTCATTACGGTAGTGCTGATCATTGTTAATTTTAACATCTCTCATTGTTAAATATTTTCAAATACTGGTAAAAGATCTGTGCGATTTATACATTTAAAACGAGTGCACAAATGCTCCAAGTGTCTTTTTTTTCATTCCCTGCATTTCATCCAGCTCACATTAGCTTTTAAAACATGTTATTAATCTTCGACCTGCGTTAAGTGCCACTTACATCCTCAAAATACTGCACACGATTCATAGGTTTTGGCATGAATAGTGTGTACTTTGGTGACCCCCATCAGGTTAAAGTATTAGATCCACAAATCCCTGATAAACAATCACATCTATTACTTTAGTACATCCTAGACATGCCCACATCACATTACTAATTATTGCTGTTACTCATCACTAGCTCTCACTGAAAATGTATGACTTTTGGTTGCTTCACATTGCAATTTCTACATCACCAAACTGAATTGCAAAAATAATGACCGTTTTCGAACAGGTTTCCCTAAACATCCTGTCATTGGCCAGACAAGCAGGTTGTCCCGCCCCAAATTCACATCATTGGTTGAATCGATGTTGCATAGTCAAGGAAACACATCAGTGTTTTGAAAGTCTCACAGCGTTACACTTTTTCTATGATTGGTTATGCTTACAGTGTCTGCATAGAGTGTTCTTTAACATTGAATGTGCAACATTAAAAATTGCACACTTCACCTTTAAAGTCCCCATGAAATCAAAATGTAAGGGTTTTTATTGGCTTTTAGTATGAATATGTTAGCCTTACTGTTATCTATAAGCTAGTGTCCTCCAAAACAATGACAGAATTCGCATTTAGAAGATATAAGCGTTCAAAACTTAGTCTTTCACGTCCGCCAATATGGATCAGTGATTTTGATGACATCACTCTGCACTTTAGCTTCTCATCAGATTTTCTGTCCAATCAAATGCTCTGAGAATCTGAGGTGCTCCGCTCCCTACATTATAAATAGACGCTGAAGCTGCGGCTGAAATCAGTCACTTGTTCGCACATTTACTATTTTTATACATGATGAATGGCACATTATGCACTATATAGGGGATAGGCAACGAGCTCAACGGCTCTGGTCAAGCTGTGATATAAACTAAACGCTATTGGCTATTTTAAAAAAGGGGTAGAGCTGTTCGATATGTCCCGCCCTGTCTTCCTGTTTCTGTGGAAATTACATCAACACACTAAATAATGCTGCACGATTCAAGGCACTTCAACGGGCCTTTATGGGCTTTTATGAGACTCTCTGGACCTGCAGCTGCACATCAGTTTCAGCTCGGACTGAAGCATCATCAGCGCTGCCTTGCAGATCCAGCCAACAGCTCAATGCAGCGGACCTCTCGGGCCCAGGACAGCTCGGCAAGGTCAATTCTGTTAGTCGTTGCATTTTAAATGATATTGCATTCACAGTTTTGCCACGAAGGGCTCTGTAACTGATCTCTTCTATGCTTTTTTTCTCTTTCAGGTCAATTTCTGTCATGGTGCATTAGCAGTTTGAAGGGAATCTGCATGCAGATCAATGTCAGCCATTCGATGAGCACGTTGAGTACTGAAGTTTGTTAGCGTACAGTAACACAAGTGTATTTACATTTGCATACATGATTCTATGTTTCTCTCCTTACTGCATACCTTCCTCTTTCCTGTTGAAATTAACCTGAAATGGCAATGGTGACAATTTCACTTCCACAATTTGATGCATTTCTTAGTGAAACTTAAGCCCTATTCGGATGGGACTAGTTTTCTAAACAATGTTTAGTTACAATTCTTATCACCCATCATCTGTCATTTCATGTACTGTTTCGAAATGGACTGACGAGTTTATTACTGGGAGTGGGAGTGTGTGATTTTTAGATAATGGCGTTACAGAAGGTCATGGGTTGTGCTAAGTATCTTACCTGACCACTTATATTAAAATGGGCAGTTTCCACTATTTGACTCTATTTATTCATTTTATAATTACATTTTTTTAAATGAAATGAAATCATCCCAAAGATTGGTGCGCAAATGGTAGCTCAGGTCAAAAGACACATGAGGAGGAGCATTAGTATAATACAATATTGGCAATCAGGCATTCAAATTCGGAAGGGATTGCTGAAAAACAAAACAGTAGGTAATTTTCCCTGGGATTTTTACTGAGGTTGTGTGAGAAAAACACAAACAACATTTCAGATTCGGACAGGATTACAATCACCGAGTGTGCCTGGGAAACATGAACCTCTCTAACATCCTCCATGAAAACTAGTCTCGTCCGAATAGGGCTGAATGAGTCAAAAATACAGTGTATGCTGAAAAAAATGGTGTAGGATTTACGTTGAAAGAGTTTTCACTCAGGAATTGCTAATAAATTTTGCAAATAATAACAAAGCAACAGCAAGTAACATTGAATTAAATGTGACATTTTTAAGTAGCCTAGTTGTAAAAACTACTTTAACTAATTTCAAATGGAAATATAAGGAATTTGTGACATCAAGAAATTTGAAAGTTATTATATTTTATTATGACATTATTATTATTATTATTATAAGAATTATTATTCTGTGGAATAGTGTGCACTGATTAATTGTTCACAATAAGACAAGGAACATGAATTAAGAAAGTAAATTCTTGATTTTGAACTTTAAAGACATAAAAAAACAGCATTAAATTAAGTTTTTTCTTATAAAATCTAAAGTAATAAGCGTCAGTGTTAATGATGGCTGTGTGAGATGAGAGGTGTGTGACGGGAGGTTGATTACACCTGTAATTGATGGAGTCTGTCGGCAGGATAAACGTGTTTCCGGTAATCAGCACAGCAAAATGAATGGTGGGGTTTTGTTATGCTACCTTTCATAAAGTTCTGTAAATGTATTGCTGCGTACAGTCATAAAATTTTCTTCAGCTCTCGGCTGATATCAGTTATATTAATTACACATTTGTGAATATTAATTCTGAGTGATTTCCATTCAGGGTTGATCAATTATGTTTCCCTAGTTTGTCATTACAACTATGTGAAAGGTCTCTCTGAGAGCATGGATCGTACTTAATGAGTTTACTAAATTATACTTTCTATGTCCAAAGAGGACCTTTATTGATACCAAGACTCGTTCTGAGCGTGATCCACAGTGTGATGTGGGTTTTTACCCAGAAACCACTAAGACTGCTAAAAAAAAAAATGTAAAAAAAAAAATTCACAGCAAGAATTAAATGTGAAATTTTGAAGCAGAAAGACTGAAATAGTGTTTTCATGTAAAATCATTTCAATACTCCAATAATCGACTCAACTCTTTCTGTAAACCTGATTCATAACATTTCATCATAAAGGCATAATACAGCAGGTCAAACCAATGCATGAAAAATAATACAATTAAAATATGCACAAAAAAGTGTTTGTTTTTTTACATTTTAGCTGCAAAAAGAGATAAATCCTTTAATTTGTTGTGCTGCATGTTAAAGTGTTTCTTGTGGCTCTTTCCCGGATATCAGTCTGTGACACAAACGTTCCATTTTCCCACTTTGAAGTCTGTGAAAGTCATTCACAGTTAATTATAACAATATGGACAGACATAAGCAAAAATATTAATAATAAAAAGTCAGTTTCACCACTGTTTCTAGATGATTACATGAGTCTGTAAATAATGACAGTTTTCATTCTTTAGTGACCTAATCCTTTAATGCATTACACTCTTAAAGTAAAAATATCTTTGAGATGCATTATATAATATAATTTTGAATGCATTATGCAATGCATGATAAAATGCTGGAAGTGAAGCTGGTGTGCAGTTGTTCAGTGTGCCGCACACACACAAACACACCTCCTTCAGTTGCTGTTGTCACTGGCAGTGACCAGGGAAATATGAGCTGAATAATGCAGGACTGTTCCCGTCTCCTCCTGCGTTTGTTCCTGAGCCGTCATGCTCTGTGGCTTCTTATTCCACTCTTTCTTCTCACAATGTGTCTGTTCGGTTTCATGGGTTGTTGAGCATCGCCTCTCAATTTTCTCTCAGGGTTGCTAGTTGAAAAAAATGGGTCACGAAAAAAGAGTTTCTCATTTTTAGAACAACTCTCGTAGTTTGTGTAAGGGAATTTTTCACCTAAAATAAAAAGTGCAGCACCCTCATGTGTAGCTCGAGTCATAAGAACTTCTGTTATGGTGCTTTTATGATCTGGTATGTTTGGAGCCAGACAGTCATGGTTAGTACGAACTATAATTGAAAATACTTACATAGAAAATAACACCATGCAGGTTTGTAGTAAAAAAAAAAAATACAGGGTGAATTATTTCTTCAATCCACTTTAAAGAGGAAACTTGTGTGCACTTAATGTTGAGAAACATGTTTCAATCATGATTTGTGTTTGTTTGTGCTCTCGTGTTTCTCCAGAGGTCTTTCCTCTGATGCACTTTGATTATTCTCTATGATCTATTTTTCTACTGACAAACTTGGATCATAAAGTATTTCCGAAATTCTCTTTTTTCAAGCACTTATGTTTGAGATTTTCATCAATTATGTGTACCTCCAGACAGAGATACAAATTGGTACACATATATTTGAGTACCAACATTTGAGCAATTTTGACTTTTTGGACAATTTTGTGAATGCACCGTTGGGATCGGTATTATTTTTTAATGTTTTTGAAAGAAGTCTCTTCTGCTCACCAAGGCTGATTAAAAATACAGTAAAAACAGTATAACTGTGTAACTGTGAAAACTAATAACTGTGTTCTATGTAAATATATATTTTAAAATAATTGAATTTATTGAATTTTCAGCATCATAACTCCAGTCTTCAGTGTCACATGATCCTTTAGAAATCATACTAATATGCTGATTTTGCTGCTTAATAGTTTTTGTGGAAACTGTTAATGAATAGAAAGTTTTTTCATTTGAAATGGAAATCTTTTGTAACATTATAAATGGCTTTACTGACACAATGATCAATTTAATCCATCCTTGCTGAATAAAAGTTTTTTTTTTTTTTTAACTGCCCTCAAATTTTTTATGTTAGTGTAGATCAGACTATACAATATATAACAATCGTACAATCTGTAATATTGACCATTAGACAGGAAGAATACACAACTCTTTTCCAAAGCCTCAAATAGCATTTTTTTGAACAAATATAGCCTAATTCCAAAAGGTAGCAAAATTCTTCAGGATCACGTGGACTGTATCTCTCACAGACTAAGGCTCAA
This sequence comes from Gila orcuttii, assembly GCA_026230005.1. Taxonomy (NCBI): domain Eukaryota; kingdom Metazoa; phylum Chordata; class Actinopteri; order Cypriniformes; family Leuciscidae; genus Gila; species Gila orcuttii. The sequence goes on along the minus strand of JAPDVR010000018.1, from coordinate 40,077,448 downwards.
TCCCAATTCACCCCTTGGCCCTACCCCTCCGTTTTGTACGTTCACATCTAGGGGTAGGGTGTCCCGATTCTTGTTGTGATAGAGGGGTAGGGCAAAGGGTTAGGGCTACGTAGCCCTCGAAACGGACATTTTTCAGAGGCACACTCCAAACAGAGGGCTATGAGAAAGTTCGCAGAATACATCGCGAATCACCGGCGAGATGGCTTCGCAAACGGTTAAACATTTAAGTTTAGCCCCAGATGACACCACCATGCTCTTTATTTACTCTTATAATAATAATATAGTAATTTAAATTAAGAAATTGTATAATAAATAACCCTATTCCGAAACAGAAAAGACAAACATTTGGAGGAAGGAACGTTATAATCATCATGTTTCCTCAGAGGTAAGAGCAGCGGCGCTCATTGTCAGTTGTTGTCATGGAGAAATCCTGGAAAAACTCGTCGCTTCCGTAACGTCAGAGCGATCATCGACGACTGATGACGTATCGGGGTTCATGAAGGGTTGTTCCATTTCGTAGGGGAATATTTCAACCCCTTGGCCATTGTAACTCTGTTTTAAGGGCCAAGGGGTACACTCGAAAACAAGGGGTAGGGGCAAGGGATGAATAGGGATTGAGCCTAAGTGAATGCAATCCCAGAGTGCACTGCGATGTGTGTGGAGCCCTTGATTATAGACATACATTAGCAAACTTCCCTAAGCTTTTCCCCTCAGGGGAATCCCCACCGCCAACTTCGTCCAGTAGGCAAGACCCTCGACCCCTCGATTTTGACTGAGAGAGCAAGTCTACTCAATATGTTCACTTCATGCAGATCCATAGACCACAATGCACCATGATTGTGATGTCACATCAGATCGATCTTAATTTACTCCCTAGGGCAGATCGCCATAAAATTTCACTGATTCTTGAGACAAGTTCAAAACATGGCCTACGATCATGCCATTAGTTTTGGGCGGGAAACAGCATTTCCATTTTGAAATTAATCAGAAATGATCACTAGAATGTTCTGAATACGAATGTCTTTCTTTTCAATCTTGTAACATGTTTGTCAGTTTTCAGTTTGAAACCATCCTTTAATTCATTCCTAATTGGCTGAACACTCGATTTGTTGATGTTTATAATTAATATTTGACGCATTAATTTTGTGTCTGACACATTATGAGCATGAGATTACATAACATTAATACTCCTGAACTCTTCGCTACATGAACTTTCTTTTTTTCACAGTTTTGTTACAATGCTCAAGAATCGGTGAAAATCCTTTATTGTACATTTTCAGCTGACATTGTTAGGATGATGGATTTTCAATATCGATCCGATGCATTACTGTTAATTTGTTTCCTCAAGATAACTTGCCGCTCCTTTGAATACTAAACCATTTCCATTCATTTCATCACTTCCCTGTAACTGATGCAACCTGTTGGACCGGTGCACTGCAGCAGTGCACGGCGTCAGGAGGAGTTTGTTCCAGCACCGAGAGTCAGAAAACTCAGAAATCGACAGAAAGCTTCGATGCAAACACGAGCGCTGGCGATTGTCTGCCGGGTCACCCCCGCTTTATATGCGCTCAGGACTGATCAAACCTGCATGCAAACAAGTTGCATGAACCGACGGCAGAAGGAGATGGTAACCCTTTCTGTAAAAATAATTTTACGGGCAATTTGCAGACATTTATTCTGCTTGTGCTTCATTGAGGCCCAAATGTGTCATTATGTGCCACTAAATGGAATTAAGATAATAATGTTTGCAAAGCATGCATAAAAAGGGATTTCATTTTTAGCCATAACAGTTTGACTGTTAAAAAAAAATTATCAGTTGAAATAAAATAAGCACGAACTGAAATAAAATATTAAAAAACTTTTTAAATCAGCTCATTGCCAACATTTCTCATTTTCAAGATAAAGTATGAAAATAACTAAAACTTAAGAAAAACATACATATTTTTAAAAAACCTACAGAAAATATTAAAACAAAATATAATTTAAAATATTTTAAAACACTTGTCTTGTTGAAAATTATGAATAAAAAGAGTTCAACTTAAAAAAACTTTTTTTTTTTTTTTGTTCTATCATAAAATATGTTAAATAAACTCAGGGCAAGAGTTTAAACTCTATTTTAGTGTTCAGTCACCATGATTTTGCCAAGTCAGACATGTTCCTGGATATATTTTGATAACATATTTTTTTGATCCCGGGACAACATTTCTGTTTGAAAATGAAGTCCTCCTAATCCTATCCATAAACTTAAACTTGAACTTATACCCATAAGTTATCCCAGTTCCACTTTATTTTATAGTACAGTACCTGCACTTAAATGTAATTACCGAAGAAAGTATTGGGTAATATAAGGGAACTATATGGGTTAATGTTAGGTTAAGAGGTTGGTTCTGAGTTAGTTATTACCCAGTTATTGTAACTACTATAATAAGTACATACAGTAGTAAGTACATGGGGAACAGGACTGTAAAATAAAGTGCTTGTTGAAGCACATAACGATTTTAATTCTAAACTTGACAAAAACTGTAAACTTGTTCCTCAAACCTGATTGGTTGATTGGAATGTTGTTCCAGGATCAACAAAGACGTTGATCTAGATCCATGTTGTACTTTTTGAAATCATGATTAATCATCTTATACATGATTAAATGATGTTGCATTTTATCATTTTGCATTTTGTATTGTTTGTATCCCGACAGGCTTGTGTTCTGCTGTTTGAATAACTGAAAACATGCTTCTCCAGCTCAGTTTGAGCCGTAAAATGAAGTGAGACGCTTACAAACAGACTCGTCCCTCCAGCAGCACCTGATGTGGGCTTTGTGTCCGCAGGCTTCAGGACTGTAATGAGAGAACAGAACAGTCTGGAGAAAACTGGCTGCACTGAAAGGAAAGCGTTCTCATATCCTCCATATGAGTCAGTGTTTCCTCTCCTCTCCCGTGTTTCAGTCGAGCGCTCAAGAGCCCCTCCAAATGCTTTGGCTCTTAATGGTTTTGTTCACTTGAGTGATCCAGGGGCCGATGTTTGGCTCCGCACGGATGTCTGTGGGGTTTGAGAACCAGCCAGCCTCCAGCCTCCAGTCCAAGGTCATTGTACTGGTGATGTTGGTCTCGTTTTTTTATAGTTTAATTTAAGTTAAAATTTTATTTAGAATTAAATAAAAAAATAGATAAATGTATATTAAAATATTTTATTATTGTTTTATTCTATTCAAATATTTTTAAATACATTTGAAATACAATTTGAACAAACTATAAAGTTTATTTTATTTATTAAATCAATGTGCCGTTTTTATATGAACATAAACTAAACAAATTTTATTATTATTATTATAGTGGAAGATTAAAAACTTAAAGTCCCCCTGTAGTCAATAATTGTATCCCTTGAAACTCATCTTTGATCACCAAAATGTCATACTTAAAAAAAGATTCCTGTGAAAATAATTTCCTCATGCCTTAAAATATAGCTGGAATGTAACTCCACCATTACTTCATGTATAGTATACTCGGACCATGTAACACAGTCTCATCCCAAGACGTCATATGACTGACGCTTTTGACCATACGTCAACATCCGACGTTTTAGGGTACCCTTTAACGTCAGTTAGATGACGATCCTAGGGCGTCATCTACTGACGCTTTACCTTTAGCGTCAGTTAGATGACGCGGGTAGGTTTAGGTCTGGGGTAGGGTTAGGATTAGATAGCGTCATCTAACTGACGTTAAAGGTTACCCTAAAACGTCGGATGTTGACGTATGGTCAAAAGCGTCAGTCATATGACATCTTGGGATGAGACAGCATTGGACCATGAATATGAGAATTAGTCTCCGCTTACATTCAATCACATGAGCTCAGAATACCTGATCCACTCACTCAACTTTACTGCAGTAAATGCTACACAATAGCAAGCGGAAATGCTGGTTTTATTCAGCCATATATGTTTGAACCAGAAACTAATTCAGAAGTGGAAGAATGAATTATACAAGCTCGTCTACAAGTCCATGTATCAGAATGGTGATGCTTTTATGTATCGCTCTCTATGTCGGACACAAAACTGTAATTAAAATGATTAGCCTTTGGCTTGACTACATTATCAAACAGCTAATAATGTGTTGCTAATGTTACACAAACCATGTTCCCGTTCACCATCTCAGAGTCAGCTGCCTTCTAACAGTCAGCATCCTTACAAAGGGAAAGGCATATAGTTCATCATAACTTTGTATGATTGTATTAACATTCTTCTCGCAAAGCGTCATATGACTTCAGAAGCTTTATAATATAGTACACATGGACAACTGTTATGGGCTATGTCTGAAAACTTAATAGGCAGTGACTTGACGCTGGCCTATCAGGCAATGACTTTGCAGGTAGTGGTTGCACACCTCACGAAACTGACTTCTGAGGGAGCGTGCCGCTTTAAGCCTCGTTTATACTCGACGCGTCCGCAAGAGCGCGAAGGTGCGCGCGGCAAAATGACGTCATTGCGGTGTGGGCGGTCGTGCGCGTTGGGTGCGCAAGACCCCATTTCGCCTGGCGGTGTGCACGGCACTTTTTGTAACATCGCGCGCGGCGCCGCATCCGAAGATGAACGACTTCGAGCTGAATCTGGCCGAACTGGTATGTCTGTACCAGCATGTTTATGATCCTTCTATACACAGAGGTTCTATACACCTTCTATACACTAAGTTAAAGACATCGTTAAAATAGTCCAAGTGACTACAGTGGCTCAATATTAAGTTTATCAAGCGACGAGAACACTTTTTGTGCGCAAAAAAAAACAAAAATAACGACTTTATTTCAACTATTCATTTCCTTCTCTCTGGGCCTCGAGTCAGGTTACTAGTTTAACAGCGTATGATTTGTTGTTGTACGTCACACGCATCACCCACATGACCAGCGTCAGCCAATAGTGAGCCTACGTGTGACGTAGCTCTACGCAATCACACTAGTTTAACTGACTAGAGGCCCAAAGAGAAGGGAATGAATAGTTGAAATAAAGTCGTTATTTATGTTTGTTTTTGCGCACAAAAAGTATTTTCGTCGCTTGATAAACTTAATATTGAGCCACTGTAGTCACTTGGACTATTTTAACGATGTCTTTAACTTTTCGAGGCCGGCAAGTTTCAATCCCTCAAGAAGCCTATGGACTAGTATGGAGGAGTGATCCAGCTCTCAGATTTCATCAAAAATATCTTAATTCGTGTTCTGATGATGAACGAAGGTCTTACGGGGTTGGAACAACATGAGGGAGAGTAATTACTGACAGAATTTTCATTTTTGGGTGAACTATCCCTTTAATGATCTACAGCAAAATAGAGAGTTTGAACAACACAATCTCATGAAAGTGCATATCTATACCACGAATGTTATTTCTCTTGCCAATTATACGCCAAAAATGGTTTAGCGTGCATATGCTACGCACTGAAAACCCTTTGGGTAGGATTAGGGTGGGGAGTGCGTGCGTATTACACGGCATAAAGTGCGTATCATATACACGCGAAAACTGCGTAGCATATGCACACAAAAAAAAATATTTTTGGCATATAAATGGCACGAGAAATGACATTCGTTGTATAGATACGCACTTTCATGAGATCGGGCTCAGTATGAACTGTAGTGTATATACATATATTAATTATATTAATTAAAAAATTATTTGAATATTGTTAATATATGCTGGAAAATATCGAGCTGGGTTTTTTTTACTTTTATTGTCTGACTAAAAGTCAAGTTGGAGGATGATCTGTGTTAGCGTAATATATTAGTTTGATTCTGAGTAAAAGTATATCTGTGAGGTCATGTGGCAGCTTGAGGCTTATTGAGGGCAAAAGTTCTGGTCTCTTATTAGAAAAGTGAAATGAATTTGCATAGCTACACCACACAGCACTGGTAGTAATGGGATGGCGTGTGGAGCGGGGCACAGGTAATGACACTAATGACAAATCTGTGCTAGTAATTTGCATGTAAATAGCTGTCTTTATGATGGGCGCACTGATGCAGACTGTAACAATGTGATTACATCTCGCCTCCTAGCGTGAGCTGCTCTTTCTAATCTAATGAGTGGTATGTGGCGGACCTGTGGGGCACAGTTATGGCACGAGATAGATGAGTGTGAAACATGATGAGGGCTAAACACACAGAGAAATTGGCCTCTGTGTTCTTCAGAGCTCTTCACGCCAGGCTGCAATCACATTTGGAAGAGGTCTGTTATGTTTCTGGTGTAATTTAAGAGAAATGATTATATGAGGTTAGAAAAGTCCGCTCAGAAAAAGAGTATTCTGTGTTAAAAGTATTAAGATAGGATAAGTGTTTTTTGGGGGGTTGCATGTTTATTATTTTGTATTTGTATTGAATCTTGCATGTGATCTCGTCATCATCTTGCTTGATGCAACCAAATTAATATATAAATATGAATGATACATTTCAGACTGAGAAAAACTGGCAAAAAGCACGACTTTGGGAGAAATCAATGTGTGAGCTACTGTTTAAAAGTTTGGTGTCTGTACGTTGTTTTTTTTATGTTTTTGTAAAAAAGTACATTGAAATACAGTAAAAACAGTAACATTTTGAAATATTACAATTTAAAATAACTGATTTCTTTGTAATATATGTTAAAATGTAATTCATTCCTATGATCTAAGCTGAATTTTCAGCATCATTACTCCAGTCTTCAGATCCACATGATCCTTCAGAAATTGTTCTATCATGATTTGATGTTCAATGTTGAAAACAGTTGTGCTGCATATTTTTGTGGAAACCGTGATTCTTATTGTCTGAAAAGCCCATTCAGGATAAACTTGCTACGGTCGTTGGTAGCCTAATATAATATGAGGAAACACAAAGCTAGTGCAGGTCTCGTGCTGCATTCGTCCAATCAGTGACACCACAAATATGCAAATGAGGACGTTAAGGTTTTAGGTTTATGAATACCCAGGATTATTTGTTAAATGATGAGCAGTGTGAAACGTGAAGCAAGATTACAGGGGTTTAGAATGACGCATGGTTAACTAGTTCAAGTGAGAAAAGCCCTTTTGAACACAATAATTAACTGAAGAAAGGTTTTCATAAGAACATGGTCTTTGTTTTGGACTATACTCTAATGAAACAGAATTAATTTTGTCCCTCACTAATGATCCCCAGTGTAAACTGTATATCACCCGAGCGCAGCTGCAGTCCAGCCAAGCAGGAGCACAACACCGTCGCTGCCTCAATTCAGCCTTTGTTCGGTTTAATGCGAGCGATTGCCGAGCCGTATAATCGGCGGCGCTAACCTTTCAGCAAAACACAAGCCACCAGAGAAATACTACGAGCAATAAGGCCCATTATACTTGCCGAGTGGCCGTTTGTCTGCTGGATCTTGGTTTGTGTTCTGCAATTAGGAGGCATTATGAAGACTCAATTAAACAATTATGAGCTCAGCTCGGGCCTCAGCGCTCACAATCCCCTGAAATTCAAGAATAAAAAGGTTTTGTGCATTCTTCATTGGATTTCACCACTGTGGTGGGGTGATGTTGCGGTTTGGCAGTCAAAAAGCACTTGTTTACACTTGACATATGATTTGAAGATTTGTATATTTGAATTGCATTCAATTAGGTTAAATCTGCAATTGATATAAACCTGGTTGTTGTGCATTTAATACGCATTTCATTCATGTATGACTGACAAATACGCATCACGTTCAGTTTATTAGTGTGTAAAACTCTGTAATCCAAATGCATGGAAATTTTATGTACAACTGAAATGCACAAATCTTAAATTTAGGTCTTTTTTCAAATTAAAAGCCCACTTAATTTTGAAGTATTTTTCAAAAAAGCATGACTTTTTTTGTATAAGCATTGTAGATATTTTGTACTGGAAAACAATTTTTTGCAGTGCATTATCAGCAACTTTTTTTTTATCTTGTCTTTATTTTCACCATTTATTTTACTACACAAAGTAGTTTTTTTTTTGCACATTTACTGACTCTTATGCTCAGGAAATAGTTCAGTTTATTAATATTAATAACTGGATGAAACAATAGCTTCAGGCAGTTTAAAGGTGATATACATGCAGTGTAAGAGCATGGCACATTAAAATTTAAAGCACGTTTATCTGCATTTTACAACGACCTCATGCATCTCATTCAATCAGAATTTCAAGTTGAAAGTATCAATGTTTATAATAAATAAAACTAACACATTCTTATTCATTTAGTAACATGCACTGAATGTCATTGTGGCTTTGACACAACATAAAAAATCATATGTTAGTCTTAGGCAGCTGTAATCAGTATTATTGCTGTTATGATGAAACTGACTTTATACAGACAAAACGATTCTGCTGTGTGTTTCTGTATAAACGCTTATTTTTCTTGTCTTATGAAACTTGTCCTTGGTCTTCCCGTGTGCTTGTGAAGGCCATGGCGCAGCACATTTGCTGCATTTAATGATGTGACATCCAAGGTGAAATCTCACAAACACAACAGAGTCATCATGTCATTCATTTCTAATGTGTGATGTTGTTAATACCAGTCCAGCCGCTCTGAGGAAAGTGAAGTCCTGACAGCGCAGCTCTTCTTCGTTAGACGGATGATAATTATGTATAATGAAGTGCTCAACGCAGTCAGCTTGCTTTTTATGTAGGTGACAGAACCATAATTGAGATGTTCAAATACATGAATATTAAAAGGAAACGTGTAAGCACAAATCACCTTGAGGAGGAACTTTTGCTCTTTACTTGTTACTAAAAAAAGAGGAGAGGATTTCTATTTCAAATAAATACTGTTTTTTGACATTTCTATTAATCAAAGAATCCTGAATAAAACTGTCATGGTTTTCATAAAAATATGAAGCAGTACAACTGTTTTCAACATTGATAATAATCAGAAATGTTTCTTGAGCAGCAAATCATCGTATCGGAATGATTTCTGAAGGATCATGTGACACTGAAGACTGGAAAATTCAGCTTTGATCACAGGAATAAATTACATTTTAACATATATTCACATGTTATTTTAAATTGCAATAATTTCACAATCATATGTTAGATAGAGAGATGGCATGTCCATCAGGTAAAGGAATAATGTATTCAGGTATTCAAAAACATCATTAGTGCTTCATCTCATCAGAGCAGATTGGTAACATCTGCTGCAGAACGTGTCATGATTTCATTTACCTGATTGCTTGTTGCTTAATATTTGTTTTGTTTTGTTTTCCAGGGCGGTTGATCTTATCAAGGCTTATCCAGAAAACCGAATTACAGGTTACCCATATAGGTGGAGGAACAATGATCTTTCACCGAGCGTTAATGGGAAGGAATCGCATAATTGGAATGAACAACTGCTGTGATTGATGCAGGTTGAAATTGGACATAATGAGACATTTCTTTCATGCATCTATCGCCCAGCTCACTCCTGTCAGAGAAGCAACATTTCTGTGATCAACACTGGTGTAAATGCAATGATCATGAGTGTCAGTGATAGTGATGAGACAGATGATGAGATCTCACCTTTAGACGAGTCTGAGCAAACAATTCTATATAATGACATGCATCACGTCACCACATAAACATGCTTTTGACTCAATGAATGTCTCAGCTGATAGCACTAATATGTAGATGAGGGACATGTTCAGTCATATTTCATCCCAAAATATATTTATCTATTTCCAGGACCATTTGCAATTTTTGCAGTATGCCATTATTTGACACATAATTTATCCGCAAATTCTTATTACACACTATCTGCTATATGTATTTGGTAAAAATTAAAGTAACACTAAGTAGTTTTTCAACCTTCATAATATATTTCCAAGACCCTTGTGATGGTACATCGACTTAAAATAAGTTAAATGACACGTCTGCCATAGCCTGACAGTGTCTGTATCGCTTTTACTGGCACTATGTAACTTCGGGTTTCGGGTAGGAACCCGTGCACAAAAAGAACTACAAAATTCGACTGCTTTACGTCAAGCGCTACAATAGTCATTATTTCTTTTTTCTTCGTTTCTGATGTCGCAATACATCATCCTTTCATGAAATCATGTAACATACTTTACCTTGTCTGTGGACATCGTTCATTCTAAAGCCGGTGCTGGGTAAACAGCGAGCGTGCGTGCGACGGTAGGCTAAATTATTTACGACAGCGGCAATGGACAATTTCGTTTCCATCCAGTAGGGCGACCGAAGAGGAAAAAATACTTGGTGTTACTTTGTGTGTGTGTGTGTGTGTGTGTGTGTGTGTGTGTGTGTGTGTGTGTGTGTGTGTGTGTGTGTGTGTGTGTGTGTGTGTGTGTGTGTGTGTGTGTGTGTGTGTGTGTGTGTGTTGTTTTTTTGCATCTACTATTTTCATGGACTAAACACCTAATTCCACATAATGGAAAGTTTGGTAACACATAATTAGACGTTCACTAACCTAGAATTGTATTTCACCACTGAAAGCACACATGCTGTCCACAAGACTTAATACGTATTGAATAATGAAGACGGACTGAAGACAGACAGAGAGCACCATTAGAAAGACCCTTCAGCCTATAGAAAATACACCCTGTCATGTGACATTCCGGGCGTCATTTAGCATTCGCACAGAACCGCTGATGCATCAGCTTCACGCAAAGGTGGACTAGAGCAGTCTGAGTCGAGCTCCATGATAAAGAATTATGATCGTTCAGCCTTTTAAAATAATGAAACGTTCGCTTTTTGTGTGCGTCGGCTTAAAAATGAAGCATGAGGCTCATTATTTTGTAAAAAACTTCAATTTGAGCAGCTTGCAAACCACTCACTGATTCTCCAGATTGTGATTGTTGAAAAAGATTGATTCATGCATTATTGTGTTTGAATGCTTATACAAACTACCAACATGAGAAATCCCTGCCTGCAGGAAAACACTTAGTAAAAGCATTTTTAAAGGATACTTTTTCCATAGCCTATTTTGTTTTTATTTTTCATCATGTTAATAGAGTTTGACTGACAAATTGTGTATACAGTATATATATGCTAGAGTATCCTGAGTGGTTCCTAAAGGTTTACTGGCATAATAAATCACTTAAAAGTTGCCATTACATAAAAGTCGTGACGTTTATTTGTTTTTGTATTATTTTAATGTTCCTTTAGGTTTACTTATAATGTTAATAAAAAAAGTGCACAAAAAAAACATGCAGAAAAACTATTCTTTTTACCCTTCGTTCTGACCCTCTGTCTGCGATATTTCCATTTTTAAAGCTTTGCTCCTTTAAGGCTTGTCAGTAAACGGCCTCTGTTATGATTGGCTAACATCATTGCATAGGAAACCGTATCAACGCCCACTCGCTATTGCTTGTGTTTTGAAAACATTACCCATATAAAAACGTCATTTAAAGACAAAGCATTATGAAATGATTTACTTATGTTTTGTGATGCAGCTGCTGTCAGATCCAGTACAGTTGTCGCTTCATCTGCCACAAAAGTTTCTTTTCGAACTCATTAAACTGCGCCTCGCTGACAAAACAAAACGCTCCGAACAAACATATAATCCTTCAACATGATCTGGGACGACATTAAAATAAACCATCCGCGTGTTTTCGATGCTGCGATCATTCCTAAGTCAATACAGAGACACAAAAGGGCTGTTTAAACTGGACGTGTCAAAGCAAACGTTCTTTCACTTTTGCATTTGTCCTGTTGTCAGCAGACTCAAAAGCGTGTGGAGTGTCAGAAACTGAACACACATCTGTATACTGTATCAGTGTAGACAGCATCAGTCATTATAATTATAACGCACACATCCAGGTAAACATCAGCCGTTAAGTGACTGAATGCCAGTGGGCGGGGCCTGTGGTGCGATGATGTATAATTATTCGTCGATGTCATGCTCTGGAGGCGGGCATATGCAAATGTATTTGCCCGTGTGATGTCACAGATCCCGCAAAATCCAAACCAGCCATTTTGGAGCTTGATGAAATAAATGCTTTGTTTATAATGAGTTATAATTAAACTATAAAACTTGCTGGATGTTTTAATGTAAAAAATTTTTTTTTAACAAGCTGCTGTTATTAAACAATTTTTGTTTTTGGTCAAGTATGGTGACAAATATTTGACAAATCATAATTATAGATGGTTTAGCTCTATGCGGTATTATTGATGATGTTTTGTTTTAAACGTTGTGTGATTAAAATAAAAATAATAAATAAAAATGAATAAATACTATAAAGAAATATTTTTAAAAACTAATGAATTTGACAAAAACACAAGAAAAAAAATACTAAAGATTTAACTAAAATTAAAATCAAAATATAAAACCTGATTTTAAATATGAACAAAAACTAATACTATATCAATCAAACTAAAATAACAGAACTTCTACACGTTAAACTTGTATCCACAAGTAGTTCATAGAACATATTATATCATTTTTGCTGAAGGCACAGACTTCAACTTAAAAAAAATCCTGATGGTGTATTTTCTAAATTTTTTCACGGTGTACATCAAGGCCTACACAGCTTTCAAACCCTTTTAAACTTTCTTTTAAACTGTCAAGTCAACATTCAGACTTTGTTAAATTTTAATTTCTAAATTATTCTCGTGACTCAGGTCACTTTCAAACATGATCAACTTGGACTAAGCTGAAATGTATTTTTGTAAATTTATGTGCTCAAAAAGTCATTTCAGCACATCGACAGACCATAAACTTTCCCTCCTCCAAACTATATTTAACTTCATTATAGTCGGCCAGGCATGTTTGAACTGAAGGGCAGAGACGAGATCTCCATCAAGGGCGGCTAATAAAACAAAATGAGCGACAGCACGTGTTCATTCTCTCTAAGCTTGACGAATGCGCTCTAATCTGGTTTCATGTCATTTTCTTATTCACATTCTGCCACCGCCATCTGCGATCCTACTGATAAAGACGGGGCCAAATATAATTTCTAGAGGTTTATAAGCTTTTTGGGCTCTGCGCTTCTAGTTGACACAAGCATGCTGGTCTTTTGATTATCTTCGCTGGAAGTGTGAAGATATGAAGAGATCTGCTCTCAAGGACGAACAAAGTGCAGAGAACAGGCTTTCCAAACACGTCCTGCATTCATGTTCTGTGGAGCTGATGTGTTTTCTGTGTCTGTCACCCTGAGATAGAATGTAAAGAGACGATTCAGCCTGAAGGCGGTTTTTATCTTTATTACAGGAGAGTTCTGCCAGATTCACTGTTTGTCTGCTTTGTCCTGATCGTCAAACAAAACCGTGTTGAATTGAAGCTCAGGGAAATGTAACAGAGAGTATGGCTGCGGGAATCGACCGCGGTTCTGAATGGAGAAACAGCAGGTCTTATTTCTAAAAGTGAGTTTGTGGTTTTGTCATATTCACTATTTCACTGTATACACTATATTACGGTGGCCGAGAGAGCTCAACATGCTGCAACCTAAAGACGCATGCAAATAGAAAAAAACGCATGCAAATAGAAAAAAACACCACCAAATTAAAAAAACATCTTCATCAGTTTCACAACACACTGTCTCCAAATACTCACAACACAACCAAATACAGAAACGCGCTGCAAAAGTTCACAACACAACCAAATACAGAATCGCGCTGCAAGTAACACCGACCACAACGGAAATGTTTCCGGGGAACCAAATAAGTGACGGACCCGGCTGGGACGTGCTCATAGACGTGCTTACAGCAAAGAACGTTTATTGACAAGAAGTGAAAGCCTATATTTTTTATAAATAAACTATAATATTAAAATAATATTGTAATATATTGTATAAATAAATAATATTATACTTTTTATAGTTCTTCTATACTCTTTGCTTACAGCTCAAAATTCTACTTTATTTTATTTCTTTTAACTTTTTTTTCGCAAAACACAGATTAAATTTTTTATGACATACAACTTGTATACAATATACAAAATGTATTAACAAAATGTTCAATGTCATCAGAATACAAATGAGAAAATAGCGATGAACTGAAAACTAAAATAAATAAATAAATAAAAAAGATAAAGAAGAACATGAAGGCAAGATATTAATCTATACATCAGTTACACTGTAGCCTACAAATTGTTGCATGTTATGTTTAAATTTTCATAAAGAAACGTTTCATAAGAAATGTTAGGTAATGTAGGGTCCAAAGGTTTAAAGTTGAGACACTGACACACAGATATAACGGATATAAAACGCATATTTTAACAGTTTTTTTGTAAAGTAAAAATAAAAAAATAAATTTATTTGTAACCGTTATGTTAACAGCATTATATTTCTGTCGTCAGAACAGCTATTCAGCTGATGGACAACGTGCTGCGTTGTCACGGGAACATCCCAGGTGAAAATATTTACGTTGGAAATTACGTTGTCTTTCGTTGCTCCCTTCATCAAGTGCGTTCCAAACGGCTACATAATGGCACACTAGTGCCAAGCTCACTTCAAAGTCCCACTTGAAGAGCTCTGCCGTCTGCCCTTCGAAGGGAGTAGGGCATAGGGATGCTCACGAGCAGTAACGTGCGGTGAAATCTTGTCATGGGTAGGCTGTGACCTATCAATGTGGCATATATGTTCATATATTCATTCAGTTAATGTAGCAACCCAAGTTCATATCAGGCATCATCACATCGCTGCCTGCATACAGCAAAGTCAGTCATATGTGAGGCTAATGCACAATCAAATCTAATAATCAAATTAATGGACACATCTATCTTATGACTTATACAACAAATGTTTTGTGCGGGACACAGTAAGAGAGGGAGGCGGCGCGTTGTCAGCGAACCGACAAGCAGCCTAGTCACTCCTTCAAAATGCGCAAACGCGCACAGACAGCCACACACACACTATTGGTCTGGTCACTCTGGTGACGGCGCACCGGGATTTGAATAGGCTACAGTCCGAAAACATTGTGTCAACAGTACAGCTTTAAAGTACAAAAACAGCTTATTCGCTCCTACAATCTGCGCTAGGCGCACACACCGACACGCAATGAGCGTCTGGCGACGGCGCACCAGGATTAAAAAAAGAGAACTACAAAACAGCATTTTAACCCTTACGAAATGCACCATAATCGCACAGATAGACCTACAGTACAAATGTGGCAGAGGTTACGGCGCACAAGGGTATGGAAGAGAGAACATTTTGGTGTCAGCGCACAGCAGGCCTATAGTCCACCATCAGACAACACACACAAGCCAATATAAGGGTTTTAAAAATAATAAATAAATGAATAATTTACGTTTTAAAGGGGGTGCTTACTTTTATTTGTAGATGAAACTCCTTTTCCTCGATTAACTGAAGCCTATGTAAAACGCATTTGCAGCTGCACAGCTAACGTTAGCACAGTGAGTGTATGGCTCGCTCATATGCTTTGCTGCGGCAACTGCACACCCAATGGCGCGGGCGCCTCTGACGGGAATGGAGCAGACTTTCCTCCTTGGCTCTTATTTCCATTGAAAAGGAGAGACTCATGAAATTGAGAAATACACCCAACAAAGAGGACTTTACAACAAAGTAATTGACATCTTTGTCCAGAGGGATAGACGCATGGACTTCGTCTACAACGGTTTCCCGTTAACGACCACAACTCTTTTTCTTCATAGAACGCTTCCAACGCTAGGCGCTGCTAGATGCTAAGTAGCTTGAAGCGCGGAGTGAGTGAGAGCGTGTGGATCACGTGACATGAAGCAAGCTCGGTCTCTGCCTCAATGTTGATAATTCAAGACAGCACGAGAACTGACTGCGCATGCGCAAATCTACGTAAACTACGGTCTATGGACCAAAGAGGCACAGCTAACCTCTGCCTCAATGGCCATGGCCTTGGATTTTCTGCATGAAACAATGATTTTTAGGAGCAAACAATGGCAAAAGGAGTATATTATATGTGTATTCCTGAAAGATTTTGTTACAAAAAATAATATTTGGAATAAAATGAATGCAATTAATAATGTGGTGAATTAATAAAGCTCTTGGAATTAATAAATGTAATGTCAACATTTCCTTTGGTGAGGCACTGCCTACCCTGCCTACCCTGACCGCACGTCCCTGCTCACGAGCAATAAGCACGTCCCAGCCGGGTTCGTCACTTATTTGGTTCCCCGGAAACATTTCTGTTGTGGTCTGTGTTACTTGCAGCGCGTTTCTGTAATTGGTTGTGTTGTGAACTTTTGCAGCGCGTTTCTGTATTTGGTTGTGTTGTGAGCTTTTGCAGCGCGTTTCTGTATTTGGTTGTGAGGTGAGTATTTGGAGCACGTGTGTTGTGAAACTGATGAAGATGTTTTCTTAATTTGCGGGTGTTTTTTTTATTTGCAAACGTTTTTTTCTATTTGCATGCGTTTTTTTCTATTTGCATGCGTCTTCTTTAGATTGCAGCACGTTGAGCTCTCTCGGCCACCGTACTATATACTACACACGCCCACACAAATATATACACAGTATACACCATGCACCATAGTGCCAAAGTAAAAAACTAATTTGTGACAACTTTGCAAATGTATTAAAAAGGGAGAACTGAAAAAGTACATTGCATAAGTATTTGTATACTTAAATCAGTACTTCGTTAACCTTCTGGGTCTAAGGTGTTTTGGGGGTCCTTGAGATGTTTTGACATCCCCTGACATTTGTGCTTTTTTCAGTTGCTCATAAACATATTAATGGCAAAGTTGTCATTACACTCTCTTTAGCACAAACAACCTTTACAACCTCAAGTCTTTTTGTGTATATTGCGACAAGCTTTGCTCATCTGCATTTGGAGATTTCCTGCCATTCTTCTCCTCAGATCCTCTCATGTTCTGTCAGGTTGGATGGGGACCGTCGGTGGACAGACATTTTCAGGTTTCTCGAGAGATGTTTGTCTGGTTCAAGTTTCGGGCTCTGGCTGGAGATTAACAGAGTTGAAATAAGCCAATCTTGCATCATCTTAGCTGTGTGCTTAGGGTCATTGTCCTGCTGGAAGGTGAACCTTCGGTCCCACTTTATATTAAGTGGCTTTAAGTAATATGTACTTACATTGAAGTTAATAATTTGATACAATGGACGTATTGTGTACATACATTTTTTTTACATTGTACTTATATTTTGAAAATACCTGCATGTAATTACAGCTGTAATAAATTTATGTAGGCTAATTACATTTGTAATTACACTGTTGACCCATTCCTTACAACTTAATCTAAACCACCAAACCTGTCCCTAACCTTATACCCGTATCACACCTCAATAGCAGCAAAAGTGTTTTACAATACAACATGAACACAATAAGTACATTGTACTTATTTTTTTATGTAATTACATAGTACTTAAAGCCACTTAATATAAAGTGGGACCGAACCTTCTGCTATGCCCGAGGTTCTGAATACTTTGGACTAGGTTTTCATTAAGGCTAATCCTATTTTGCTGTGTTGAGCTTTCCTTCTACCCTGACGAGTCCTCCAGTCCCTGCCGCTGAAAAACACCCCCACGGCACGATGCTCCCACCACACTTTACTGTCGGGATGGTATTGTGCAGGAGATGAGCAGTGCCTGGTTTCCTCCATACGGGATGCTAAGGTTCATCATACATGATGCTGAGGAACTGAGGTTCATCAGACCAGAGAATCTTCTTTCTCATAGTCTGAGAGAGTCCTTTAGGTCCTTTTTGCTAATTCCAAGTGGGTTTCCGTGTGTCTTCACTGAGGAGAGGCTTATGTCTGGTTACTCTCCCATAAAGCCCTGATAAGTGGAGTGTTACAGTGATGTTATTCCTTCTGTAAATTTCTCCCATCTCCATATATGATTGTGGAGCTCAACCAGAGTGACCATCAGCTTTTTGATCTCCACTCTAACCAAGGCCCTTCTCCATCGATTGATCAGTTTGGCTCTTGGTCCTGATTGTTCCAAGCTTCTTCTATTAAGGATTATGGATATTAAGGAGTTCGGTTTAACACCGAACTACTGAGGTGCCTGAACCCGGAGAAGCCTGGTTGACACGCTAGATGTTACGAGTGCTACGCTCACTTGATTGCCCTGTGTTAAACAAACGCATGTAGACAAATGTTGATGTTGTAATCCAACATGGTCCATTTATTTCCATACAGCACCTTGTCCACAGCAGTTCCCATCAGCATAACAATACAAGGAGCCGCACACGAGCGGTCAAAAACCCTTTGCCCTTCTAGGTCAAAACACCTACCAAAATATTGTATTTGCTACCTTTATACCTGAGGCCAATTTACAGACATGCGCCAACCAGTGTTAAGCAAAATGAATTACAACCTGAATACAAAGCAGCACTTGGCTCTTACAATGGAGGCTATGCTTCTGTGAACCTTCAATGCAGACAATTTTTTTTTTTTTGCCTTTCCAAGATCTGTGTCTTGAGACAATCCTGTCTCTGAGCTCTAAAGGCAGTTCTTTTGATCTCGTGGCTTTGTTTTTGCTCTTATATGCATTTTCAGCTGTTAGATCTTTTATTGAGATGTATTTGCCTTTCCAAATCATACCCATTCAATTGAATTTGCCACAGGTTAACTCCACTCGAAGTGTAGTAACATCTACAAGTGAATTGGAAGCTAAACTTCAAATGTCCCAGAAAAGGGCATGAATACTTATGCAATGCAATTATTTTAAGTTTTTACAAATTTACAATTTACATTTTTTTGTCTTCATTGTGTATGGAATGTAGATCGATGCAGAAAAAACAAGGCAGTTTAACAAGGCAGCAACATAAAATGTGAAAAAATGGGGTATGAATACTTTCGCAAGGCACTGAATATATAACACAATTTATGTCACATATATAAATAATTTTTCTTAACCTGACAAATGATTCAAAGTCTAATTTTCTTTTTTCTTTATAACACAGACTGGTGACTGAGCCTGTCCTTCCCACTCTGATGATCTAATAGTTTTGGTCATCATATTATTTTCTTGAAGTGGGTATTTCTATAAGATTGTTGTCCGAACCTCCCAATGAAGAGATTGTGAGCGCTGGTCCGTCATGGCACCGGTCCTCTGTCCATCTGGGGATTTAATGAGGTTGGAAGAGGCTTCGGCAACGCCTGCTTCCCACCTCGTGCCCCATCACTCTCCGGACTCCCATGATGACTCGGCAGCCCTCCTCACGAGACGGGATTGAGCCAGTCTGCCGCACACATGCTCAGATCTGAGAGTGGCATTAAAAGGATGCATTTCTGAACTATTGCATTGCTATTACTGATGTGAGCATCCTTTTCTGGTAAAAGGGACTTAAATTAAACTTTTACACTGTTCACAACTGATCACATAAAAAAGTTGCTCAGGTGGATCCTTGTCTAAGGATGTGTTCACACTTGGCATGTTTGGTTGGATTAAAACAAACTCTGAGTGCGGTTCATTTGAATAAGAGTGAACGATGCCATCTGAACCCTGGTGCCACCAAACAATCGGACCAACACGCTGAGGAAACACCAAGAAAACAAAATAATTGCTGAGGGTGCTTTCACACCTGTAGTTCGGTTCATTTGGTCCGGACTAAGGGCGAAAAATTATACTTTGTATCATTTTCAGGCGTTTTGGTTCCTTTTCACACCACACTGATTGCTCTGGTCGAATCAGTTGATGAGTTGGTGAAACGAACCAAAATGCAGTCACGTGACAACATCCACATCACTCGTTGGCCAGATGTGTCTTGAACATTTTTCCACAACTGCACTTAAATTGGTCAGAATTAACGTGTGGTAAAATTCCAACAGAACTCCCGAAAGTAAACAAAGAGGAAAATCCGGCAGACATGCGGAGAATTCCCTCACAATGTTCAGAATCAGCACAAGCTTTATCCTTTCGCAAATCCCCCCATAAACAACAAAGTCTAGACGCGATATAAATAAGAAATTCACTGTGCAGTGCGGACAACTTCAGTGTTTATGATGAGATTTTAGTGAGAGTGCAGAACGCGGTAAGTCAGTTATGGCTTAAAGGGAGCGCTATTGACAATCTAAATAATAATTTTGTTTGACTACGGCAGCTGGTTTAGTCCAAAAATGTGCAGTTCTTTGGCAGTAGGGTCTGTTCGAGGTCGGATCACGTTCTCACCACAAACGAACCACTCCAGAGTTCCCTTGAAAGCGTAGGTACGCTTATTTGGTCTGCTTTTGGTGCGCACCCGTGCGATTGCTGCTTTCACACCTGCCCAAACGAACCGCACCAAGGGGGAAAACGAACTCTAGTGCGATTCAACCGAACTAAATGAGGCAAGTGTGAAAGCCCCCTTAAAAGATGGGTCTCGGTCCGCTTCAAACGAACTCTGGTGCGGTAAAGAATATTAACGCAACACACACCAAAGGCATGTAAACTAACCAAAAACGGAACATGATGTCTCAAGGGGAAGCCCTGAAAAGGACAGAATTCTCAATTATAGCTGTTTTTTCTAATCATAGTCGTGATGTTGCCCATCACAGTCCAGTACAGGCGTCAGATCCACGTCTCCTCGCAGCAGATCTTGGTTTGTGTGTGTGACAGAGGGATTTATGACGCTGTTTGACTCCTTTACACATTTTATAAGCTCTTCACCAGTTCTCAGCTGGTCAAAATACCATCATATGTAGCTACGCATATACAGCGAGCACATTTAGCCCAGAACACAGCATTGCTTTGGATGTTCGGTAAGTTTTGACTTAATACGTAATAAAAGCCAGGTTGTGTACATATCCCTATGCCTTTAGGTTTGGTATCTTTAGGTTCGGTGTAAAATGCCAATGTGTCCGCTAAGCAGACCAGGGCTAAATGTTTTGTTTGGGTGTTTATTTTGGTCTGGACAAAACGAACCAAGTGAAACGATACTCGGTTACTAACGTAACCTCGGTTCTCTCTAGAGAGGGAACAAGTATTGCGTAAGTTTAGCTTACGCTACCGGAAAGATTCATCTTCTCGAGATACTGAAGCCAAAAAATTATCCTTAATTTTTGTATACCTTGTCAACGCAGTGCAGCAGCTAGCAGGCCTAGAGCAGGCTAACTTGCGTGCTCATTGGCTGCCCTGCGGGCAACTGCTGCAGCCTACCAGTGAGCCGGGTGTGACATCACGCCCAATGAAGGGCGCCCGCGCCTTCATAGCGTCACAGCCCGCCAGAATGGGCGTGGCTTTAGCCTATAAAGGAATGGGCTGTAGGCTGCTTCCCTGGTTTTGTCGACTGAAGCGAAGTCGCTCGTGGCGCGAGCACGGCCGGTTACGCAATACTCGTTCCCTCTGTAGAGAGAACCGAGGTTACGTTAGTAACCGAGTATCGTTCTCTTACGAGAGGTTCTCTCGTATTGCGTAAGTTTAGCTTACGCTATGGGAACACTTTGTCAACGCCGTGCGCGCCAAGCATCAACATGAGACCCCGAACTTTAGGGGGAACCCCATAAGTGGAAGAATAAGGTGGCCGCCCATTTCGCGGGCCATCACTTGTACATAAGCACACATAGGGAATACAGAGCAGCGCGGGCGCGGGGTCTGTATAGGCACATGGCATAATCCCTTTAGTGCAGCTCAACCAGGAGAGCTGAGTCATGTGAGAGTAATCTGAGCAGGAGATCTGGGCAGAATACATCTCTCGTTCAGACTGACAGCAGTTTAGCCTGCAAGGCGGGAACTTCTAGGTTATAGAACCTGACAAAGGTAGACGGGGAGCTCCAGCCCGCCGCTACACATATGTCGTGGATAGAAATCCCGCTGGACCATTCCCACGAAGAGGCCACGCCTCTCGTGGAATGAGCCCTGATGCCCAGAGGGCATTGTAGATCCTTCGACGCATAAGCGGCCGCTATAGCGTCTACTATCCATCTGGACAGGCTCTGTTTCGAGGACGCGAAACCCTTGGTGCCCCCACCAAACGAAACAAAAAGCTGTTCCGAGCGCCTGAAGGAGGCGGTGCGCGTAATGTAGACCCTCAGCGCTCTGACGGGGCAGAGGAGGTTCACATCACTTTCACTGTCAGATGCTGTGAGAGCAGACAGTGAAATAACTTGCGCTCTGAATGGAGTGCCCATCACTTTAGGGACATAGCCGTGTCTAGGTCTGAGGATGACTTTAGAGTCATTTGGTCCAAACTCAAGACACGACGCGCTGACAGACAGCGCATGTAAATCCCCTACGCGTTTTACTGATGACAGCGCAGTCAGAAAAAACGTTTTCAGTGATAGATATTCCAACCCCACGGAGTCTAGTGGTTCGAAAGGAAAAGCTTTCAGGGCCTCGAGGACCAATGAAAGATCCCACATAGGAACCGACGGGGGGCGCGGCGGATTCATCCTTCTAGCTCCTCTAAGGAAGCGGATGACCAACTCATGTTTCCCCAGTGACTGGCCGTGCGTTGGTTCTGCAAACGCTGCCACGGCCGCCACGTACACTTTGAGCGTGGAAGGGGACCTTCCCTTATCCAACAGCTCTTGTAGGAAAGTGAGCAGATGCGCCACCCCGCATGTCCGCGGGTCCAGACCTCTGTCGGTGCACCAACCGGAGAACACCGACCATTTAGACGCGTAGAGCCTTCTCGTGGAAGGGGCTCTAGACTGCGTGATCGTGTTCATCACTCCTTCTGGCAGGGTAACGAGTACCTGTTGATCAGCCATGCATGCAGCGACCAGCGCTCTGGATGGGGATGCCAGATCGTGCCGCGAGCTTGAGAGAGGAGATCTGCCCTCACCGGAATCGGCCACGGAGCTGTAAGTGACAGCTGTGCTAGTTCCGGGAACCAAATCTGATTCTCCCAACGCGGGGCTATGAGGAGCTCCGAGTGGCGCGTTTCCCTGATTCTCTTGATCACCTGTGGTAACAGAGAGACCGGAGGGAAAGCATATAGCGGGAGGCTGGGCCAAACCTGGGCCAGCGCGTCCTCGTCCTTCGAGAAGAACATTGGGCATTGAGCTTTGTCTTTTGACGCAAATAGGTCGACTTCCGCTCTGCCGAATAGGCGCCACAGTTTCTGGACCATTTGGGGGTGCAAGGACCATTCCCCTGGGGGGACATTGTCTCTGGACAGTCTGTCTGGGCCGTCGTTCAGATGGCCAGGCACATGCGCCGCCCTCAGCGAGCGCAGGTGTATCTGAGACCAAATAAGGAGGCGTTCTTTCAGATTGCAGAGATTTCTGGATCTGACACCGCCCTGACGGTTTATATAGGAAACCACAGATGTGTTGTCCGAACGGACAAGAACATGCTGGCCCTGTATGAACGGGAGGAAGCACTGCAGTGCGTTCTCGACCGCCATCATTTCCAGACAGTTTATGTGAAACTCCTTCTCCCGCTCTGACCACTGGCCAAAGGCCGGTCTGCCCTCGAACAGCGCTCCCCAGCCTGAGTTGGACGCGTCTGTTGAGATGACTTTCCGGTGAGAGACGGTTCCCATCGTTACTCCCTGCTGGAACCAGCTGGCCGCTAACCAGGGCTGCAGAGCTGCTATGCAGGCCTGAGTCACTCAGATTTTCCGACCGCCAGACACCCAGGCTCGGGGGGGCACGCGAGCATTCAGCCAGCGTTGGAGCGGGCGCATGCGCAGTAGGCCCAGCTGGAGCACCGCTGCAGCTGATGCCATACAGCCCAACATCCTCTGAAAAAATTTCAGAGGGAGGAAGCTGCCCTTCTGGAAAGAAGCGGCCAGGTGGCGAACACGGCGCGCGCGCTGTGTCGACAAACGAGCCGTCATGGTTACCGAGTCCAGTTCTATTCCTAAAAAGGAAATTGACTGGCTGGGCAGTAATGAGCTCTTGGTCCAGTTGACCGTGAGATAGAAGCTCTGTCACTGACTGTGCCAACATCAGCCAATCGTCCAGATAGTTCATTATACGCAGCCCCTGACTTCTCAGGGGGGCGAGTGCCGCGCCCATGCACTTTGTAAATGTACGGGGTGCCAGGGACAGGGTGGGTCTGAAGGCTCCGTCCTTCTTGGGCACGAGAAAATAACGGCTGTAAAAGCCTGACTCGCTTAGAGAAGGCGGTACCCTTTCTATAGCCCCTTTGCACAGCAGCTTTGCTATTTCTGCGTGAAGTAGGTGTGCTACTTCCGCATTCACTATTGTCGCGGTCCGGGCTCGAAAGCGCGGGGGACGGCGAATGAATTGTAGTGTATAGCCCTACTTTATTGTAATCAACACCCATTCAGAAATCCCTGGGATGTTCTCCCACGCGGCTATGTGAGCCGCTAGAGGGCGAATGGCCTCCGGGTTCAGACCGCCATTTGCTGGCTTGTGAAACTGAACCGGAGCCGAGAGCACGGCGCGCGCGCTCTCGGTTCTGGGCAATGGCGGCTCGCTGACAGCCGAAACCGGCTGATTTATGTGAGATGTCACGATCATAGGGGATGGGGAACAAACTTTTACCACATTTTGACGCGCGAGCAGCGCTCTGGGTGATAGAGCTCTCTGTAAGCGTGAGCGCGTGGACGCGGGCACGAGACTTACAACTGTATCTAACGCCCCGGTCATAATAGACGGGGAGCGTTTTATTAACGCTCTGCGTTTTTTGATAACGCTTAAGCGCGCGGGCGGGGCCCGGGGGAAGGTTTGTGTTAGTAAGCGTGAGCGCTCTCTGGCGGGCACGAGACTTACGTTTATAACCTGTTTGTTTGACCGTGTAACAGAGCAGGCAGATAGTGGGCACAGACTTGTGGACACATTTCTTACATGCAACACTCGAGCGGCTTTTCTGCGCTTTATGAGAATGTGCTCTGTGAGTGACACAGAATTTTGAGTGCTTATGTGTAGGGGTGAGCACTGGGGCGTGGGCACTTTCACTACACTTAAAACATTAACGGCATGAGCCGGACCAGACATTACACTCTTTTTGAGATTTCTCTGGGTCGCCGTGAAAACGGCGTTTGTGTGCAGGCGAGAGGGTGAATAAACCGGCTCGTTGGCTGCTAAATGAACCGCTGCAGTAGCCTGTTTGAAGGGGACTGACAGGGAAATGAATTTTGACGGCGGTCCGGCCGCAGCGGGACACGCGCGTCTTTTCTCTCTTACTGTTAGGAGGGCTTCGCGTGGTCAGATTTCAGCGTGATTCTCTGCCGAGGCCCTCTGGGAGGCGGCGGTCTGTGACGGCTGTCTGAGCGCGATCTAGGGCGGCCGCCCTGACGTCGCTGCGAAGGCTGTTTGAAACTGACCCGGAGCCGAAAACGCGGCACGCGCGCTCTCGGTTCTGGGCAATGGCTGCTCGCTGAAAACCGAAAACCGGCTGATTTATGCGAGATGTCCCAATCATAAGGGATGGGGAACATTCTTTTTTCACTTTATGACGCGCGAGCACTAGACTTACAAGTGTATTTGACGTCCCGATCATAATGGATGGGGAGCGTTTTATTAATGCCCTTCGTTTTGTGATAACACTTAAACGCGCGGGCGGAGCCCGGGGGGAGGTTTGTGTTAGCAAGCGTGAACACACTCTGGTGGGCACGAGACTTACATACATAACCTGCTTCTTGATCGTGTAACAGAGCGGGCAGATAGTGGGCACAGACCTGTGGACACATTTCTTACATTCAACACTCGAGCGGCTTTTCTGCGCTTTATGAGAGTGTGCTCTGCGAGATTCGGAGTGCTTATGTGTAGGGGTGAACACTGGGGGTGTGGGCACTTCACTACACTTACAACACCGACGGCATGAGCCGGACCAGACATTATACTCTTTTTGAGATTTTTCTGGGTCGCTGTGAAGACGGCGTTTGTGTGCAGGCGAGAGGGCAAACAAACTGGCTCGTTGGCTGCTAATTGAACCACTGCAGTAGCCTGTTTGAAGGGGACTGACAGAGAATAAACTTTGACGGCGGTCCGGCCTTAGCGGGAAGCGCGCGTATTTTCGGAGGCGATGTGTCTATTAGTAAGCGTGAGCGCTCGTGAGCGGGCACGTAACTTACATTCTTAACCTCATATATACTCACTTAAGACTTCTCTGGGTCGCCGCGAGAACGGATGTGTGCAGGCGAGCGGGTTGCATCACCGGCTCGTTGGCTACCAAATACACCGCTGCAGTAGCCTTATCTAAGGGGACTGACAGGGCGAGACATTTCGACGGCGGCGCGCAAGCCCGTCCGGGTCATGCAGAGAGCTCGAGAGGGCTCTGCATGACGCGCTAACGGGGACGCGATTGCGGGGTAGCTCTCTTGTAACGTAAAGAGAGCTAGCCGCGTGCTCGTTGGTCGAGCAGAACTGGAACAGTGTTTGTACGAGGGCGCGCGCACGAGTAGTGGGCACAGGACCTACATTAACACAGATGATGCCCGTCCGGGTCATGCAGAGAGCTCGAGAGGGCTCTGCATGACGCGCGAACGGGGACACGAGGGCGGGGTAGCTCTCTTATAACGTAAAGAGAGCTAGCCGCGTGCTAGTACGTGTCCCTCGGCCTCATCCTCAGATGCGACGGCAGTGAGGCTCGTGAGCGGCAGCTGCGCGTCGGTGAGGAGGGGCGGGGGGTTGAAGGCTTCGAATCGAGCCTGCAGGGTCGACAGCGGAAGCGCTTTACAGAGCTCGCAGCCCCCGGAAGCGAGGGCGAGCTCTGCGTGTTCCAGGCCCAGGCAGAGAGCGCAGATCAGGTGGCGGTCTCCGGCGCTGAGCGGGGCTCTACCCGAGCCGCAGGAAGTGCGAGGCATCTTGAAAAAGACGCTCGCTGCTCTTTTAGAAAATAATCTAAATAGCAAGGCAAAAAGGATACGTCGCCGGATAGCGTAGCTCGCACGGATGGCTGAAGGTGGCGAAGACGGCCGGCTTCCTCAGCGCTGTCCTAAGCTGGCTGTTCACTGTTCGACGGCGGCGGTGGCTTCTCTCAGATCCAGCGATGCGAAGAGCTCGCTGAAGAGACAAAAATCAGGGAAGCAGCCTACAGCCCATTCCTTTATAGGCTAAAGCCACGCCCATTCTGGCGGGCTGTGACGCTATGAAGGCGCGGGCGCCCTTCATTGGGCGTGATGTCACGCCCGGCTCACTGGTAGGCTGCAGCAGTTGCCCGCAGGGCAGCCAATGAGCACGCAAGTTAGCCTGCTCTAGGTCTGCTAGCTGCTGCACTGCGTTGACAAGGTATACAAAAATGAAGGATAATTTTTTGGCTTCAGTATCTCGAGAAGATGAATCTTTCCCGTAGCGTAAGCTAAACTTACGCAATACGAGAGAACCTCTCGTAAGAGAACCAAGTGTTTCTTTAGCTATTATCGCGTTATATGCATGAATGCTGTTTTCAGCCATTTAACACATTTTACCATGTTAAAATCCAATGTTCTTGAATGTCACCGCTTTGATTTTAGTATGTTGATGATGAAGTGATCATAACCGGTTAACTTGACTTGAGAATTTCGTCATGTAGCTCTTCAGACGATGCACACAGTTTCTTCATGTGATTTTTACAGTAAGTCCCAAATCCATGTTTGCCTAGAGGGCCATGAAATATTAATTACAGACAAAATGGTGCTGTTTGTATTAAATCTGCTCAGCATGATACATTTGCATATTTGAGACCTAAATAGGGCCTTCACTGTCTACTGCACATGTGATTAATGCAGTTTCTCTATTTAATCCACCTTCCCTCTTTATCACATCACATGACATATGCAGCATCCATTACAGGAATATATAATGTATATTTGATAAAGCTCCTACATTTTTCAGTAAAATGTGTCACTTCAGCTGTAAGGTGTCTTTCTAAACTGGGAATCCTTACTTCCATGTTGCTTCCTTTTGTCTTTGAGCATATACCAAAGGTTTTTAATAGTTTACGGGATGATTTTGTGACTGAATTATTGAATCATATTTTCATTCTTTTGACAGACATGACAAACATTTACAATTATGTATTGCTGCTGCTTATTTACTGAAGCTAAAAGAACAAAATTGCAGGAAATCTCTTTGAAAGAGCAGTTCTCATGTTCAACAGGCTGAGCAGAAACACAAACTAGTCAGCAATGCAATGTCTCCAAATGATTTGATCATGTTTTGCCAATGTTAAGGGTTTTCACGTATGGACCAGGTCATTACATTAAAATTATTCTGTTGTAATTTCTAGCTGTCAAAAAAGTTATGAGACTGTGAACTTCGATCTCAATGCACTTTAGAAGAGAGCCGCTCCATGCATTTATGTCTACATATTTATTGAACGAAATCGCAGGCTTTTGCGGTTTAATAATCACACTAGGCCGTATTGGGTTTTTTATTGCAAGTTGATGGAATAATCATTGGGTTTGGCAAAGATTGTGAGCTTTATGGAATCAAATCTTGAGGTTGGTTTAATATCCAGGAGCTCTTTGTTTTCAAATTATTTATGTGGAATAAACTGTACTTATTACATTTAGATAGACAGAAAGTTCAAAGAGACTGCTGCAGCATTATTTGGAGTTTTCAGTGTTTTTTCCACATGTCTATTGATAATAATAATACATTTAACAGTCTAAATATATACTACAATTATTCAGCTCCTGACTTTGGCTGTCATTGGCTGCCGTGATTCTTTTGAAAATCTCCATCAAATGTCACTCAGAAGGGGGCATCCACAAGCCCTTAATCAGATTAAAGCCATCTGTTGTTTGCTTACTTTAAATATACGATTTAAATGTTATTGATAGCACTGATCCATTTAGCACAATATTTGAATCTTGTCAGATTTGTGGAAGGTTAGCTGTCACGCGCAGGAGTGTAAATGTTTGTCCTTTGTTGATGGAAGTAAAGCTGACACTCAAGCCAGTGACTCCTTGTGTAATGTCACTGAGTCCTTTCAGAGGAAAAAGCAATTAACATTTTAAATGGCAAACCACATTAAAACCAAAAAGCAATTAATGTTTTAAATAACGGCGACCAGGGGGGCCTGAAATGGCACCTGCCAGTTCTTGTTAAGGGAGGCAGTCGTGCTGGGAGTCAAAGCTTCCTTGTTGTTGTTTAGTTGAAAGTGATTTTTGCTTCTGTCCTGAGGCATTGAGAGACCGCCGAGAATAAAAGCGGTTTAAATCAAAGGCATTGAAGATCTGCACTGACATGATTGG
This sequence comes from Gila orcuttii, assembly GCA_026230005.1. NCBI lineage: Eukaryota > Metazoa > Chordata > Actinopteri > Cypriniformes > Leuciscidae > Gila > Gila orcuttii. The sequence continues at coordinate 40,048,573 of JAPDVR010000018.1, read as the reverse complement.
AGAAGGACTAATAAATGTTCTGTCACCTTTAGAAAAAAGAGCCACGGTGGCTTGCAGCAACTTTTTATTTTCCATCAATTTCCCAGGAAGTGATGATTTTGTCCTCTTGAACATATGGGATGGAAGCACTGCTTTATTCACAAATGTTTTATGTGATTTTTGAGTTATATCTGCAACTTTGAATGGAAACACAGCAGGTATTGAGCTGTAAGAAGCCCTGGTCGCTCCAAACATTGTGTTAATCTTTGAATAAGCCCACTGGGTTTTGTTAGCGTGTCACTGGTCTCTGGAGGGCTTGTGTGAGTGGAGTGGAGCGTTTTTCCATCGAGAGCCGTGAACGGGCTTTCCCCTGGGTCGTCTCGTACACTGATTCTCTGTCTTCTAAAACTGAGAAGAATTCATCAAAGGCTTCCCGCAGCACAGCCGTTTAGATCCCGCTGCGGGGAATTGTTTTTAAGCTAATTCTGTAGAGGGAATACACACCACTTTCCCAGGACAGGAGGAGATGAACCAGGACTCAGCATGGACAGATGGGGTTGATGTGGAAGGGTTAAAAAAAGAGGGATTTGTGACTTTATTTGATGAGGAAAGTTGGTTCAGAGGTTGAGCAAATTATGAAGACATGAAACCAATAGCTTTTACTTTACACAGTCCAGCAAAACAAATCAGCAAATCAGATCCTTTTGCATGTTCAGTTCAGTGAGTCTTAAAGTCACCATGAAATCAAAATTAAAATTTCTTATATTTAGGTAGTTACTATAAATGACAATGGTATCCTTGAATCAAAATAACTTGTAACATCTCTTCTGTGATGATGGGGGCGGGGCAACCTGTCACTCACATGAGATCCACCAATAGCAAACCATCACAACCATCCAATCAATTCCCCATGAACAAAATCAAGTCCCGCCCTACATTTGTTCTTCTTTGAGAAGCCGTTTCAGTCTGATATACGTCACAATAAGGAAGAAAAGACAATCGTAACGTCTGTTTCATGCCGACTTTAACTTCTGCCAGCCCAATCAAATATTAAGTCAGGAAATTGATGTTAAAAATAATGGTGAGATGAACTTAATTCATTACACACAGGTTACATTGAGCCTGTTGCATTTGGGTTACTACAACTCTAGTCATAGGTATTCAATGCATACAGAAAATGTGTAGACTGTTGTAACGGTCACCAGCTGGAGTGTCCTTGAGAGCCACCATAGGGGTCTCCACATCAGACTATTGTCATTCCCTCACAAACTACATTTCCCATAACTCATTGCCGGGACTCATCATCCCTGATTGCATCCACCTGTGTCTCATTACCTTGTCATTCTCAGCCTATTTAAACCATGTACACTCATTCATTCCCTGCGAAGTCTTGTTTAGTGTTACACTGCAATTCCAAGCATTCTCCCTGCTTTCATGTCTCTTGGTTTTGGGATTTCTTTCCTGTTCCGTGGATTACTCTTTTCCTCGTGTTCCCTGCCTTGTTGTGATTGTTTGGATTGTTTGTGTGTGTATGACCCTCGCCTGGATTTGGATTACGGTTGTGGATAACCCTTTAAATATTATACTGCATTTGGATCTTCAACCTTCGTGTCTCAGAGCAGTTTGTAACAACTGTGTAGAGAATACAGACAATATTCTGAGAAATATTAAAAGTAATTTGATAGCATGCATTGAATATATAATATACAATTTGTTATTAATTTATTGTCATATTTATCATTTCTTTATTAATTTAAATTAAGGGTGGTGGTAAGTTAGGGGTGGTGATGGCGCAGTGGATAAGACACATGCCTTTGGTGTGAGAGACCCGGGTTCGAATCCACTGTGAGACACCAATGTGTCCCTGAGCAAGACACTTAACCCCTAGTTGCTCCAGAGGCGTGCGACCTCTGACATATATATGGCAATTGTAAGTTGCTTTGGATAAAACCGTCAGCTAAATGAATAAATGTAAATTGTTTATTTTCGTATTAACATATTAATATATTAATATATTGGGGGGGGGGGTTGTTTTTTTTATAATATGGATTTATTTTGTTTTCATAGTTTTTATTTACTTTTTATATTTCATTGCATTTTTCTGGAGTCTTAAAGGTGTGAAATGGGCATTGAGCTGAATGGCAGTCCATTCTCAAGGTTTAGACCTCTTGACATCCACATTGTCTTTAAAGAATGGTGTTTCAAAAAGAAAGCATGTACTTAAGGTTGGAATACTAAATGTATTCAAAAGTGCAGATTCTTAATGGAGGTCATTTGACTGGTCAGATTCGTACCATAAATTAGGTCCATTTTACAAGTAGATTGCTCTAAGCGGCTTCTGATTTATAGTTAATTTAGCATGGTTTAGGTATGTGAACAGTCTTTGCACTTGTGCCTGTCCTGGGTAAAATGAAACACTTTTTTTTTGCTTTTTTTTTTTTGGCAGCACAAACATGACGCAACAAATACATCACAGAGACGAATGTTAAGATTCAGGGCATAGAGAAACGGTGGCAAAATGATTTTGGCTAATCAAGGAACAGCAAACGGGCAATGATTCAGAGCAAAGTCGCTTTAAACTGTGAGAGGATCATTAAAAGTGTTTAGTGCACTACCAAGGTGTCCTAGAGAGGCCCGAGCCCTGATTGCGGCGGTTATTGATATACCAGCAGGTGTCAGCAAAGCAAATGCAAAGTAGGACACAATGTGTGGCACCCCAGCAGCTGAATAATTCATCCGGAGCATTATTAGCCAGCGGAGGTGGAACTGTAGAAGTCTGCAGGGAGACATGAGCAATTGATTGCTGTGCAATACTTGTCTGCTTATAAACCGGTTAACTATGTGAATGCGGTGTGTGTTTTGGATTGCCGAGGTTAAGCGGTGTAGTGTGAATAAACAGAGAGAGTGAGATCAACTGTTCAGAGTTTCAACCCTCCAGACACTCTTTCTCTCTCTCACTCACTGCAGTTTTGTCTTGGCTCATTTTTTATCTCTCCATTCCTCCTCAGATCCTCGTTTCCATCAGATATTTAGCAGCTCTCCGGCCTTTATAGCCAAGATAATGCCCACTAATGTCAATGGTATTCTTACAGATACAATTCAACTCTTGTTTTTAGTGCCTGAATCCACAACTATATGCTGTGCATTTTGAAGGGATAGTTCACCCAAAAAAGAAAATTGTTATTATGCATGGCAAAATGATTACTTAACAAAAGGTGTGGGCGATATGACCACAATCTTGTATACGAGTAATTTATTTCATGATAGTTATACATATCGGGTATATCTTTGCTATGATAACAACATGACATCATACCATGCTATGATACCAGTGACATTTCACAATTCTCAATACCAATTTATATACTACAACAGAAACTAATACTAGACTAACTAATGTAGGTAAAATGTCCTCAAACAATTATTGAAGAAAAGTAAACAATACAATAATAACACAGCTGAATGCTTTTTTTCTTATCTAAAAAATGACCCTTTTTTGCTCCACAGAAGAATGAAAATCACAAATGTGGAACAAAGGTTAGTAACTAATGCCAGAAGCTTTATTAATACCAGAAGCATTTCATTATACACACTAAGTGCAATGTTTTTATGTCTGTGTTCTCTAACAATAAAGTAAAACTCCTGTAGAATGTAATTCATATAAAGTCTACATGCTTGATGAGACTTTATATTGCTTGGTCTATTCGGAATGAACAGTAAATGCAAATCTAGCTCCGTCTTAAAGATAAGGTAGGCAATTGCAAAGAGGCTAGCAATAGCAAGCTAGCTTTGAAAGCATAAGATCCCACCCTCCTTTCAGAGCGTCTCCAAATCCTTCTATAAAACAGAGCAGTGTCTGCGAGGCGTCACAAGAGACGATGTTAAATTGCCTCATGTCTCAAAGCACATACTGTAACATCACAATAAAAATGAACGTAAACAACTTACAGAGCTCTTGTACCATCTGACTGCTGCAGGTTCATTTCGGCGTTGATAGTGTTGTTGACATTGTAACGCATAAATCTGAGTCTGAGGACGTGAACGGCTCCGGGTGGAACACGGGTTGCCATTTCGTAATTACGGTTCCATCATGGCGTGAACGCAGCAAAAGCTCATTGTTTTGGTTCTGGAGGAACTGTAAAAGGTGGCTGCTGTTTGTTTGTGGCGCTCGGTGACTGACGTCTGTCTAAAGGCCATTGCACACTGAGTCCGAAATTCGCATCCGAAATTTTCGCACGTTAAAAAAAAATTCGACCTCACGTTATGTCAATCACGCTTGCAACACTGTCTACGAAACTTTCGTGCGTAATAAAAAAATTCGGATCGGATTCGATTTTCTGCGTTTTTTGCATCCACAGCCAGAATTTTGAGAGATTTTTTGACAATTCAGAGCCACCGTACAAGCGAACGACAAAATCCAGAATGGCGTCTGACAACACTTCGATACACTTCGTCTCGCAGCACAAAGTACTGTATGAAAAACAAAATGCGGATCTCGTGATCGGATTAGAAAAGGAATAAACCTCCGCTTTCAATCAGATCGAAATTTCGGATCGATTAAGGTGTGATTGAGCTGCCAATTCGATTACTAATGTATTATTTGGGTACAAAATATAACCTGTATACAGCTGTTCTGTCTGCCCAGCGCTTCCGCCGGCCGTGTGTGTGTCCATACCTTAGACATACTGCCAGTCTCTGTTCAGGATCAATTGGTTCACGGAAAGTGGTGGTCTCCTTTTTGATATGTGGCTCCAGTATCGCTAGCAAAGCATCAAACTGTTCCACTGACATTCTGAGGTAAATTTTGAATCGCTCGGAATAATTTTGCAACTCTGCAATAGCTGAAACTCTCCTTCCTCTCGGCGCAATCTCAGGATTGGATGGACTAGCTTGACGAATCCATTTTGTATTTTTGGCGTTTTTTTCCGCAAATATTTAAATAAATATGCATCGGACTCAGTGTGCAAGGTTTCTGTGCGTGACGAATTTTTAGGCTGACGAACACGAAAAAAACGCATACGAAAATTTCGGACTCAGTGTGCAATGGCCTTAACTCTGTATAGCTTGAAACACGCTGATAACGTGCTGTTGTCTTTGCGAGCAGGTGCGGGAGGTATGGAAATACAAATGTTGACAGGCAGATATCATTGCATTCGACGAACATTTTTTGGCTCTGAGACTTCCACAGAAGATATATCTATGTTTAAAGGTCCTGTGGTGAAAATCAAGTTTTTAATGTTGTTTATATGTCTATGTGGTGTTTTTAATATGCTTTAACAGAAACCATGTGCAAATTCATGAGTCCTGGAAAAACAAGGTTTGAAATCACTGGTATTTCTGACGTCACAAACTACCTTGTAACCAATCAGAGGCTCTGGAGTTACAGACATGTTTCATCCACTATCTGTAAGCCTTGCCTCTCGCCTAGAGCTTTTCTCATCCCACAAACAGAAAACAATCTCTGAAGCAGCTGTGATGAGCCCCTATCAGTCTGCTAAATCTTATCACAGCCCGCTGAAGAAGAGGCACAAATTTTATTATGCCTATATAAATGTTCCAGCATAAAGGCGATATGAAAGGCTCACACTGAGGCTCAGATTATTCTCCCATTGGGGTCGCGAAATTGGAGTTTGTACCTTGTCTTGCGTAACCAGACGTTTGGCTTGAAGTCAGATCCACAGCTTTTTCTGCCGAAGGACGACAGGAATAGATCGTTTGACTGATATATAAAGTGTGTTGTTTTGTGGCATGTGTCACTGAATTACAGTAGATGATATATTTTTAAATCTTATCTCACATAATGACATGGCAGTTAATGATGGTTCCATAGAAAGAAACTGAATACCTGAATAAATGTAGCTCAGCTGATGTTTTACACCTCTTGAGTAAATAAATGAGACCAGGCAATCTGGAGATATATTAACAGATGGCATCATGCAGATGATGAGTGGTACACGGATCTGTTGTTAAGGAAAGCGGCTGCTGTGGCATTGAATAATCAATCAAACTATCAGGCTGCGCCGTAGAAGAGCATACTAACATAATACTTTTACTATTTCTGGAGTAGATCACATTAACCCTCTGGTGTTTCTGGTGGTCACACATTTTTTATTATTAAATAAATGTACTATTTTTTGTTTCAATCATTTTTATTTTTAATATTTAGAATTTTAGGGGATTTTATGGTATTGGACAATATTCACCTCTAAATTATGCATCAACATATACAATGAAACAAAAGAACATCTTAATTAATACAATGTTTAAGTTACAAATAGAGCAAACGTATTTAAAATCCATTGCATGGAAGTTTCGTACACTGTAAAAAATAAAATAAATAAAGTTACTGCCTCATATTAAGTACTATCAACTTGTTAAAATCATTTCAACTTTTTGAATTACATAAAACTGACTTTAAAACTTTTTTCAACTAAAACAAGTTGAAATTTGATTAACTTATTTTGATGAGCTATGTAAAAAAACACGTTGTCATAACTTATTGATTATAGATTTTTTTACAGAAAAAGCTGCATTTTTTTAATCTCATCATTTGATTTTTAAATAAAAAATTGGGGGTTAAAAACGTAAAATATAAGATGCTCGGTCAGCACTCATACGCAACTTATATAACTTCTGTATTCTGTAAAACAGATTGCATCGCATCTGGTTCTGGTCTTTTGTATGTGCTTCGTTAAGTGTAGAGCTGTTTTATTCAAGATGCCTTCAAAGGAGTGAGCAAAAATAAGCATAACTGATGTCCGTCACATGTGCAGGTGGATATGTGAAGTTTTTTTTTTTTTCTTCTTCTCTCTAACATTTACATATTTCAAATGAATAAAACGGCAACAATTAAAAGAACTAGCTTGGTTTTCTGATTACCTTAAAAGTCTCCGTCAGCTCATACTGCCACATTAACACTTTCTCCGACAAGCGGATGCAATGGGAACTGTTTTCCTATTTATTCATGTGATTTTCAGCATAAATCCTATTGACTGAATTGCAAAAAATCCAAGTGCTGTTCGGTGCATGTCAAGTTTTGAGACAAAACATGTACATATTGACGCAAGCAACATTTCCAATGCTGTTCTGGACAGTTGCCATCTTATTTGTCGGAAGTGGAGAAAATGTTGAATAGATTTAATTAATTCTCTGATGTCAAAATATCAAAACATGTTTAAAAAACATCCTCATGTTAGCTAGCTATCAATGACTAACTTTTTTTCTGTCCATTTGAGTAAGTACTCATGAAATTGAAGTGTCTGAACTTGACCAGATTAGATATCTGAAGGTCTGTTGTTATATAGAAATAATTTTTTAAAAGTTGCATCTACTGCATTACAGAAATGCCTCATATCCTGACAGACAAATGTATTGCTGAGGACACCGAGATCTCATCCGCATCCGAGGCGTTGGGTGGGCCGAAGAGCTGTCGATGTCTCTATTGGTATTGTTGCAGTTGGTTTAGTAAAGATCTAACACTGTCCTTGTTATTTCATTGCCACACTCTGACCTGAAGTGCATTCGCTGATCAATTCAAGTCCAGGCTTGTGAAAGAGGTCACTTGAAATGTTAATGCGATTGCAATCTGGTACGAGATCCATTTTTTGAGGAGGATGCTAATTTCTCAAACCAAGAGCGCTGTGACCTTACGGTCATGCTGTAGGAGGAATATACTTTAAAATGAGCCATATTTCATGAGTCATCAGTTCATACTGATGTTGTCTTGTTGAGGACATGCAGTTCTACACTCAGAAAAGTTATGTCAGAGCATCTCGTATCTCATGCAGGTCATGAGAGTTGGATTGTGGGGCATCGGAAGTGTGGAGGCTCAGATGAGCTGGTTATTATGGTTATATAACTAATTAGTATTCATGAGCCATGCCTTTATCATAGTAGGATTCATAAATTCAGATTCTAGACCTGAAAGGCCTTCTAGACTTTCTTTTTGTTGTTTTTTTGTTTTATGCCCGTTTGCCCGTTTTTTGACACGACTGTATTCAAACAGATTAATTGCAATTATTATAAACCTACATTTGAGGCTGAAAAAAAGTCAAAAAGTCCCTCCAGCAGGAGTTATTCTCTATATCAGTGTCACTGTTTCTGAACTCCCTGAAACGCCTCCATTGCAGTCTTGAGTTTTCTTCCGGGAACAATAAAGTTTTCTTCTTTCTTGCGTTTAGACTTGGCATTAACATGGGACGTGTATCCGGATGTTGTCCACACACACATTGAAAAGAGAAGTGTAAACGCGCTTCTGATGGGAATGTTATCCGGTCAGCGTGTCCAGGTCCGGAGGGAGTCGAGGACGTATTGTGATCGGATCTCAGTGTAATGTAAATGCAATCCAGCCATCGTGTGTGTGCATTCACAGGTGGACGTCACACAAACCCCATTATGGAGACAAAATAGCCAAAAATCTCAAAATTGCCCAATGGTTTTGTCTGTTGTATTTTTGTCTAATATTTGGGATTGTAAACACATTATCAAGAGGTCAAGAGGGATTGTTGACTTACAATCCATTGATGTGGTGAAACATTTCAAGGACAGTGCCTATTATTTTCTGCCAAAAAGCCTAGATATATATCTTTACCCTAGTGTTTTATCGCTTATAAAAAAAATTTAAAAGAGCTGGCACATCTTTTCCACTTCATTTTCTGTTTCATTAGGGCGCTCAGAAAGTTTCCAGACAGCGCTTCTGAGCCGCCAAGCTCCGAAAAGAAGAAAACAAATCAATAAAACATAATCAAAGATGGACTTGAGCATTAATGTCCAAGGCTAACATACGATAGCTTTGTGTGAGAAACAGACCGAGATTTATGGCGTTGTTCAATTAAAATTCTTGTTATTCTATGAAACCTTCAGTCAGTGTAATTAAATGCTGCCTAATTTTAAATACTCATGCCTCTCATTTAAAAGATGCACAGTTGATGATTGACATTGGCGATAAAAAATCTGTGATGTTAGTGATCGTCATCGGCATACACAAATCTGGCCATGTTTCGAAAATGGGTTGAAAGCTTGTCAAAATAACGCTGATTTATGGAGGCAACATTCATATCCTGCCACATTCCAGCAGATGCGTTGGACACAATGCATAATTCATGTGAATGCCGAAAAACTGCTCTCACAAGCTTTGTGAACATCTCTAGTTGTGTGTCGGTGTGTACTTCAGGACTTCTGATTGGTGTTAGAATAGTTTTTCTCAGGGGATTATGTTACTTGTTGCACCTTCTGCTCTAAGCAGACTGAGAAACATGAGTCTCGTTTTGGAATGAATGCAAATGGCAAACAAACTCATTGTGTGAATGACCTGAAATTCAGTAACGCTACAATGACATTGTCCTGCTATTCTTGATAACCAGGGTGGAGCGTTGAAAAATGTAACATGGTCTGAAAGATTGCTTTTCAAAGCCTGACCTTACAGTGTACAGTGTCTCACTGTTGACCTTCTTCAAACATTGCAGCATGGGGTTTGTTCCAGTCCACTAACTCTAACTTCTGCAATCAAACATCAGATTTTTTTTTTATTATTATTATTTTACCAAAGAAAAGAAATTTGAGATTTAAGTCTCTATATATCTCTCATTGACTTTCAAAAGTAAAGTAAAATGTGTGTGTGTGTGTGTGTGTGCGTGTGTGTGTGCGTGTGCGTGTGCGTGTGTGTGTGTGTGTGTGTGTGTGTGTGTGTGTGTGTGTGTGTGTGTGTGTGTGTGTGTGTGTGTTTTTAAAATACTTTTACTGAGGAAAAACACATTCAATTAATCAAAAGAGACAGTAAAGACATTTAGAATGTTACAAAAAGATTTCTATCTAAAATAAAGACCGTTCTTTTTAATTTTCTATTCATCAAAAAATCCTGAAATAAAATTTTCCTCAAAAATATGAAGCAGCAAAAATTGTTTTTTAACATTGATAATAATCATAAATGTTTCTTGAGCAGCAAATCATCATATTAGAATGATTTCTGAAGGATCATGTGACACTGAAGACTGGAGTAATGATGCTGAAAATTTCAATTTTGATCACAGGAATAAATTTAATTTTAAAGTATATTCACATGGAAAACAGTTATTATAAAACTAAATAATACTTTCTTGGTGAACATATGAAACTTCTTTTAAACACATTATAAATCATACCAAACTCAAACTTTTGACCGGTAATGCATGTTTGTGATTCTTTTTTTTTTTTCTTACTTTTTCATACTAAATTATTATCTGTCTTCCTTGCATATATTTAAACCATCTATAGCTTCCTTTACACTGCACAGACAGTGTTGGATGGTGAGATGAAAACTAGATGCAAGTTTATCATTTTATTTGCACAGAAACTAAAAATTCAACATTATCCTTTTGCTGCCTTGCAAACACTGCTGTTTCCTTCAGGAAATGCAAATCTATTCGCACATAATATAATGTGACTGTGATATATACTTAACTTTCACTGCGAGAAATCTCATAGACGTAGTCTGGCTTATAACATTAGCAGTAATATAGATAAATGAGGTGATTGCAGTGTCGGTACCGAGCAGAAAACTCTTTCTCAAAATTAAAAAAAATCTGTACTGTCTTTCTTTTTCATATTTGTACACTGAAAAAAAATTGGAGTAGGATTTACTTGAAAAAAGCTAGGCAACTTTTTTCACTCAGAAAATGCTAGTAAATTTACAAAGATTTGCCAAGTAAAAACCTAAACATATTTATCAGTAGCTTTAATTAGAAATCTTAAGTTAAATTTACTTGGAATATGGAATTAAGTAAACTTTACTTAACCTAGTTAAGTGAAAGTAACAAAGAAAATAAGTAATTTTAACTTGGCTATAGTAAAAGGTTGATTAATATCGATTTAGTTGAAATTTCCTTTGCCTTTGCATTACATTTCACTATAACAATAATATTGAATTTTATTAGTCATTTGTAGTATGTGCTTTACTTAGATCATCTAAGTAATTTATATTACATCATGTCAGATGTGAAGCATCATGTGAATGCAAAGACCTCAATACTTGGTAGACAATACACAATGGCGGTAACATTTGATGGGTCGTTTTTGTGTTTGAATGTGTCATTTTGAGCAAAACATTTACTCGAAATGTCACAAAATGGCAAGTTACTAATACTGACAACAAAGATCAATGATAAAACAGTGTAAATACAGCTGGAAACCAGTGAAAAATTAACCTCATTAATTATTCAAGGTCCAGTGCATGATGGGAACCCCAGTATCAGAAAAGTTGAGTAATTTTTACTTCATTTTATTGAGTTGATATTTACACTTTCATTTCTACTCGCTTGAATTAAGTACTGATATGGAATTTACTTAGTTTTTTTTATTCTTGCCTGAACTAACTTTTTCATGTAAATTACATTGTTTTTTTTTTCAGTAGTATTTACTTCACCAAAAAAGTGAAGTAAATACTTAGTGTAAAATTTTTTTTACTTACACTGTAAATTTTTACAGTGTATCATTGCCTTGACAGCAAATAGTGTGGAAATTTTTGTCAGATTTGTTTATTATTTTTACTTTCTTGATCATTTTGTGATATGAGTTTTTATGTCAGTTTCCACAACGCTGCAGTGACGTGACCTTCTTCTGGACAATGTGTCTGACATGTGGTGGTAGAAAATCACAGTAGAAACTCAATGGTTACTCATTTGTTACTCATTGTGCCTTCACTGAACCATAAATACAGCAGCTTAACAAGTCCTATAGACAAAACATGGAGTCTCTGTCAGTAGTGGTAACTAAATATTGAGTTTGTGGTCACTATTATTATTTGGTCAAAAACAGCAAACACCAACGGGGTTAAACTGTTGCCATTTATGTTTCTTGTTGTTGTCAAAAATGACAGTATGATGTTACTGTTAAAATGTATTGTTTTTCTAGTTTGCCTTGCCTTAGTTTGCTACTTACTGTAGGCTAAAAAAAGAGTATATTTTGAGAAACTTTTACTTCACTACATTCCAAAGCATCATTTTTTACTTTTTTGCTCCACTTCATTTTATAAAAACATAGCTATCATGGAGAAATTGCCGCCTGATTCCCAAACCGTGAAGCAATACTGATGTCCGATTTGTGAACGAGACGATTCTTTCCAACAAACCTGTTAAAATGGTTCACGTGATAAAAGTAAGTTAATAGAGAATTTTAGTATTGATTATTGTAAATGAAAATCGTGACACTACATTTTTTGAGAACTAAATCTGCTGTAAATGTGTATGAGTATAGTAATAAGTGTGTAATGTATGGTAAGTTTTGTTAATAAAATATAACGTTTGCTTATTTGCAAATCAACACCTATTAAATGTCTGCCCTAATCTTTCTTATTATTGCTGACTAATGTCTACTGGCTACAATATAATAAACAAGCTTCATTGATCAGCACTTTTTACTTTTAATCCTTAAGTATATTAAAAATCAATAACTTTTGTACTTTTAAGTAATATTGAAAACGCGTTCTTGTGCTTTTACTGGAGTAATATTTTATTTTCTGTACTTAGAGTACTTGATTTGCGTACTTCATCCACCACTGAAAACAATACATTATAAATAGTCAGTTCACCAAAAATTGGAAATTTTGACATTTACTCTAAAATGAGAAACATTGTTTTGTTTTGGTTTTAAATTCTTGCACAGAAGAAAGTAAGTCATATTGGTTTGGAATGATGTGAGGGTGAGTAAATTAAATTTACATTTTGGGCTTGTATTTAAATTTCTTTATATATTTTATGTATATATATTATATATATATATATTGTATATTATAAATATTGTTGGCTTTTTGATTAATTGCTCTTGTTCCTCTTTGGATAAAAGCACCTGATAAATGCATAAATGTTATAAATGTGAACTGTTCCTTTTAGTTTATTGCAAATATTCAGATATACCAAATATATCTGAACAAATATACGAGTAGTTTGAGGGGATTCACTCCTGCATTTGAATGCAGTGTGTTGTGTCTGTGTCTGAAACGCAGCATATGTTTGTGATTAATTCATTTGCTGAGGGGAACTGAGTATCTTTTCTCATTTATACATGTGTGTATTCGAGTTGCAGCTCACAGAAGATAAAGTGCATGTGTGAGTGATCAAGATCTCTTTGTTTCCCCACAAGAAGGTTTCAGAAAGCTGCAGTCTTTTCTTACAAATGGCAACCCCAAAGCAATCTGTCATCCTCAGATGAACTCTCGCTTCTCTTCCTCTGAGTTTCTGCTCAGCTCTATGAATTTCAAAGACATTCCACCTAGCACAAAAGTGAAAGAACAAGGACGGTTAAGGTTACCGAATAGATTCCAGTGAATCGGTTCTCTCATTTCTTAGCGCCCATGCTAGGCTGCTCTCTGCTGAGGTTAGCAAATCTGAGAGAAGCTATCAGGGAAGTGAATGAAGTTACAGTTGAGCCACAGTCAGTACCAAGAACACATAAAAGGGTTCTAGGAAGGGAACAAAAGACCGTGTTCTTAAAAGAGTACAAAAACCTAGTGCACTTGTGTCTACTACACATCTGCTTACTAAGGAACTGAATTGGAAATGAATTTTGAACACTTTGTAGACATCAACTCTGTAAAAATATCTCTCAAACGAGACTTCTATATGTGTTCTATATAGCACACATACTGGTTAAAAAGTCAATTTTCCAAGATACAAAATTAATAAATTTTGCATGAATTGATATGATGACTGCTCTGGTCACCATCCTTATTCATTTAATGAAAGAGCAGCATGAACATTCCTCTCATCATCTCCTTTTATCTTCCACAGAACAAATGTCTTTTAACATATTGCAGTTAAAAAAAAACAATAAGCCACTCAAGGTTGTATTTTAAAGTGATTTTACCCAAAATTATGATGCTCTGGTCACCATCCAATTTCATTTAATGAGTGAAATGTGTGAAAATTCACGTTTTCTTTTATCTTCCACTGAAGAAAGAAAGTCATACAGGTTTGGATTGGCACATAATTTTGGAGAGTAACATATTCCTTTAATAAAAAACTTACTTATTGAACATTGGTGTCTTTTAACATATTGCTGTTTTAAAACAATAAGCCACTCGAGGCTGTGAGTTAAAGTGATTTTACCCAAATTAAAGTGTGTTGTTATGCACAATGTGAAGCGGATTACTGTAACAGCCTCGAGTGGCTTATTGTTTTATTAATGCAAATGTCTCAGTTTGTGCTGTGTACTCCAGAGGCGTTTTGGACCATACAGAGGGATGTTCACCTGCGAGTGTGTACATTACAAACACACACTGTTTTCCCGTATGCGGCCTGCATGTCTTCAGTCTTCCATATTCTTGCCACATGTGTCTTGTCATTTAGGCTTAAATCGAGCAGGGCTTATTATAGAAGATTATAGAATAGAAATCCGCTGTTTCTTTCAAGGATGTTGATATTAACTTTAGAGCGTTGACATGGGTCAGGCTCACTGATTTCAGTAATCATTTGTTTGTTCCTATGTTCTTGAGCTATTTAAAAGCGTAATACCCCAGAATATCCCATAATACTACAGTAGGTGTTTCTATTAGCATGATATACTGCACATGGGGTTAATTGTGTTTGTACAATGCTCTGACATTTTTCGCCCCATTAATCTTAAAGATATTATATTCAGCGAGAAACACTGTTTGGCATACTAATACGCAGTGTGCACCACAGTTAATCTTTCAGCACAAACCCTTTGGGTTTACTTAGTCACCGGAGTAAGTGTACTAAAACTAAAACCATTAAAAAAAAAAACATTTTAGTAACACTTTAGTTTATGGTCCAAGTCTCACTATGGTCTAATTGCTTATTAGCATGCCTATTACTATGATATTGGCCGTTTATTAGTACTTATAAAGCACATATTAATGCCTTATTCTGCATGACCATATTCTACATCCCTTAATCCTATTCCTATTCCTATTAATAAGAAGTAATTGGGAGTAAATTTAGGCAAAATTTGCAGTTAATAGTGAGAATTGGACCATAAATTAAAGTGTGAAGATATATATAATTTTATTTCACTTAATGGATATTTCAAGTTTATTTCAAGGAACAAATGTCTCACTGTTAAGTTTCTGATAGTTATCAAGGAAACTTGATAATAAATATATAAATAATAAATAAATAAATAACTTGACATAAAAATTTATAAAAACTATATACATGCTTTGTCACTTATATATATATATATATATATATATATATATATATATATATATATACAGTATTTATATAGATATATATTTATCACTATATATATATATAAGTAGATGCATAATGCAAGTAGATGCAAGTAGATGCATTTTATATATAAAGTAGATGCAGTTATTGTAAATTGTAATTATAATGCAATTTAACAATTTTGCTATAGGTTAACCTGTAGATATTTGACAACGGCTTTGAACGTAGCACATAATTTAGATTCATAGCTTTATGTGTTATAATAAGCGGTGAAAAATATGCATCAGGTCCACAATAGCAGCGTTTTCTGGATGGCCTCCCGTTGAGTTGATCGTATGTGAATGACGTGTTTACTCTCGGGAAGAGAAGTAGAGCGCAGCAGTGAGTCCACTATTTCAACAGCTTTGGTTCCAGAAAGATATCTCCCTTTCATTTTCTTCATATACACATCAGAAAGGGTTTAAATACAGGGTTCAAAGCCATGAACCGAACCAACCAGCTCCGAGATGAGTCACAACTTTGATTTAAAGTTTAAAAAATGTTTTTAAATCATACAAAGACATTAGACTGTGGGATAAATTCAGTGAACTGCTCCCATGATGCATTGCAAATGAAGCAACTGAATCAAACAATTGACTATAAGTATAAATGGCATATTTAAAGCTTATTGCCAAACTCAATAACCTCATCTGCAATGCTTCATGGGAGTGGACCATCATTCTCATTTCCATTTTTGATATAACTAAAACCAGAGTATCAGCAGGTTTGCACTATATCTTGCTAACTATCTAATATATGTAGTAGATAGCAGCTTTTTTTAGGTGTAATCAGACAACAACAAAACATTTATCAAGGTAGTTCATATACACATGCACATTCTGGAGCGATTGTGTGGCTGTAACTGTATAAGATGTTGGTTTTATAAAGATGGATGCATTGCTTTCATTGAATATATCTGTGATGTGTTTTTTTAGTGCATTGTTAGCTGTAGGCTAAACATGAAACAACCATTGTTTGCATTGTTTGTTTATGTTGGTTTTCTGCAGTGTTAAGTGGTTCGAGTGTTAAATTATCTCGTGATATTGTCTCTCACCACACAAAGCACTCAGTGTACATGGATTAGAGAAGTTAACTCTTCTCCTTTGTGTCATTAGAGAAGTGAACATACCAACAACAAACCACTCTGAAATCTGTGTGGCCTTTGTCAGTGATGTAACCACAGCGTAAACACCTTCAGGGTCACAGGAATCGTAGTTTTGTTACTTTATTTCAATTAACAAATATGTCTTAATTTTTGGGTAAAGCTTTACAATAAGGTTCATTAGTTAACATTAGTGAATGTATTAACTAACATATACTAACATGAGCAATACATTTGTTACTGTATTTGTCAATCTTTGTTAGTTAATAAAAATACAGTCATGCATTTTTTTTTTAGTTCACAGTCCATTAACTAATGTTAACAAGATTTTAATAATGTATTGAAATGTTGAATGTTGAAATTAATATTAACAAATATTAATAAATACTGTATAAGTGCAGTTCATTATTAGTTCATGCTAATTAATTTAGTTAACTAACGTTAACTAATGAACCTTATTGCAAAGTGTTACCAATTTTTGTTTGTAACGATAATAATCCTGATGGTAAAAACTAAAATGCAGTGTTTATTTCAGCTTTATTTCAGTTAACAAAAGTGTGTTAATAGTTTAAGTTGAAGTTGATGACACTAACTCCAATAGTAAGTAAAATCTAGAATGCAAACTCTATTTCAGTTTTATTTCAATTAACAAATATGTCTTAATAGTTTAAGTTTTAGTTAAATGGGAATTGGAAACTGTATCAACCTCCACTCGCTATTGCTTGTGAGTAAGTGTTTTAAAAACATTATCCATATAAAAGCATAATTTACAGACAAAGCATTATGAAGTAATTTCCTTATGTTTTGTGAAGCAGCTGATGTCAGATCCAATACATTGTAGCTTCATCTGTCACAAAAGTTTCTCAGCGAACTCTTCATTAAACTGCCTTGTTTTCAAAACAATCTGCCGTCAAATGCTCCGAACAAACATATAATCCTCCAACGCGATTCAGGACGCCATTAAAAATAAACCAACTTGTCCCTGATACTGGTATCCTTCTGAAGTCTGTGCAGAGACGCAAACAATCTGTTTAAACAGGTCCTTCCTTTACGCTTCTATTTACTTTTTCATTTGTCCTGTTGTTTGCAGATTCAAGTGTGTGTAGTACAGTGAATCTGTATACTGTATCCAGTGTAGACAGCGTCAGTGATTATAATGGGTTTTATTTGCTTTTGACTCGACGCTCACATCTGGTGTAGGCAAATGTCCGCTGATAAGTGGGCGGGGCCTATGGTGCAATGATGTAAAACTATTGGTCGATGTCTTGATTTGGAGGCGGGCATATGCAAATGTATTTGTCTGTGTGATGTCACATCTCACCCAATATCATAACGTGCTGTTTCTGGAGCTTCATTAAATAAATGCTTTGTTTATAATGAGGAGGATGTTTTAAGCTCTGAAACTTCCAGCATGTTTTAATGGTGCAAAGACCTTTTATATGTCAAAAGATCAAGGCATATGTGATTTCTCATGTCATGACCCCTTTAACAAATATGTCTTAAAAGTTTTAGTTGTCTCTTTGAGAAATGTACATGACTGCACCGTCTACCGTTAGTAATAATAAAGATAAACAAGAGATAGCCTCGTGTGTGAAGGTCCACCTCTCTCTCTTAAATCTGGTCTGCACTGATAGAGTTCAGGACGGGATCATTTGTAGTCTCTGTGCAAGCCTGGCTTTGGGGCAGAGCGTCTACACTGGCAAGGCTTTGGTTGACAGTGCGCCAGCAAAGTCCTCTGGGACGCCTTCAAGGTGTGTTTTGCTTATTGAATTAAGCAGCTATGATGATCCAGAATTCCACTGCGGCTTGTCTCACTGTGATCTCACCTGTCCCCTGATGGAAAACATGCTATAACAGCTCTCGGGTGTCTTCACCTTGAGTTGGTTTTAAAGCGTTCAACTGAGGTTTTCTCTCTATGGAGATGGAATAGCTGGACTTCCCTGATGTTCGCTGACAAATGAAGTCCTGCAGCCATTTGTCTGAGTTCATGTTGTCACAGACTGTCTGAACTCTCTCAAGACAGAAGATTCTGACACTGATAATGATTCATACGTGGTCTGCAACATCTACTGCACATGCATTCGTTTAATGCATTGCAATGTTAGTTGAGTCAGAATGCCATACTGATAACTGAAAGCTTAAAGTGAGCTAAGAGCAGGCCCAGTGCGAATCTGGGAATCTTGTTTTTTTTTTTTTTTTTTTTTTTTTCATTGCATTGCATTGCATTTTATTGCTTTTTTGCACAGTTTTTTTTTTGGGGGGGGACTATAAAATAAAAGCATCACAGTTTATTTTCATTGTATTTTATTTAATTTAATATTTCTGCAGATAATCTCTTTTGTTTGGGGGGGGGGGGGTATAAAATAAAAGCACCACAAATTGATTCAAATATTGTCTTTGTACTGTGTTCTTATTTAACTTTTTTGTTGTTACTCCACTTTGGGCCTTGACAGTTGTGTTCACTATGAACTGTTGTTATATTAGTCTGGAGTGTCATTCAAAATTTCTCTTTTTGTGCTCCACAGAAAAAGCTACGGGTTGAATGAAATGAGGGTGAGTACTTTACAATTTTAGTGTTTTAATGCTCTCATATATGAGTGTCTAGACATGGGTTTCACAGTGAATGTCCTCTTCAGCGGCAAAACGCTAAAATGCCTAAAAGTGTTTAATCTGGGGGGGGGGGGGGGGTTGGGGGTTTCAACACACGTGCAATACAGTTGGAAAGATTGTTATTTTCCATAATGTAATGATAAAAATTAAACTTTCATATATTTTAGATTCTTTGCACACCAACTGAAATATTTCAGGTCTTTTATTGTTTTAATACTGATGATTTTGGCATACAGCTCATAAAAACCCAAAATTCCTATCTCAAAAAATTAGCATATCATGAAAAGGTTCTCTAAACGAGCTATTAACTTAATCATCTGAATCAACTAATTAACTCTAAACACCTGCAAAAGATTCCTGAGGCTTTTAAAAACTCCCAGCCTGTTTCATTACTCAAAACCGCAATCATGGGTAAGACTGCCGACCTGACTGCTGTCCAGAAGGCCATCATTGACACCCTCAAGCAAGAGGGTAAGACACAGAAAGATATTGCGGCGTGGCATGGAGGCAATCAGCCTGTGGCACTGCTGAGGTGTTATGGAGGCCCAGGATGCTTCGATAGCGGCCTTAAGCTCATCCAGAGTGTTGGGTCTTGCGTCTCTCAACTTTCTCTTCACAATATCCCACAGATTCTCTATGGGGTTCAGGTCAGGAGAGTTGGCAGGCCAATTGAGCACAGTAATACCATGGTCAGTAAACCATTTACCAGTGGTTTTGGCACTGTGAGCAGGTGCCAGGTCGTGCTAAAAAAATAAATCTTCATCTCCATAAAGCTTTTCCGCAGATGGAAGGATGAAGTGCTCCAAAATCCCCTGATAGCTAGCTGCATTGACCCTGCCCTTGATAAAACACAGTGGACCAACACCAGCAGCTGACATGGCACCCCAGACCATCACTGACTGTGGGTACTCCAGTGCTGCTTCTCTGTAGCCCAGGTCAGGCACTTCTGCCGCTGTTTCTGGTTCAAAAGTGGCTTGACCTGGGGAATGCGGCACCTGTAGCCCATTTCCTGCACACGCCTGTGCACGGTGGCTCTGGATGTTTCTACTCCAGACTCAGTCCACTGCTTCCGCAGGTCCCCCAAGGTCTGGAATCGGTCCTTCTCCACAATCTTCCTCAGGGTCCGGTCACCTCTTCTCGTTGTGCAGCGTTTTTTGCCACACTTTTTCCTTCCCACAGACTTCCCACTGAGGTGCCTTGATACAGCACTTTGGGAACAGCCTATTTGTTCAGAAATTTCTTTCTGTGTCTTACCCTCTTGCTTGAGGGTGTCAATGATGGCCTTCTGGACAGCAGTCAGGTCGGCAGTCTTACCCATGATTGCGGTTTTGAGTAATGAAACAGGCTGGGAGTTTTTAAAAACCTCAGGAATCTTTTGCAGGTGTTTAGAGTTAATTAGTTGATTCAGGTGATTAGGTTAATAGCTCATTTAGAGAACCTTTTCATGATATGCTAATTTTTTGAGATAGGAAATTTGCGTTTTCATGAGCTGTATGCCAAAATCATCAGTATTAAAACAATAAAAGACCTG
Source organism: Gila orcuttii (assembly GCA_026230005.1). Classification (NCBI taxonomy): domain Eukaryota; kingdom Metazoa; phylum Chordata; class Actinopteri; order Cypriniformes; family Leuciscidae; genus Gila; species Gila orcuttii. The sequence continues at coordinate 40,028,148 of JAPDVR010000018.1, read as the reverse complement.
AAATATTTCAGTTGGTGTGCAATGAATCTAAAATATATGAAAGTTTAATTTTTATCATTACATTATGGAAAATAATGAACTTTATCACAATATGCTAATTTTTTTAGAAGGACCTGTATATATATATATATATAAATATATATATATATATGTAACAAAGTGTCCAATGGATAAGCAATATGATTTACACACTAAATCTTGCATACACTACAGCACAACCTGCATATTTTTAACACTCAAAACAGACGTCAGAACTTGAACCTCAGAGCGATTGGCTGTCATCCCTGTTTTTTGCTTGCTATTTGCATAAAATCGAGAACTGGTCAACATTTTGACGCTCACGGACGCTCTCAATGCTTTCTCTGGTCTGCTGTCAATCACACAATTCACAGTGAAGCCCAACTTTCATAGCAATTAATTGAAAACGCTCGCTCTGGTCCGTTCGTTCCATACCAGTGCACGCACACTATAGGCAAATTCACACACACAGACAAAAACTTTTGTCTAATCAGTGTGTTACCGCTGTCGGCGTCTGTTGGTGTTGGTCAGGGTTTGTTTTCACCTGACTGGCCATGTTCAATCAGTGTTTGTTAGTGTCTGTTGTGGCAGTGTGAGCATGACAGTTATTTTTCATAAAATTCTAAATCCAACTTCCAACTTGTTTGCTGGTGTTTGTCTGTGCAGTGTGAATTGGCCTTTATAGGAAAAATAAAAAAGAAAACATTAAAATAATAACAATATTGAAAGTATTGCTTAATTTTTTATTGCCAGCAAAATGATTGCAAATATATCATGCATATCTGATGTATGGCCCAGCTCCATACCGCATATGCCACAGCACCACAGCACCACACACAAGAGAATTCAGTCATTTCTTCAGAAAGTACAAAATCAGCGAGAGAGACTTCTGAGGGAGTCGTGTTTGATTGTGCTGCTGTGCAGCTTCTGGGCTCTGACTTTGGTGTTCATTCGGATTTTGACATTGTTTAAAAGCTTTGCCATAGAGGATCTTAAGTGACTTGAAAGTTGCGAGTGCTTTTACCTTGTTTTCTCTTTGTGTTCTGAAGTTTTACTCGCTCCAGCATAAAGGAGCAGAATTCCCAGAGGCCGATCATCCTCTCTGTGTGGTTCTGAGCGGATCGGTGAGGTGCGCACTGTATCTGAAGCAGCATTTCACAGCATATTTTGATCATTTTACATAACCTAAAGGGTAGCGATTTCACAGTCTTGCATTTATGCATCTTGCCTTTACTCTGTCTAGCGGCGGTATTTCAATATCAAAGTCTTTTAGTGCCCAGATAAGCCTAATTGGCTTTTTTGCATTTTACAGGAGCTATTGTTATTCATCATGCTTTCCGTGTCACCGTAATCAATAGTTAAGAAAAATGTCACTGCAAATGGAATTTAGAAAAAAATTTCTGGAGGTCAGTGGTTTGATCCGTCAGGCAGAGACAAAATCAATCTAAGTGTAATCGAGCTGCCTGGATTGTGCCATGAGAAAAGAAAAATCGCAAATGACATCTCAGTAATATCTCAATTGTTTCTCTTAGACAGCAGTGAGATTGAATGCAGAACAAAATGAGAGTCCGTCTCATTCCATCTGTCATCCAGATGTTTCTCCTTAAAAAGACCCCAGTAGTCGTGCTCATCTCCTGTAGAGTTTAGGATCAGATCAACAATGTTTCAAACTGTGTTCAGAATGTCTCTGCTGGAGCTCAAAAAACTTATAAATGTTTTTGAAATCTCTATCATTTTTCAGGCTGGTCCAGCTAATATGCATCCATGTTTCACTTTCATTGTATGGAAGAACAGAAACTCAGAAACATCTTGTTGTGTGCTTCACGGAAGTCCGAAAATATTCTCAGAACAGTCAACATGAAGGTGAGTGTGAATTTATTTTTTTATTTTTTTTATGAATGAAAAAAAAAATCCCTCTGGATTCCAGGGTTATAATAAGTATAGTTTACTAAATCTAAAACTAAAAGTGTAAAAAATACATAAAAAAAACATTTTTAAACCTAAACGTTTATTTCAGCGAGATGCCAAGGAAACATTTCTCATTTTCATTTACTATAACTTTCGGTAATACTTTTTTTTTTATTGTCTACTTTAGACATTTTACTAACTATAAGTAACTTTGCAGCTACATGTCAACTAACTGTCATTAGAGTATTAGTAGATTGTCTGTTTAATATCTGCTAACACTTTATTTTGAGTCTCCCAACAGATATTCTACTGACTATAAGTAACTTTGCAACTACATGTCAACTAATTCTACTAACCCGAACCTACAGCCTACTAGTACTCCAATGCGAGTTAGTTGACTAGAATGTCTACACTCTTGGTTCTTTATTGGCATCGATGGTTCCATGAAGAACTTTGGAACCTTTCCATTCCACAAAAGGTTCTTAATAGTGGAAGATGGTAAGAATTTTTTTAATGTTCTTCACACTAAGAAAAAGATGGTTCTTTTGAGAACTGTTGACTGAAAGGTTCTTTGGGGAACCAACAATGGTTCTTCTATGACATTGATGCTGAAAACACCCTTTATTTTTAAGAGTGTAGTGGACTATCAAAATAAAGTGTAACGATACTTGGTTACTAACGTAACCTCGGTTCTCTCTAGAGAGGGAACGAGTATTGCGTAAGTTTAGCTTACTCTACGGGAAAGATTCATCTTCTCGAGATACTGAAGCCAAAAAATTATCCTTAATTTTGTATACCTTGTCAACGCAGTGTAGCAGCTGGCAGACCTAGAGCAGGCTATCTTGCGTGCTCATTGGCTGCCCTGCGGGCAACTGCTGCAGCCTACCAGTGAGCCCGGCGTGACGTCACGCCCAATGAAGGGCGCCCGCGCCTTCATAGCGTCACAGCCCGCCAGAATGGGCGTGGCTGAGCCTATAAAGGAAAGGGGCTGTAGGCTGCTTCCCTGGTTTTTGTCGACTGAAGCGAAGTCGCTCATGGCGCGAGCAGGGCCGGTTACGCAATACTCGTTCCCTCTCTAGAGAGAACCGAGGTTACATTAGTAACCGAGTATCGTTCTCTTATGAGAGGTTCTCTCGTATTGCGTAAGTTTAGCTTACGCTACGGGAACACTTTGTCAACGCCGTGCGCGCCAAGCATCCACATGAGACCCCGATCTTTCTAGGGGGGAACCCCATAAGTGGAAAGAATAAGGTGGCCGGCCACGCGGGCCATCACTTGTACATAAGCACACATAGGGAATACAGAGCAGCGCGGGGTCTGTATAGGCACATGGCATAATCTCATTTAGTGTAGCTCAACCAGGAGAGCTGGGTCATGTGAGAGTGATCTGAGCAGGAGATCTGGGCAGAATACACCTCTCGTTCAGACTGACAGCAGTTTAGCCTGCAAGGCGGGAACTTCTAGGTTATAAAACCTGACAAAGGTAGACGGGGAGCTCCAGCCCGCCGCTACGCATATGTCATGGATAGAAATCCCGCTGGACCATGCCCACGAAGAGGCCACGTCTCTCGTGGAATGACCCCTGATGCCCAGAGGGCATTGCAGACCCTTTGACGCGTAAGCGGCCGCTATAGCGTCTACTATCCATCTGGACAGGCTCTGTTTCGAGGAGGCGAAACCCTTGGTGCGCCCACCAAACGAAACAAAAAGCTGTTCCGAGCGCCTGAAGGAGGCGGTGCACGTAATGTAAAACCTCAGCGCTCTGACGGGGCAGAGGAGGTTCATGTCACTTTCACTGTCAGATGCTGGGAGAGCAGACAATGAAATAACTTGCGCTCTGAATGGAGTGCCCATCACTTTAGGGACATAGCCATGTCTAGGTCTGAGGATGACTTTAGAGTCTTTTGGTCCGAACTCAAGACACGACGCGCTGACAGACAGCGCATGCAGATCCCCTACGCGTTTTACTGATGACAGTGCAGTCAGAAAAAACGTTTTCAGTGATAGATATTTTAACCCAACGGAGTCTAGTGGTTCAAAAGGAAAAGCTTTCAGGGCCTCGAGGACCAATGAAAGATCCCACATAGGAACCGACGGGGGGCGCGGCGGATTCATCCTTCTAGCTCCTAGAAGGAAGCGGATGACCAACTCATGTTTTCCCAGTGACTGGCCGTGCGTTGATTCTGCAAACGCTGCCACGGCCGCCACATATACTTTGAGCGTGCAAGGGGACCTTCCCTTATCCAACAGCTCTTGTAGGAAAGTGAGCAGATGCGCCACCCCGCATGTCCGCGGGTCCAGACCTCTGTCGGTGCACCATCCGGAGAACACCGACTATTTAGACGCGTAGAGCCTTCTCGTGGAAGGGGCTCTAGACTGCGTGATCGTGTTCATCACTCTTTCTGGCAGGGTAACGAGTACCCGTTGATCAGCCATGCATGCAGCGACCAGCGCTCTGGATGGGGATGCCAGATCGTGCCGCGAGCCTGAGAGAGGAGATCTGCCCTCACCGGAATCGGCCACGGAGCTGTAAGTGACAGCCGTGCTAGTTCCGGGAACCAAATCTGATTCTCCCAACGTGGGGCTATGAGGAGCACCAAGTGGCGCGTTTCCCTGATTCTCTTGATCACCTGTGGTAACAGAGAGACCGGAGGGAAAGTATATAGCGGGAGGCTGGGCCAAACCTGGGCCAGCGCGTCCTCGTCCTTCGAGAAGAACATTGGGCATTGAGCGTTGTCTTTTGACGCAAATAGGTCGACTTCCGCTCTGCCGAATAGGCGCCACAGTTTCTGGACCGTTTGGGGGTGCAAGGACCATTCCCCTGGGGGGACATTGTCTCTGGACAGTCTGTCTGGGCCGTCGTTCAGATGGCCAGGCACATGCGCCGCCCTCAGCGAGCGCAGGTGCATCTGAGACCAAATAAGGAGGCGTTCCGTCAGATTGCTGAGATTTCTGGACCTGACACCGCCCTGACGGTTTATATAGGATACCACAGATGTGTTGTCCGAGCGGACAAGAACATGCTGGTCCTGTATGAACGGGAGGAAGCACTTCAGTGCGTTCTCGACCGCCATCATTTCCAGACAGTTTATGTGAAACTCTTTCTCCCAGTCTGACCACTGGCCAAAGGTCGGTCTGCCCTCGAACAGCGCGCCCCAACCTGAGTTGGACGCGTCTGTTGAGATCACTTTTCGGTAAGAGATGGTTCCCATCGTTACTCCCTGCTGGAACCAGTTGGCCGCTAACCAGGGCTGCAGAGCCGCTATGCAGGCCTGAGTCACTCTGATTTTCTGGCCGCCAGACACCCAGGCTCGGGGGGGCACGCGAGCATTCAACCAGCGTTGGAGCGGGCGCATGCGCAGGAGGCCCAGCTGGAGCACCGCTGCAGCTGATGCCATACAGCCCAACATCCTTTGAAAAGTTTTCAAAGGGAGGAAGCTGCCCTTCTGGAAAGATGCGGCTAGGTGGCGAACACAGCACGTGCGCTGTGTCGACAAACGAGCTGTCATGGTTACCGAGTCCAGTTCTATTCCTAAAAAGGAAATTGACTGGCTGGGGAGTAATGAGCTCTTGGTCCAGTTGACCGTGAGACCCAAGCTTTCCAGGTGACTGAGAAGCACTGTTCTGTGAGATAGAAGTTCCGTCTCTGACTGTGCCAATATCAGCCAATCGTCCAGATAGTTCATTATTCGCAGCCCCTGACTTCTCAGGGGGGCGAGCGCCGCGTCCATGCACTTTGTAAATGTACGGGGTGCCAGGGACAGGCCGAACGGCAGGACGGTGTATTGATATACCTGACCGTCGAAGGCGAATCTCAAAAATTGCCTGTGACGGGGTACTATCTGAATCTGAAAATATGCATCCTTCAGATCTAGAGAAATAAACCAGTCCCTCGGGCGAACGTGCGCGAGGATTTTTCTGGTCGTAAGCATTTTGAACGGTCTTCTCGCAAGCACTTTGTTCAAATGTCTCAGATCTAGGATGGGTCTGAAGGCTCCGTCCTTCTTGGGCACGAGAAAATAACGGCTGTAAAAGCCTGACTCGCTTAGAGAAGGCGGTACCCTTTCTATAGCCCCTTTGCACAGCAACTTTGCTATTTCTGCGTGAAGTAGGTGTGCTACTTCCGCATTCACTATCGTCGCGGTCCGGGCTTGAAAGCGCGGGGGACGGCGAATGAATTGAAGTGTATAGCCCTGCTTTATTGTGCTCAACACCCATTCTGAAATCCCTTGGATGTTTTCCCACGCAGCTATGTGAGCCGCTAGAGGGCGAATGGCCTCCGGGTTCAGACCGCCATTTGCTGGCCTGTGAAACTGAACCGGAGCCGAGAGCACGGCGCGCGCGCTCTCGGTTCTGGGCAATGGCGGCTCGCTGACAGCTGAAACCGGCTGATTTATGTGAGATGTCCCGATCATAAGGGATGGGGAACAAACTTTTGCCACATTTTGACGCGCGAGCAGTGCTCCGGGTGAGAGAGCTCTCTGTAAGCGTGAGCGCGTGAACGCGGGCACGATACTTACAACTGTATCTAACGCCCCTGACGTCGCTGCGAAGGCTGAGGCTGGGGCTGTGCTGGACGCTGGGTGCTGGTTCGCACAGGAGGCTGGCTTTGTCTCTCGCGAGAGCGGCCTGTGGCGGAACTCGAGCGTCGCGGCAGGAAGAGATTCATGGCCTGTGTGGTCTTCTGTACCTCAGAAAATCGATCAACGATCCCGTTCACCGCTGGGCCGAAGAGACCAGTGGGGGTAAGCGGCGCGTTCAGAAACGTGGCTCGCTCAGATTCCCTCATATCCGCGAGCGTTAACCAGAGGTGCCTCTCCGTAACAGTTAACGCGGCCATGGCTCATCCGATAGCTTGGGCTGCTGCTTTGGTGGCGCGGAGAGAGAGATCCGTCGCGCTTCTCAAATCCGTAACAGCAGCTGGATCCCGGCCCTTCTCATCCCATTCACGGAGGAGGTCGGCTTGTAGGATCTGAAGCACAGCCATAGAGTGTAAAGCAGACGCGGCCTGGCCGGAGGCAGCATAAGCTCGGCCGACCAAGGCGGACGTGGCTCTACAGGCTTTAGACGGGAGGGCTGACCGTGACCGCCATCTCGCGGAGGGCGGACAAAGGTGCGCTGCGACCGCCTCTTCCACCGGTGGAATAGCCGTGTACCCTTTCTCGACGGCGCCGTCCACTCGGGAGAGCGACGCGGAACGGAGTACTCCACGACTTCGTCAGCTCCGCATGAAGTTCCGGCAGGAATGGAGCGGGCCTCATTGCTGAAGCTGGGCGGCGGCGACTTTGAAGGAAGCATCCGTCGAGCCTGTTCGGCGCGGGTTCCTCTGGTGGCGACCACTCGAGCCCGAGGCGGTCAACGGCCTGAGTTAGCAGGCGCATTAGCTCAGCGTCAGCTCCAGCACGGGTACGGGTGGATTCCTGGATCGACGAGGCGGCGGAATGAAGCGGCCATTCCTCGCTGTCCGATGCCAGGATAGAGCAGCAGTCCCTCGTGGCGTGTCCCTCAGCCTCATCCTCCGAAGCGACGGCAGTGAGGCTCGTGAGCGGCAGCTGCGCGTCGGAGAGGAGAGGCGGGGAGGGCGAAAGCGAGGCTCGAGGGAGATTCTCCGGCGAGCGCGTCGCTGTGGCTACAGGTTCCGGCTGTCTCAGGGAACGGCGCTTCTTCCTGCGCGGTCCCACAGAGGGCGGAGTGACTGCTGCGGGGGTTGAGAGCTTCGAGTCGAGCCCGCAGGGTCGCCAACGGAAGCTCCTCACAGAGCTCGCAGCCCCCGGAAGCGAGGGCGAGCTCAGCGTGATCCAGGCCCAGGCAGAGAGCGCAGATCAGGTGGCGGTCTCCGGCGCTGAGCGGGGCTCTACACGAGCCGCAGGAAGTGCGAGGCATCTTGAAAAAGACGCTTGCTGCTCTTTTAGAAAATATACAATCTAAATAGCAAGGCAAAAGGATACGTCGCCGGATAGCGTAGCTCGCACGGATGGCTGAAGGTGGCGAAGACGGCCGGCTTCCTCAGCGCTGTCCTAAGCTGGCTGTTCGCTGTTCGACGGCGGCGGTGGCTTCTCTCAGATCCAGCGGTGTGAAGAGCTCGCTGAAGAGACAAAAATCAGGGATGCAGCCTACAGCCCCTTTCCTTTATAGGCTAAGCCACGCCCATTCTGGCGGGCTGTGACGCTATGAAGGCGCGGGCGCCCTTCATTGGGCGTGACGTCACGCCGGGCTCACTGGTAGGCTGCAGCAGTTGCCCGCAGGGCAGCCAATGAGCACGCAAGATAGACTGCTCTAGGTCTGCTAGCTGCTGCACTGCGTTGACAAGGTATACAAAATTAAGGATAATTTTTTGGCTTCAGTATCTCGAGAAGATGAATCTGTAAAGCATGATTACTCATGATTACATGATTACGAAAAGATGAAGCTAAACTTACGCAATACGAGAGAACCTCTCGTAAGAGAACCCTAACTTAATGTACTGAAATAACTGAAACTAAAAATGAATGATACATATATAAATGAGCTTAAAAAAAACTAATTAAAAATATGAATAAAATCTATAATAGTATCTCACTGATACTAAAATAAGTCGGTATGACTAGAGCAGTGTGAGGTTAGACGTGTCCTCCAATTATCACTGAGCTCTTGTGAGTGTGTGAGAGCTCATCTCTTCTCCAGCGCTGCAGGTGAGCTCAGTTTCCAAGGGATACGACGGTGCTATCGATCCAGCTGTCAGGGCTGTGTAATTACTTTCTTTTCTTCCATGGAGACAAAGAACACCTTGCATTTTATAGCGGTGTGATTTTGATAATGCTGCGTCTTCTCTCTCATTAAAGTCATCTCACATTCTTTGTGGTTCACACACAGGCGAACTCCGAATTACATTTTTGCATCCCTGAAGGACATTGTGGGAAGGGGGATGCTATCCGTAGGGATGTCTGAATGGAAGTGAAGAGTGTAATCGCTTGACAAAGGGTCCTTCCACAAGGTTGTTAGTGAAGTAGAAGAACCTTGGATGTTATTTATGATCATGACATCATAGGTGGCTATTCTTTATTATTTATTTTAAAACCTGAGGTAATTTATGTACCTTATCTGGAAATTTCTAATTACACAGTTGCCTCAAATACTATCAGAGTGAATCACACAAAAACATGTGCAGATCATATTTCACCACAAAATGAACCGGACACTTAAACTTTGTTCATCAAAAAAATGTCTGGTTTGCACAAAAATATGAAGCAGCACAACTGTTTTCAACATTGATGATAATAATAAATGTTTCTTGATCAGCAAATCGTGATAATAGAATGCTAATGATGAATGGAGTAATCATGCTGAAAATTCAGGTTTGATCACAGGAATAAATTACATTTTAAAATATATTCACATAGTTATTTTATAACAGTTATTTTAAATTATAATAAAATTTCACAATATTACTGTTTTTACTTTTGTTTTTATTTATTTTTGCTTTTTTGGAATTTTCTTTCTTTTTTTGCATTGTAACATTATTTTTATTAAAAAAAAGTTTGGATATTTTTTCTCATTCTCAGTCGATTCGCATTACATACAATTGCTGTAATGATGTGAAGTATTTTTTTTTTGCTTTTAAACTTTTTGCTTTTAAACTTAACTAAGAAATAAATTATTGTATATTAAAGTAATTAGTGTTTTTAATTTTGTTGTTGCTGTTTTTAATGCATTGCAGAAATATTGAGTTTTTGTCCTAACCAGTTGTGATGGCGATATCAGTTATGATGGATTCTATTTTAGAAACAGTTTCTATTTCTGACGTCACAGCTAGAACAACAACATACAAAGTATGACAGTGATATTCTCAGGTACTGTTTATGTGCTTTTTTTATGTTAAAAGGGTTACACTTTATTTTAAGGTGATGTAGTTACATTCTACTTAAGTACTAGTGTAAGTAAGTAATATTAATTAACTACTTAGGGTTTTGGCTTAGGGTTTAGTTACTTGTAATTATGTATAATTTACTGTTATTACTATAGTAAGTACATGTAGTCACATGTAACTACGTCACCTTAAAATAAAGTTTTACCATTAAAAGAATTTAATGTGAGTTTGAATATAATTTTGTGTGACCTTTATATCCATACTGAAAGCGACAATGGATAATTTTCCTTTAAAAGAAACAAGAATGTTTAAGCTGTAGACTCAATAGAGTTCTTTAGGAATTACATACTTTTGGTTCCATCGTCCCAAAGTCAATGTTTTTAATGGAATTTTGGTAATTTTTTTGTCCCACAAAAATATGTCATCACTGCAGCTCTCAATGTGAACAAACAAGTATATTTAATGACAAAGACTGTTTCAGACTCATTCAGTATGCATTTTTAATAATGTTAAAATGGTGATATATTTATGATTTACTTATCAGTTTAATTGCAGTGCGCTTGAACAGAGACTCTGCCCACATGCTCATCTGATTGGCTGTGATCTTTGATTTTGGCTCGTCTTGTTGCCGGAAATCTTGTCGCATAACAACATTTTGGGCCCTATCATACACCCGGCATCCTGACGCAGTTATCATTTTCACGTCCTGCGCCACGTTTTTTAAATACAAATGCATTTGCGCCCATCTGTGCGCCCATGGGCTGCTGGTCTGAAAACGAGGTGTGTTCAGGCGCATTGTTGGCGCGTTGCTATTTTGAGGCAACTGAAATTGAAACTGTGCCATTGACCAACAAAAACCTGGTCTAAAGTCAATGGCGCAATATTTGTTTTGTTATTTAAAGAGCGCGTTAGTAATGTGCGGCTAAAGGCTGGTCCACGGCGTGCGTAGACTCTGCTTATTACACACAGAGGGACGCGCAGCAGCACAAAAACATGCCAAATATAAAAAAAAGTGATTACAATGTAAAATATTATTATTGTGTACATAAAGATATGGTGGAATCCGGCTTGTACGCGTAGATTGTCTGCTTGCTGCTTTAACCTCGCGCATGAGGACATCGGTTAGCGCTCTGGAGACGCGTTCGGTCTTTCCACTATCAAATTCCATCATCCGCCATGACGCAAACGCAACTGGCTTTTAAAGGGAATGGGAGATGAGACTCTGATTGGTTTATTGCACGTTACGCCTAAAACACACCCATTACTCATTAAGAGAATAGAGACGATCCTTTTAGACCATGCCCCGGGCGCACTGACCATTTTTCCCATCGTTAAACTAGCAAAAGTGGATTCGGACACTCCCTAACTGCACTTGCGCCGTGCGCTTTAGACCATGCGCTTAGATAAAATATGGCCCTTTATCTTTATTTTTTTCTATTTTGTAAGTAGCAGGAGAAATGTGTAATTTCTGTAGTGGCACCAAACACAATTGCAGAAATAATGCACCATTCTTCCATTGTTCAGACAAGCTGATAAAACCCCAGCAAAAATGCCGTAACATGTTATTTAACGTCCAGTCGGGCCGCTCAAACTAACATTGTAATTCTGGTGCTGCTAGTGGTGCAGAATTACACACTTGACCTTAAGACGTGATGCTTTGCAGCTTTGCAAAACATAATTTCCATGTGATACAGCGCCTCAATTATGAGACGTAACCCCGAAGAAGATCTGCCTCATTAATTCTTGACATGACCGTCTCCGCCGAGATCAAGGTACACAATAATTTGTGGTGTTGGAGAGGCGTGAGGTGTGTTTGGCTGTGACTGTAGCAGTGCGTTGGAGGAGAGTCAGCGATGGCTTTCCTGAGGCTGAGAAGCTCAGATCTGTCGTCTCCACCGATGACTGACTTCAAAGCTGAGATCTGAGTCAGGACACACTCGCTTTGAATCGTCTCAGTGACGGGAGTGGGAAGACGGTCCACACAGCCAGAAGATGAAGCTCAAACGCACTTTCAGAACAGTCAGAAGTCAAAACAGAAATGAGCCAATCAGTGGATGTTTGGTACTGTATATATCGCCCTACATGAGTATACGTACTGTATGCATGCGGATAAAGTTGAACATATATATATATTGCTGTGCAATAATATATCACATATACAGTAAGTATACAATACACTTGAATTAAATGTGCAATTACAAACATGCAATAGTTTTACATTTGTCTCTTTTATTGTTATTCATGGTGTAATAAGCACACCTGTATGTCCTCATAACTTGTCCTCAGGCGCTATAGTGGACACTGCCAGGTTGATCAGCTGTTCTTTCTGTCTCTCTGTGTCTCAGGTTCTTACATTACAGACATTGCAGTTTATTGCTCTGTTCACATCTGCAGTCTTCATGTCTCCTGCTGCAGGACTATGGCATGTTCACACAGATGATCAGGGACCTGGGCATCTTTCTCCTGGTTTTTGTCAGAGATAGTAGAAAGGTCTCTAAGTTATTGGAACTGTGACTTTAATCATTTACCGCCTGTAAACTAAAGGATTGTTCCACAGGTGCATGTGCAATAATTGTTTATGGTTCACTAAACAAGCATGAAAAACATTCCAATAAAGAGCTTATTTGAATTTTACTAAATTATCTTTAAGATACAGTATCCTGAAAAGTGGAACTGGGTTTGTTCCTGCAGTGCATCATATTACCTGTTCTTTATGTTTCACCATACGAATTATGTCTCGTCACTGAGAGTGTCAGATTATTATATTCTCACTGTCTGGATTTTATCCGTTATCCTCACTATCTGTTTGAAATTAAAGGTGCTTGTGATTTTATGGAATAGCTTGCCAAAAATGTCCTTCTGTCTGACAGATCTCTGTGAAATAGGAGTTGTGAGGAATCACATCTGTCTCCGTGACAGAACTCGACTCAAACAGCAAGTAAGAGTAGGATGGACGTTGTTATTTTGCCTGACATGCTGGATGACACGTCTTTCAAAGAGCAGAGATGGTGTAAAGCCTGAAACATACTACACATAATATAAGTGAGAGCAACGTTTCTGGCTCTTCAAGCTCAGTTTCCTTTGCATTAGGAAATTTGTTAGTCCACACTCGTTATTGTGTTTGTGTTTGTGTGTGTGTGTGTGTGTGTGTGTGTGTGTGTGTATATGTATATATATGTGTGTATATATATATATATATATATATATATATATATATATATATATATATATATATATATATATATATATATCCTGCACACTGATTGACATGCAAATACATCTAATCCTAGACAAGTACTTATAAAGCACAAAGGTCAAGATGCTCAGAGCCTTATTAGAGCATGTGCACCTTTTTGTGGTTAAGGTTAAACTTTTGTTTACTTTTGTTTGTCAGTCACACATTCTGTAACACATGATGTCATGCTGTAAAATGATTGTGTTTTGTGTCATTCCAGGTAATATAGAGCAGCATGTGCAAACTGAACCTCTCACATCCCGGCCCGAAGGTGTGTTTCCTTTCTCACGCACCTTTCTGAGAAGTTCTTCATTTCCAGTTTCAGTTTTTCAGCTGTTAAAACCTGAAATTCTAGATGTGGCTATAGACGCCCCTTAATGGGTGGAGGCCAACAGCAGAAAACAGGAACGTGCTGATAAGACGCTCCAAAGTTCACAGGCACACCTGAGGATGGGTAGATCTTTCTTCAGATCGGTTAGAGATGGAACAGAGCGTGTAAAGCTGTCATTGTTTTGCGCAAATGGCAGTGATCGAATAATGTCCCACCATAAGACTCGATGTGATTTTTCTTGTTAGTGGAAATGACAATTATTGGAAGCGTCTCAAGGAAATAATGAGAGGACTGTGTCTCTGACCACTGGATCTTTATTTGATGTTTCTCAATTGGAGATATTCTCACACGTCTGGATATGTGGCCTCTGAGAGCTGCCATTTTTTTGCTCTGTTTTGCTGGTGAGTAAAATAAAACAACAAAAAATATTTCTACATAAAAAATGTATTTAAAATATATATACATGTATATATAATTTTTTTTTATGTTTTCGTTATTTTATTTAATGATTTAATAATTATTTAGCAGTTTTCCTTGCACATTTGTGATAATTAGTGCAAGTTTTGATTTTGCTTATTTTTATTTTGGTGGCTTAATTTGTGGAATATTCTGCACGTGAGATGCATATCTAAATTCTTTACTGTACACCACATAGGTAATGGTTTATATTAATTGTACAGGTCTGTATTTTATTTTTATTTACAGAATTTTCTATGGATGCTTGTTTCCGCCACAGAATGCTTTATTCCGTGGCGGACACAAGCTTCCAAATTTTTCCCTTTTTTTAATCAAACAGCGAAATGCATTCTGATTTTTCCTGTCTGTGCAAAAGAAGATTAATGTAAAAATACATAAATCAGTATATTCAAGGAGTTTTTCTTATAATTAAACGCCATTAAGCATTCATGCTTTTTGTTGTTGTTGTTTTTTCTTCTCTTTTTTTTTTTTTTTTTGGTTTATTAGTAGTATTTGTGGAGGCACACAAGTCATTTAAAATCTGTATACTTGAGCTTCATTAGTATTATATTTCGGTTTCTAATCAAATTACAGACCACTTGGCAAGTTTTATCTACCCATTAAAACCTATTTTAATTCATATTTCTGTGAGTGTTGCACCGTCTCTAGAAGTTACATGGGCTTTGTCTTTAGGGCAACACTTTCTGTAAAAGCCATAAGCCCTGCTGGTATATTTGGAGCTGTTTTCCTCGAGGGAAACCAAAACGTGAAGAGATTTCATTCATCAAGGCTTATGATCGATGGAGAACTGAGCACACTCTATATCATCATCTTGCTGTCAGATACTCATCAAACTCTGTCCTTCAATTGCTGAAAGTAGAAAAGGAAAGTTTAGGTTTAAAGGTTATATAGCATTATGCTACGATTTATTGATTCAAACAGCCTGAAGAACGGGAGCAGGTTTGTGGATGTAGCTCAAAAGGATGTTGTTTCCTCTCCTGTTAGTGTGTGGAATGATTATTATGGGAGCTTACGCTGTGTGTGTATGTGGGTGCTGGTGTTTGTTATGATGTGTGTTGTAACCGTAGCTATAGGGTCTAAATGGAAAACCTTCCCAAGGGAGAAAGTGTCCACTTTACTTTTAGACAAAAGACGTTATGTCTAGAGCATCATCACCTGATTTATTCTATCATCACACCACAATGGAAGATGTTCAGAGTTGGGAGTCAAGACCTGTAAAACCATCTCACTTTTATTTTTCTCGTCTCCTGTTTGTGTGTAGGTTGTTGGTGCTGTAATCTGACGAAGGCTCATGTCAAGTCCAAGAACTTCTTCAGTGTTCTCCATTGGGAAGCTGTTGACATTCCAGGTCAAACGGTTCTCTACAGTGTTCAGTACAACCTGTGAGTGACAGAGCCATGCAGGAGAAACCGGCTGGACCTTTTCTTTTGCTATTCCTTTGTCTTTTCTTGCAAATGTGTCTAGTACAGATCTTTTTACAGTACAGATTTTACAACAGCATTTATTAGGGAAGTGCCCGAAACCAAATACTATGTTCCCAAAGGAAATTACGCATTCCACAGAGAAAATATACTTCAATCCTTTTGCGTTCTCTCACAATTTAAATAGTTGGGTAATTATATTGTATATAACTTGGGAGCATCGGTGAGCAACTATCAATATGTGAGGTATTGAAATTACTTTTCACTTTCATTTACTTTGTGTACATGGAGCGGTGGTACTGACCACACATTATACAAGATAAGATATAGTCAGTGACGCTCAATATCTATGCGCACCAAATCCCCCAACACCATCCTGTCAGTCATCTCTCTTATGTGATAAGTGAAATATGACTGGCGTCCCGAGATAACAGCAGAAAAGCAAATGGGAAATAATTAGCATAGCTGCTGTTCATAAAATTAATGCATTCGATCTGATTCAGCAGTGGTATAAAAGGTAAGCATTATGTGAATGCTTGGCTAAAGAGATGCGTTTTTAATCTAGTTTTAAACTGGGACAGCGAGTCTGAGCCTCGAACAATATAACGAAGGCTATTCCAGAGTTTAGGAGCTAAATGCGAGAACGCCCTCCCTCCTTTAGTGGACTTAGATATCCTAGGAATGACCAGAACCCTCGAATTTAGTGATCTTAAAGAACGCGATGGATTGTAGGGCGATAGAAGGTCCATTAAATACACAGGAGCTAAACCATTTAGGGCTTTATAGGTCAGTAGTAGTACTTTGTAACTGATACGGAACTTAATAGGTAACCAGTGTAGAGATGATAAAATTGGTGTTATATGATCATATTTTCTTGACCTAGTAAGAACTCTAGCAGCTGCATTTTGCACTAACTGTAGCTTGTTTATTGAGGATGCAGGACAACCAGCTAATAAAGCATTACAGTAATCTAGTCTCGAGGTCATGAATGCATGAACTAACTTTTCTGCATTAGAAACAGATAGCATGTTACGTAGCTTAGCAATGTTTCTAAGGTGGAAAAAGGCTGTTCTTGTAACATATGAAATATGATTTTCAAAAGACAAGTTGTGGTCTAGTATAACACCCAGGTCTTTTACTGTAGTGGATAAAGTAACAGGACATCCTTCTAAATTAAAGTTGTATTGTACAAGGTTTTGTGGGTAGTTTTTTGGACCAATAAGTAATACCTCCGTTTTATCTGAATTTAATAGCAGGAAATTACACGTCATCCAGCATTTTATATCTTTAAGACACTCTGTCAATTTAGATAAGTTAGTGTTTTCATCTGGACGTGATGAAATATATCATTGAGTGTAAATATATAATTGAGTGTAAATATATAATTGAGTGTATATATTTGTATATGTATTGTGTAAATATGTAAATATTGTAAATATGTATTGTCCAGCACTCTGTAAAGTCTCCTCCAGCACATCCCAAAGACTTTCAATGAATTTAAGGTCTGGACTAAGAGGAGCCAATTCATGTATGAAAATGATTCTTCATGCTCCTCTCAATCATTCTTTCACAATCTGAGCCTGATGCATCTTGACATTGTCATCCTGGAATATCACCATGATGTGTCTTCCCACACGGTTAAAGGGATAGTTCACCCAAAAATGAAAATTCTGTCAGTATTTACTCACCCTCTTGTGGTTCCAACCCCGTAAGACCTTCGTTCACCTTCAGAACACGAATTAAGATATTTTTGATTAAATGTGAGAGCTGGATCACTCCTCCATAGGCTTCTTAAGGGATTGACACTTGTTCCCCGAAAAGTTATTAAAGACATCGTTAAAATAGTCCAAGTGACTACAGTGGCTCAATCTTAAGTTTATCAAGCGACGAGAATACTTTTTGTGCGCAAAAAAAACAAAAAATAACGACTTTATTTCAACTGTTCATTCCCTTCTCTGTGGGCCTTGAGTCATATATATTTTAACTATATATTTAATAACTTTTCAGGGTTTCAGTCACTTAGTTTCAGTCACTTAGAAGCCTATGGAGGAGTGATCCAGCTCTCAGATTTAATCAAAAATATCTTAATTTCTTTCCAGAAGATGAACGAAGGTCTTACGGGGTTGGAACAACATGAGGGAGAGTAATTACTGACAGAATTTTCATTTTTGGGTGAACTAACCCTTTAAGAAATGAAAAGCTACACACTCCATCAATTAGGGTTAACTCTTGCCCGACATATAACATGCTAGGAACATAATAATCACTGCAATAATGATCCAATCATAGACTCTTAAGCCTTTGCTTATTTAAATCCAAACATCGATTTTTTTTTTTGTCAGCAGTGTGTATATAACTGAAAATAATGGTTTAGTTGGCCATGGGTTTAATTAATTCCTATTAGTCCTTCTGTTTTCTGTGAATAACAGCACAAAGTGTCTGGCTCATGACTTTGCTTTGGTGAAGGACACGCTGTGGTCACCCGGCTGTGAATCTCTTCTCCAGTTTGTGAACCTCAATTAGAAACGGAGCAGGAAGAAGCTGCGTCTGCGAAACGTTGCAGGCCGTCTCTGGCCTTGGCACCCAATCTTTTGCACCAGTCACAGTTAAGCTTGGCAGAGAAACTGATGGCGAAATATAAATCTGATGGGAATGGAGGGAGCAGCAGTGCATGCTGGGAGGGTCAGTGAGGCTGACGGGATGAGAGATGAAAGCTTCAGAAGCTCCAGATAATCCCACGACTGTAATGCAGAGCTGCTCGCCGGCACACATCAGCCCAACCTCTTAACCTCTCATTCTTCCTCTCATCCCGCCATCGCTGCATACAGGAGCTTTCAGTACTCTTTCAACAAAAGTTCAACAAAAAGAGATTTTACTCATTGGAAATCCGTAATTAAAATAATTGCATTGAGAATGAGCACTGGAATTAGCGTCTATTGACTACATTTTAAATGAAGGGTTGTTCCAAAGATAATAAACATGCAATATTAGATACTCATTTCACATTTTATGACACATGCACACAGTATACAGGGTGTGTAATGTGTAGAATAGTTAGTCTGGTTGGTCTGGTCAATTAAAATGTATTTACCGGGACTGTAAATAAATAAGAACATGAGTGCTGATTCACTTACTTGGGTAACACTTTATTTCGTTAGTCAACTTTAGACATTCTACTAACTATAAGTAACTTTGCAACTAAATGTCAGCTAACTGTCATTAGAGTATTAGTATATTGTCTGTTTAATATCTGCTAACACTTTATTTTGATGCTCCTCAACAGATATTCTACTGAATATAAGTAACATTGCAACTAAAAGGCAATTTATTCTACTACCCCGAACCCTAACAACTAACCATAACCTGACAGTCTACTGCAGTCTACTAATACTCTAATGAGAGTTAGTTGACTTGTACTGTAGTTGCAAAGTTACTTATAGTTAGTAGAATGTCTGAAGTTGACTATCGAAATAAAGTGGAACCCTTACTTGTGTTGTCTTTTACATGCAGCACATCTTTATTTAATGTTCTTTACATTTACAGTGTTGTTGTTCTTTTGACTGATGTCTGTTCTGTTGCAGTTATGGGACTCCATATCGTCCAGTGACATGGTGCCAGAACATCTCCGCTCCTGTGTGTGACCTGACTGATGTGATGAGTGATGTGTTGTCCTCTGTGAGCGTTAAATATCATGTCAGAATCACTGTCGGTGGACTGTGCATGGGTGACGTGATTTTTGCTCCATTCCGGCAAAGTAAGATATTCTAATCTAGACTTTCATTTGAATTTTATGTGTGATCATCTGTTTAGATCAGTAGTTCTCTGATGGACTTAATGAAGGACTCTGATTGACCCGACAGTAAAACTGTTTATCTGTTTAACAAAATCATAATAAAATAAAAAATTGATTGATTTGCATGATGGTTTCTCAAAATCTATACAACATTACTGTTCTGTTTCACTCATTTTAGCCACATTGGCAGCACCACAGCTGTCAGTAGCGTCAAACAAAACTCATCTGAATGTGACGGTTTCCCCACCGATGATCCCTTGGAATCGCTCCATTGAGAATGTTATGTCCTGGGTAGGCGTCAAGTACACAGTTCATCTGACACATCCCAAGTCAGTGGATGGAAAGGTTATTATTCTTGATTCTCCTTCAGTCATATGCATCCAGTTCAATCCAGCAAAAACTTTAAAATGTATTCCCAAGGAAAAATGTATTTATGCATAGTTATATATAATGTGTGTGTGTGCGTGCGTGCGTGCGTGCGTGTGTGTGCATGCGTGTGTCTACATTTATTTTCCCTTGACGTTTCACTACACGTCTTAAACGTGTCTTGTTTTTGAAGGTATTTAAGGACACGTCTCGCTCAGTGTTTATATGGCTTGTGGAAACAGACGTGCAGTACTGTGGTGATGTGGTTTATACACTCACACACCCCGCCTGGTCCAATCACAGTGAAAGCGCCTCCTTTTGTGTGGATGTCTCGGGTAATTGAACAGTTGTGCTTTGATTGATGTGTAGAAAACTACCTTCAGTTTTCAGTGTTTTATTATTTCCTTTCATTACTTTAAAGGGGTCCAATAATGCTATTTATCAGCTTTCTTTAGTGTGAAATGTTGCTGTTTGAGCATGAAAAAGCTCTGCAAAGTTGCAAAGCATAAAGTTATTCTCTATATCAGTGTCACTTTTTCTGAACTCCCTGAAACGCCTCCATTGTAGTGTTGAGTTTTCTTCCGGGAACGAACACGTCACAATATTCCTCATTGAAATAACTCCCGCCCAAGGCGCATGCTTGCGAAGATGTTTCGGGTTGATCAGCTTGTTCTTCTTGACTGTCATTATCAGACTGTAGCTCAAACTGATATGGCAAAACTGACGCCATAGTTAGCGTAGTTACAGTAATGTACAGTGCCTCAGGAAGCCTCCAGAGCTGATGCGTTCTGGTTATGGCGTTACGTTTCTGACACAAGCTGTTAGTGGTAGACCAATAACAACAGACTGACCAATCAGAGCAGACTGTGCCAGACTGTGGTTGGTTGAGCATTTCAGAAGGCGGGGTTTTAAAGAAACTGAAACTAAAACAGTGTTCAGACCGGAGGTGAAAACAGGTGCTGCAACAATGGAAATTATAAGAAAAATAATTAGATATTTTAACCATTAAATGATGTAAACATACAAAAAAAGATGAGCCTATAAATCAGCATAATTGGACCCCTTTAAATCCCCTTTAAACTCAACATGCAATTTAATTATTTTATTTGTTTGTTTTAATGTATGTATTAATTAATTAATTAATTGCATTTTATTTATATTTTTTAATGATCTGTATTATTTTATAATGCAAAAAAAAATACATCAAATGAGACATGCACAAAATTGATGAAAATAAATGAAACCCTAATATGTGCACTATTTATAGTCTAAACTCTTTTCTTGTATTCATCTGCCATCTTTGTGTCTTTCAGCACCTAATTCCAGGTTTCATATATTAATGTGGCCCGGTCTGCTGGTTCTGCTGCTGTTGAGCATTCTACCCATTACGCTTTGCCAGCTGTATATAAAGACAAAGCGTTCCTTGCCCAAAGTGCTGGTAAGCAATTGTGTCATATTCGCACTGGGAATTTCCTGGTGAACATACTTGGAATCGACTCTTTACCATCTTACTGGCAGTGAAAAGTCCTGTTTGACAAGAGCGTTGCGTTTCTCTTAAGCCTCCTGAAGGAATGTGTCTTATCTGCGCATTGCTCTCGGCAGCACAAAATGAGTTTATCATGTCGATTACGGTTAGCACAAACATCTTCTGCCAGATCATGCAGCCACAGATTTCCCTTAGAGCACTTCAGTGCAGCTTTCATGGATTATTTACCCTGTTTTGGTATTTGAGATATTATAAAAAGTCTTATTCATTCGTGATATGAAAATATAAATCATGCATGTTGATATTTGTTCAGTAAACTAGCTCAGCTTTGGTTTTTGTGTAACCTTATGTTGATTAATTAAGTCAATATTTGGCTTCATTGACAAAACATCTTTGACTTTTAAACTTCCTTGTGGGCCGCTGCTCGTTTGATGAAACCATTCAAATACATGGAGTCTAGAATCAATCTGATCGTTCATAAGTCAGGGATC
This sequence comes from Gila orcuttii, assembly GCA_026230005.1. NCBI lineage: Eukaryota > Metazoa > Chordata > Actinopteri > Cypriniformes > Leuciscidae > Gila > Gila orcuttii. Next base: position 40,006,776 of record JAPDVR010000018.1, on the reverse strand, counting down.
CAGCCGAAACCCTTTGACCTACAATATTTACTTGAAATATCTTTGGAGTAAATACATCAATAATTTAACAAACACATTTGCATGTTTACGGTTCTCTGATGTTGTTAATGGTCATATGACATGCAAGTAAACAATTCAAATATTTCATATTTCTTTTTTATTAAGTTTTTCCATTATTTTGATTTGACAACTATTTATTTCAATTTGACCTTTTTTGGATTTAATATATTTTTAGTAAGAGTTTAATAAAAATTTTAATTTAATTGTATATTTTTATGATTTAACTACTTTTTAGTACAGGTTTACTTTTTATGATTTAATTGATTTTTTAGTAAATGTTTTATTTTGATATTTTGATAGTCATTTTAAAATAAATCAAAGTAAACAAAGAAAACCCTTACTAAAAATCAATGAAATCATAAAAATGTAAAATAAACAAATAACAAATAAACAAACATTTGTTTAACAATTTTAATTAAACATTTTATAGATTCAATATTTATTTATTTTAATTTTTATGATTTCATTTATTAGCTCTTCATCAACTCATGATTTTGGGAAAACCTTTTATAAGTGAATGAAGTGACCCAATGTTAACTTAATGACTTTAAATTAAGTATGCAAGAAACAACATGTAATTTGCATCCAATTCTGTAATGACACAAAAAAATGTCTTTCGGTATAGAACATATCAATTTCAATTAAATAAACAGCTTCTTTTGAAACTGCCCGCAGTCACGCAGCAGACTAAATTATGATGCTTTTTTCTCTTCTCTCTGTAAAACAGATGCTGTCAAAGAACACCAGTCGTCCATTTTGTTCAAATCCCCGGGACAACATATCTAAAGTGAAAGTGTGGTCTGGATTTGTTGGGAACTGTGATCCACAGCCCATTGCCTGGCAGAAGTCAGAGATCGTGGTTAATGTGACAGCTTATGCATCCCAGGAGCCCTACAGATGTCATCAGGACGTCCCGGTCCCTGACAGCGCAGAGTCTTCAGTGCATTACAGCCTCTGTTTGCCCGTTCAGAGCTTCAGCGAACCATCATCCGATGGCAGAACAGATGAGACCAGCTCGGATTCGATTGGTTCGGCGCCCGTTTTCAGCCTTCCAGACACTGAACGCAGCAGCGAGACCCTGGTGGTACCAGTTAGGCCCTCTGAAAATGGTGCGCTGCAGTTTCATGATTGCTTATTTCAGTTTGATGCTGATCAAAGATCTCCAGATGCGGATCAGGAATTAACTGGAGAACAAGCGCCTTTACTAACTGACCTAGTTCAGAGGTGTAGCTCCTATCTGCCTGTACATGTTTCTGACGTGGTGACGTCAAACTACAGGAAGAACTGGCTGCCGGGGATTCCTCTGGAGGAAAAACAAGACCAGAGGACTTATATTCTGAGGACAGAGCACCTGACGGACGTAACTGAACCCGAGGAGGACTTCAGAGATGGAGAGGAACCTAGAGCTGGTGTGGTTATTTTGGACAGATGGAAGGGATTGACTTTGTCTTGCAGTTAACCGGCGGAGCGTCTTGCTCTTTCCAGTGCTCATCTGAGTAAGAGATGTTTGATGCTCATCTAGAGGTGACAGAACATCTTCTGTTGGTTTTCTCCAGCTCGTTGCATCAGATGGACAGTGTCCTGTCTAAAGCAAGTTTCACCGGCAACACTGAAGCGCATGTCAAAAGCAATGAGTGTTTTCAAACTGTTTGTGCACTTTGACTGAAACTAAGCTTATTTGTAGCATTGCCGTATTCACAAGTGTTATCCCGTTTCATTTTGCATGATTCATAATGCATGAGTCAAAACTGTAGGCAAACCTGAAGTACATGGTGACAGTATTTGTTGCACTAATCTGAATAACGTGAAAGTCAGCATTAAATTCTGTTCAAAACTTGTTTAAGAGGTAAACACAATTTTCAATAGCTACGTTTACATATCCGTTTACAATCGGGTTTATGGCTCAATAAGACCGAAAAATCTCAGACTGAATAAAATGGTGTTGACCTGAAATGATCCGATTAGCAGGAAAAAATTATGCATGTAAACACTTGAATATGAAATTAATTCAAAAAATACCTTGTCGTAATGTGTTTACATATGTTTTACATCAAATGAACGTGCATCTCATGTCTTGCGAAATGGTCATTGGATGAGACTGAATATTTACTGAATATTTGCTTTAAAGCTCTTGTGTCGTGCATTTCAGCTTTCAGTCATCGAAGCAAAACATTTAACAATAACTTTGAAGGATTTGACTTTACTTTTAATGTGCTGCTCAATATGTACAATTACAGACCTGTGAGGCGTTTCTGTAAAAGCACCTCTTAAACATAATGCTGGAAATTTCCAGTCGTGAATTATATATTTGCATACCAGACAAAAGTCTCATGTTCCTTGGAGTTTGTGTGAAAGGCTTCATGGGGATTTCACATTCAGTTATGAGGAAGTGTGTTCAGAGACAAAAGCTCTTTGTTATGGAGGAAACAAATTATGTCACTGCAGTAATTCAGTCAATTTGGGGTTTTTTTGGAGAAGAAAATCTTTTGACTTAATAGTCAAAATCTTCCGCAATATCAGCTAATCCTACAGCAAGTTTAGCAGATGTTTGTCTATCAAACATGTCACTGTTATATTATCTATAGGCTATAATGTACTGTCCATCTTATGTCCAACATTTGACTATAGTGTATTGATTTCATTGGTTCAGTAAAGTTGTCTAAATATCTATCTTGTCACTTTAATCTTTGTTGAGTCATTATCAGTAATACAGTATAATGATGTTCAACTGTAAGTTCTGGTATTGTAAATTATGAGCACGTCGACTGCTTTTGCACGAAACTCGCCTCCTGTTTTGTAGGTTTAAACATTTAAAGACTGTACAGAGAGCAAACATTGCAAAGGTCAGAGTCATTTTTCTTTCCACGGTCATAAACCGTTTACAGTGATGATGCATGAGTTGATGATTGTCTAAAGGTGCCAAGCTTTTTCTGTTCTTGCTTGACATAGTTCTTGCTTGACATGTATATAATACATGCATATTATATACAATATGTACAGTATATATATATATAAAAATCATGATTAATCACTCCCCTTTTGTGTGATTAATCATGATTAATGATTAATGTGATTAATGTGATTAATCATGATTAATCACAAACTTATTGTGAAATTAATCACAGATCAGATTGAAGGGTGATTCTCACAAAACTATATTTTCTGAAAGCGTTTTTCAAGGTAAATGTAGGTGTCTTTCCAAAAAAGGACACTTGGAGACTCCAAAAGGACAACAAATGACCAAATGATATAAGAGTCCATATTATTCCATATTATACGACCCAGAGGTGGTTCGGGTCTGGTTTTGTAACCGTCGACAGACTCCTAAAAATACAAGCAAAATCAATGTGTTTCAGGCTCAGTAGGACAATGACGTATCTCTTAAAAAGCAACAAAAGAACTTTTTGGACGTTGATGTATTGGTGCTAGTTGCAAAATGACTGAAATAACTTATTTGCTGTTAATAATAATAATAAGTTAATAATATAACTTATTATATAATTATGCATAATTTATTGTTGTTACTATAGTTAGTACGTGTAGTAATATAATGTTACATGTAGTAACGTAGGAAACCAACTGCCTTGACCTGACTGCATATCTACTACAGTATACGGATCCATTCAGAAATACTAAACACAGCAACATATACATGACAGATAAAAACATTATCCTGAAGGTGTGTGGAAACAACGTGAATGTACTGAAACGTGTCTCTGTGATCAGCAGTGTTGGGGAAAGTTACTTTGAAAAGTAATGCATTACAATATTGTGTTACTCCCTGAAAAAGTAACTAATTGCTACTAATTAAAGTAATGTGTTGTGTTACTTTTGCGTTACTTTTTCTCACCTGGGCTGGGATTGTTTTTGTTTTTTTTTACAAGAAGTTCTATTTTTGGGCAAATGTGAAGGCCCTTTCACACCAAAATTGAAATAAAAAGGCTGAAGGAAATGCAAATTCACTCCTGTACATAGAGGGCGCAGTAAAAACAAACCTTTCAGCTCTACTGCCATTCTGGATCACAGAAGAATAGGACGCAGGAGAAGAAAGTTTAACACAAAAAAAAGTCATTTTTGCTTATGGTTTAACAGAATCATCGAAGGTCAGCAGCAAACATTGGTCAATAAAATAAGATTAAATGCATAAAAATATTTGTTTTATTTAATTATTGGAGGTTTGCATAGTATTTTGATTTTGCATTTCACTGATTTTATTCATTTTGAGAAATGCCGAATCTTTTTTGTGCAACTGAGATGAGTAAATGCACACTCACATTTAGTCTGAAACTACAATAACCATCATGTTCACACACAACGCCTCTGCACTCAACATGAGGACAAGAGAGCTGTCAGTCAATATATGGGAAAACAAAGTAACTTCAGTGCTTATTTGAAAAGTAACAGATATTTTGTTGTAAATTTAAAAGTAATGCGTTACTTAACTAGTTACTTAAAGTAATCTGATTACGTAACTCGAGTTACATTTAATGCGTTTCCCCCAACACTGGTGATCAGTGCATCGAGAGCACACACACGCGGTTTGTTTGCGCATCAATGATAACAGACTTACTGGTACGTCCTGATTTTGCAGAGTTAGACGTGTTCCTGGGTCAACATATTTTGTTGATCCAGAAACAACATTCCTATCCAAATATTTACCCCTTAACCTTACCCTACCAATAAGTAAGAGGGACATGACTACACAAACCTGATTGTAAACCTAAACTTGACAGAAACTGTAAACTTGTTCCTCAAACCTGATTGGTTGATTGGAATGTTGATCCAGGAACATGTTGTACTTTGTGAAATCAGGTTCTGCTGCTTATACAATTTCTGTACGTCACAGCAATCATCTTTACCTTCATTGCAATCCTCATCCATCAAAATTTTACTAGTGAGACGCTGGTTTGCTTTATCCAGCCGAGCAACGTAGTTTGCATAATCTGTCCATACAGCGATGGGATGTTTTCTGTATTAGCACTGTTTTGGACTGATTGTTTGAATTAATCTGCTTACTGGGTCATTGGACTGAAAAGAGTCCAGCGGCTTTAAATGATCTGATCGCAAACAGAAAAGTGAAATTCGTGTTAAAGGGTCAAAATAGAAATGGCTTGTGCCATTGTAGATGCTCAGTGAAAAACTCTTGATCCCCAAAATCATCTAACTGTGTGACGTAAAATATGTTCATGATGCAATCTCATGTACTTTAGGAATCAATTTGCATTATTTGCTTTTACGTAAAATTTGTTTGCAACGTTGACAGCCGTAATATACCATATATATGGTATGTTTTATTTTTATTAACAAAATGGATTCTTTTTGTATAGGGTCATTTAAAGCCGTTGCATTGTGACATTGTTCACAGCAATTAAGCACATTTTTATTACTATAATGTCTCAAGATATTGTATTTTTGATTCTCATTAGATTCTTGTTGTCTTGTAATGCAGTCATTTTGCATGTTTGTAATGCATGTTTAATTAAAATAAAAACGTCAATGCAAAAAGTATTTTTGGTAAAGAAAATATGCTTTCTTTCTTTTGAAGCTAGGATAAAATATAACATGTTTTTAATGGGTTTCATGAGATTCAACCATACATATTTTTTGTAAACAAGATCTACACATGTCATAGTAAAGTTAAATTATGTTAAAGTTCTCTCATCGGTTAATTATCTTCAGTGTCTCTTATAATGAGGCATAATTAATTCAGATCTGTTCCGGTGCTGAAAATAATTTGGTTCAATAGAACTCCTTTTTATTCCAAATGAAATGCACTCATTAGATATATTTTTGGATTTGCATAGCTTATAATGAAGTTAGTGCTTGTTAATTAGTTAATGTGCCTAATCCGGTTTAGTTCATTAATTGTGAAGGGGTTTGTATTTTGCATTCTGACTCATTCTGTGCTTGCTTGAGACAGGTAATTAACTTAATGTGTGTTTAATGAGCAATAATTAAATCACAGAACAGGTGTATCTCCCATGGTCATGAGTTTATAATGTTTGTTTTTCTTAACAACCCTGTTAATGAAGTTCAGGATATTCATTTTTTGGGTTGGTGTAGGTTTGTAACTTTTAAAGTCGGCATGAAATAGAAGTTGCAATCAATTTTCTTCCCTATTGTGACGTATATCCGAATGAAATGGCTCCTCGAACAAGATCAAATGTAGGGGCAGGACTTGATTTTTTGTTCATGGGGAAATGATTGGATGGTTGTGATGGTTTGCTCATGTGATTGACAGGTTCCAGTAAACATGTAATCAGAGACAAGAAGAGATGAGCTGCAAGAGGGAGGGGAAGTTATTTTTATTCAAGATTACAAGGCACTTGAATAATAATGTGCACAGATAAATTGTTTGAAAATAATTTCTACAATATTGCATTAAAAAGTTTACACCACCACATTACACACTATATGACAAACTCTGTAAATATAATTAATTCAGTTTTCTTCAATCTGGTTGAATTAAAAAATAAAGAAAACAGAACATTCTTAATGATTCTATAAAATAGACTTCACTATCACTTTTGATCTTGGTTGGCCTGGACGTGTTTTCAGGGATTCATCCGGAGCTTTATTTATCAGACATATGGGATGGACACTGCCTTGAACACTGATCCTATCTGACAGATCTGATATGACCGAAGAATGATCTTTCCAAATAACGTCAGTCCATTGTAAAGAGCAGTGCATTGTGGGCATTAATGTGTGATCAGTGATTAAAATATTCACTCCTCACAGGTGTGTAAATGAGAGGTGAAAAGATTGTACATATAAAGCTCATGAGGATTTTATGGTGTTATAGTTTATTTTATGGCTACTGATGTTTTATATATATATAATATATGTATATATATATATATATAGAGAGAGAGAGAGAGAGAGAGAGAGAGAAAGAGAGAGAGAGAGAGAGAGAGAGAGAGAGAGTGTGTGGTTGGTTTCACTATGGGAGGATGGTTTCACTATGGTTACCTGTACAACAAAAGTACTGCGTAAATTACTGTAATGTACTAATCTTTAGTATGGTGGATATTGAAAACTTTAATGTTTTATTTTTCTAATAGAGATCTGTAAGAATGGCCATGACACTGATTATTTCCCAGCACAAAAAAGTGATGTTCTTTGTCCAGTGTACTCACGTGAAAAATGTCTGCGTCTCATGAATAAGCGAGGAGTAACAGATGCCGTCTCCTCCTGCACTGTGAAACACATTTAATTAGCATGTGGGTAGATTTGCTTTCTCTCTCTCCCGTGCACTCTTTCGCTATATCGCCAAACAGCTTGATAGATGCAACGTTCGAGTTAATTGGATGCACACACACACTCACACACACACAACCCCTCCATTTTTGCATATTAATGTGATCTTTATGACTTGCTATTTAAAAGGGAAAAAAGAAAACTGCTGCATACAAAAATGAAAATGTCATTATTTCCTCAACCTCATGTTGATCCAGACCTGTATATGTTGTTTTTCCCCTGTAGAACACAGGAGAAATTTTGTAGGCCAACCTTCCAACACACAACAGTTCCCTTTCAGTCGGTCACTCTCGTCGTACGTCGTGACCGATGAATAGGAAAGGCCAATCTAGGACCGCTAGAGAGGCCAATCTACTTCGAGTGAAACTAAACGAGCCAATGCTCATTGGTGTGCAATCATTTGCAACAGCTGCTCTGCCACACAGCGTATATAACTCGTATATAACGAGCAGCAGGTGGGATTGCACTTCAGCGTTTTGCTTCGAAGCCGAGCATTTCGATGCTGTTTAATCTACTGAAAGGTGATCAAACTACAAGCAAGCTCTTCAGGAGGATCTCTCGTGTCTAGTGCGGGCGATACAGCGTGGCAGCGGGGTCGACTTTCTCAATAAAAGAGCAGTTTCTTTCATCTCTGGGTCCGAAGAGGGCCCGGAGAGCAGTGGGGGGAGAGAATCCTCACCACTCTCATCCGTCTCTTCTATCGCCAGCAGGCAGGAGCGTGCAGTTCGAGAACGCAACCAAGCCTCCTCCTGTGCCTCCTGCCCCTGGAACCAGGTAAGTGTTGCACAGCACACTCAGAACCCGCTACGGGCCGCCTGCCAGAGAGAGAACCAGGTAAGTGTTGCACAGCACACTCAGAATCCGCTACGGGCCGCCTCCCAGAGAGAGAACCAGGTAAGTGTTGCACAGCACACTCAGAACCCGCTACGGGCCGCCTCCCAGAGAGAGAACCAGGTAAGTGTTGCACAGCACACTCAGAACCCGCTACGGGCCGCCTCCCAGAGAGAGAACCAGGTAAGTGTTGCACAGCACACTCAGAACCCGCTACGGGCCGCCTCCCAGAGAGAGAACCAGGTAAGTGTTGCACAGCACACTCAGACAACGCTACGGGCCGCTTCCCGCCTCCGGGCCGCAACCCTGTGTTCCACCTCACTGCCCCACTCCGGATACCCCTAATGTCCCTTTGGTCCCGACTCCCGCTTGTACGGTCTCTGCGAGCCTGACTAGCGCTCCCCAGTCCGCCTTGCTGGCTCATTCGGACCATCAGGCTCGGCTATCCGATTCAGTTCGCCTGGCGTCCCCCTGGCGTCCCTCCAGCCGATATGAGGTCAGGGTACTACAGTCCCTACTTCATTGTAGTCTAAGTGGTGTCTGCAAAATAATATAGAATTTACAGACAATTGGAAAAGTTTTTGGGGCAGACCTGACCTGTTGAAAAAAGATGGTATTCATCCCTCCTGGGATGGTGCTGTTCTTCTCTTTATGGCACATATTCTTAGAGCTCAAACTTGAATTGGGGCTCAGGCCAGGAAGCAGACAAACTGTCTGTTAGCTGTCTCACGTCACTGAGGTCAGATAAATCCCATCACATAGAGCCTCTTTCAACTAGATATCATCATATAGAGACTGTGTCTGTTCCCCGAATTAGGAAATACAAAAAACTCCCAAACCCATTAAAGGGTAAAAATTGAATGGATGTTCAGCAAATTAAAAGCAGATATAATACAGATGAACAACTAATAAAGCTCTGGTTGCTGAATATTTGATCCCTTACTTCAAAAGCAATTATTGTTAATGATATGATCACAGATTATAACCTAGATGTGCGGTGTTTGACAGAAACCTGGCTAAAACCAGTCTATTACATTACTTTAAATGAGTCAACCCCCAAGATTATTGTTATAAACATGAGCCTCGTCTGAAAGGCAAAGGGCGAGGTGTTGCTGTAATTTATAGTAATATAACCGAGAAGTCTTGTTTCAAATATAATTATTTTGAAGTGTTGGTACTTAATGTAACACTATCTAGTGTAAATGATCAATCACGTTTGAGATTTGTGCTGGCTACTGTATACAGGCCACCAGGGCACCATACAGATTTTATCAAAGAATTTGCTGATTTTCTATTAGAGTTAGTAGGGGAGAGCGGGGTAAGTTGTCACACGGGTAAGTTGTCACACTGTTCATAACTCCAACACTAGAGGCTCTATCTCAAAAATCAAATAGCCACTTTGTGTGGATTCTTCTTCTATAGTCAACTTCCTGTTCACATGTGGTCAAGATCACTCTAATCTGACGTTAGCACAATTTTCTTATTTTTCTGCTTAAAATGTAAAAAAATTGCACTTTACATTTTATGCAATACAACTTTGTTAGGTATGAATGTTAAAAATAATTATTTTGTACAAAATAGAGGAGACAGTAACGAGTCTTTTGATACTTTAGCTAAAGTGCTATGTTGAGGTAATCTTGAGATTTAGCCAACATTAACACACATGTCAGTTTGGGGCAAGTTGTCTCACTGACTTTGGGGCAAGTTGTCACATGTGACAACTTGCCCCTGTACAAATAAACGCATAGAACATGCTCAAAAAACATTGTGATATTGTATGCTAATTTATTTGTAATTGCAATAAGGGTTTTGAATGAAAGAAAGGAAGGAAGGAAGAAAGATGGTTCGAAATTATCAACGAAAGACAGAACATGGCAGTACACCACCTGACATAATGTTAAAGGCCAGGCTCTAGCAACAGCACTGCTCTGCCAGGCTCTAGCACCAACTCTGCACTGCCAGGCTCTAGCACCAACTCTGCACTGCCAGGCTCTAGCACCAACCCTGCTCTGCCAGGCTCTAGCACCAACTCTGCACTGCCAGGCTCTAGCACCAACCCTGCTCTGCCAGGCTCTAGCACCAACCCTGCTCTGCCAGGCTCTAGCACCAACTCTGCACTGCCAGGCTCTAGCACCAACTCTGCTCTGCCAGGCTCTAGCACCAACTCTGCACTGCCAGGCTCTAGCACCAACTCTGCACTGCCAGGCTCTAGCACCAACCCTGCTCTGCCAGGCTCTAGCACCAACTCTGCTCTGCCAGGCTCTAGCACCAACCCTGCTCTGCCAGGCTCTAGCACCAACTCTGCACTGCCAGGCTCTAGCACCAACCCTGCTCTGCCAGGCTCTAGCACCAACCCTGCTCTGCCAGGCTCTAGCACCAACTCTGCACTGCCAGGCTCTAGCACCAACCCTGCTCTGCCAGGCTCTAGCACCAACTCTGCTCTGCCAGGCTCTAGCACCAACTCTGCACTGCCAGGCTCTAGCACCAACCCTGCTCTGCCAGGCTCTAGCACCAACTCTGCACTGCCAGGCTCTAGCACCAACTCTGCTCTGCCAGGCTCTAGCACCAACTCTGCACTGCCAGGCTCTAGCACCAACCCTGCTCTGCCAGGCTCTAGCACCAACTCTGCTCTGCCAGGCTCTAGCACCAACCCTGCTCTGCCAGGCTCTAGCACCAACCCTGCACTGCCAGGCTCTAGCACCAACCCTGCTCTGCCAGGCTCTAGCACCAACCCTGCTCTGCCAGGCTCTAGCACCAACCCTGCTCTGCCAGGCTCTAGCACCAACTCTGCACTGCCAGGCTCTAGCACCAACCCTGCTCTGCCAGGCTCTAGCACCAACTCTGCACTGCCAGGCTCTAGCACCAACCCTGCTCTGCCAGGCTCTAGCACCAACTCTCCACTGCCAGGCTCTAGCACCAACCCTGCTCTGCCAGGCTCTAGCACCAACTCTGCACTGCCAGGCTCTAGCATCAACACTGCTCTGCCAGGCTCTAGCACCAACTCTGCTCTGCGAGGCTCTAGCACCAATGGAAATGTTGATGGAAATGTCCATTGTTTGGATTTAAATAATTGTTTTTCCAGATTCTCCAGGCACAATAGTTTATATTTCCAGTTTTGGTTCGAAATAAATTAAAATCATAAATAAAAAAAAATAAAAAAAACAATATTCGCAATTAAGTAGTTGTGTTCTTATTTTTAGATAATCTAGTGTGACAACTTAACCTCCGATGGGGCAAATTGTCTCAAGTGCACACTCTCTATTCTACAGTCTACAACTCTATAATGAGATAAGATATGAAGATGTTATGACTACAACATATGTGCCCAAGACTTCCTTCTTTCATTTGGTATGACATTTATACCATTGTGATGTATGGTGCTCAGTAAATGTTAGACAGTGTGAAAAGTGTGACAACATACCCCGCTCTCCCCTACTGGCTGCAATTAAAGTCCTAATTGTTGGTTATTTTAATATACATGTAGATAACGAAAAAGATGGCATTGGCATTTAAAGACATTTTAAACTCTATTGGAGTTAGACAACACGTGTCAGGACCTACTCATTGTCGTAATCATACTCTAGATCTAATATTATCACATGGAATCAATGTTGATGCCGTTGAAATTCTGCAGCAGAGCAATGACATCTCAGATCATTATCTATTCTCGTGTATATTTCATTTAGCCAAGGCTTCAAAGCCGACTCCATGTTACAAATATGTTAGACTTATCACTTCTGCCTCTAAAGATTGCTCTAATAATAACATTCCTGATCAGTTTTATCTCCTCAGCATCCCAGATAGCTTAGAAGAACTCGATATTGCAACAGAAACTTTTGACTCTCTCTTTTACATTACATTTACATTTATTCATTTAGCTGACGCTTTTATCCAAAGCGACTTACAATTGCTATATTTCAGAGGTCGCACGCCTCTGGAGCAACTAGGGGTTAAGTGTCTTGCTCAGGGACACATTGGTGTCTCAAAGTGGATTCGAACCCGGGTCTCTCACACCAAAGGCATGTGTCTTATCCACTGCGCCATCACCACCCATGTCTAAAGTGCCTTTTCCAGCACTTTAGACACAGTTGCTCCTTTGTGCTTAAAGAAGATTAAAGAAAATAGTCCAACGCCGTGGTACAATGAGCTCACTCAGGCCCTAAAGAAAGCAGCCAGAAAAATGGAGCGAAACTGGAAAAAAACAAAACTAGAGTTTTTTCGCATTTCATGGAAAGAGAGCACGATTGTGTACAGAGAGGCCTTAAAAACAGATAGATCTGCTTAATTTTCAACCCTATTAGAAGAAAATAAACAAAACCCTAGTTATTTATTTGAAACGAAAAATAAAGCTTTAACCCCAGTTGTTTCCAAGCAGCACAGCTTTATGCACTTCTTTACTTACAAGATTGATAATATCAGGGAGAAAATTATAACTATGCAACCAGCAACAACCGTCTACCATAGTACTGAGACAGCTCTCATTAGAGTCAAAAATGATTTGCTCTTATCACCCGATCGTGGTTGTAACTCTCTATTAGTGTTACTCGATCTTAGAGCTGCATTTTATACTATTGCCCACAACATTCTTTTAAATAGACTCGTAATTATGTTGGCATTAGTGGAATTGCATTAGCATGGTTTAAATCTTATCTGACCGTTATCAGTTTGTGGGAGTAAATGAAGAGATGTCTTATTGATCACAAGTTCATTACGGAGTACCACAAGGCTCAGTACTAGGACCGTTGCTGTTCACTCTGTACATGCTACCCTTAGGAGATATCATTAGGAAGCATGGCATTAGTTTTCACTGTTATGCTGATGATACTCAACTCTATATTTCTTCACACCCTGATGAAACTTAACAATTTATAAAATTAACAGAATGCATAGCTGATATAAAAAACTGGATGACTAGTCATTTCCTACTACTTAATTCTAAATAAACAGAGATTCTAATTATTATTATAAAAAACTTCCTCACATAATAACCTAGAATACTGTCTAACACTTGATGGCTCCTTCAGGGAACGAGGGTTACCATCGATCAAAGATCAGAAACAGATCTTTACTTCCACTAAAGCTTTCAAATTTTGTTATCTAGATTGTTATCAAATAACCAGGGTTATTATTGTTAACTAAAACTAAAACCACAAAAAAAAAACTTTGGGCTACTTGAAATTAAATATAAAAAAATAACATATAATTTCAGCTAGTTTCCAACTCATTTTCATTTTAAGTTAAAGTAATAAAAAAATTAAAACTACAAATTAAAATAAGTCATTTAAAAATTTATAAAAATTAAAAATAACAATACCAAAACTTTTTAATTAAATTTAAAACAGAAAATAGAAAAATAAATCTAATTCAAAATATAAACAAAAACTATCAATTATACTAAAATAACACTGCAAATAACATACATTTTAGTCCGATCAATGCACAAATCATCATATGACTTCCAAAAACTTGAATATAGTAATATACTGTTATTATACTTTTAAGTCAACATGAAATCAAAATGGACAATTTTTTTATTGAATATTGCAGTATTTATTATAAATGATTTATCTGTGCACATCATGATTTTTTTCAAATTCATGTGGCTTATAATCATTAATCAAAATAACTATATAAATAATAAAATAACCCCTCCCTCTTGCAGCTAATCTCTTCTCTGATGATGTGTTTACTGGCACGAGGGCGGAGGAACCTGTCACTCACATGAGATCAACCAATAGCAAGCCACAACCTTCCAACCTTCCAATCAATTCCCCACAGACAGAATCAAGTCCTGCCCTACATTTGCTCTTGTTTGATGAGCCTATTTACTCCATATACGTCACAATAGGGAAGAAAAGACTATCACAACATGATGTTTTATTAACTTCAGGAGGAGCCCGTTCACAATGTAAACTAGTTTAGCACGAAAGGAGGTATAAATACAGCAGTCTTACCTCTGTTCCACGACAGTTGTCCAGCATCCCTCCTCCATCCCAACTCCTCACTCCTAACTATTCCTATCCCAGCCTGAGAACTCTGGGTTCCAGCCAAATTTCGAGATCTGAGCCCTTCCCTCGGAGTTGGACAGCACGCTAAATACGCATAACCTTTACTCTGAATTGTGAAGTGTGAACTCATGAATTTTGTTTCATGATGACTTTAATGCTGCTTTTATGTTTGTTTTTATCTTGTTTTTTTGCCCTTGACATTTATGGCATGTTTGAAACCACATAAGGATTAGTAAATAAAGTCAGTGCTTTCATTTTTTTGGTGAACTAATTGTTTAAATGTCAGTGTGATTTTGTGTATCAGCGGTAGGCCGTATTATCAGACACAGTCAGACATTTGAATCATGCGTCTTTCAACCAGGACAGATTTGAGTGCATGTGTTTTGGCCTGTACAGGCCTGTGGGAATGCTTGCATTTGTCACAATGGAAGCAGACAAAGCTCGCCTGCTGTTGTTCTATTCATGCAGTTTATTCTTAGTCTCAATGTCACATATGAAACAGTAGAAGAAGTGGCCAGGCACCTCCTCACCGCATTGTTTACTGTGGTATTTGAGCGGCAGGTGTGGCAATAAATGCTTATAAATAACCTTGCCACACAAAGCCTAGTGGTGCTCTCCCTCCCTCAACTTTACCTGAGTCACGTACACTCATACACAACTGTGAATAGTGTTGGGTAACGCATTAGGAGTTACGCAACTGGATTACTTTTTTCAAGTGACTAGTAAAGTATCACATTCCTTTTGAATTTACATCAAAATATCTGAGTTACAGGTGGGGGAAAAGTAGCGCAAACGTAAAGTAACATTACTTTCTGTACAATGTAGTAACACAATAAGTTACTTATTTAGGCAGTAATGCAATATTGTAATGCATTACTTTTCAAATAAATTTTCCCTAGCAGCATCTGGTCGCCGTCATCCATGTGACACTCATTAAATGACAACTATAAAGTCAAAGTTCCATGAGCTGCATTTATAGCAGTTGTAAAATGCAGCATTTATGACACATTGCTTGTGATGTTCCTCATTTGAAAGTTAATTTGGGGGGGGGGGGGAAAGGGGCTATGCTAAATTATTTAATGTAAATGTGCTTTTTGTATTATATATATACAATTACAGTATTTATTAATATTTTGAAGTAGCTTTCATTTTTGTATTCTTACAAAATTTATTTAGTTTTTTTTATTTGTAATTTGCTATGTTTTTGTCAGTTTTTAGTAGTTTTGTTTTTATTTTGGTTTTAGTTTTAGTAATTTCAATACTTCAACTTAAACATATTTTATTTCAGTTAGTTGAAAGTAATTATTTTTATATTGAATGTTATTTCAGATTTATTTAAAAAGTGTTTGTTTTGATTAACAACACTGTGACACATGCGTATATTAAAACACCAATTTTATGTCGCTTGACAGTCTGTAGTTACACATTTATCAACTTTTTGTAACACTTTATTTTACAGTCCTTGTTATATGTTACATGTATTTACTGTAGTAATGACAGTAAATTATGCATAATTACATGCAACCAACCCTAAACCAAACCCTAACCCTAATTAGATAGTAAGTACATGTTAATTAAGATTACTCAGGCTACTTAAGTTACAGATGTTGCTCTTTCATTTATTTGGAGATGTTTAATTCAAGTATCCACTTTGTCTTAGAAGTCAATTAGAAGAATAAAAAATGAGTCCAAAATTGCCAAGTAGAAATAGCAGCCTTCGGTATTAGGATGTTGAGATCTTTGATTGCAGTCTTGTACTGTTTCTTGAGCGCCGTTTGAGATATTATTGAGATCTATGGATTTGTTGTAACCACATTATTTGTGGTCATTTCTAAATCAAGTGATGATGCGACTGCAGACAATGCGAGCGTCATCTGATCTCTTCTGGATTGTTCTTCACAGGGTTTAATGGAGACCTGAGCATTTTATATCGCTGAGATCTTGATGCATTGTTTCCATAGATCTCTTTTCCCACAGCTCCTCTATCCCACAATGCATTGTCCCGTTGTGTCATTCCAGGTCTTCTGTCTCTTGATCTCACTGTAAGCCTATCTGGATGCTTTGAATTGATCAGTGGTCTTGCTGTGGGTCTATATTTACCACCTTGAGGAGGAGGAGTGTGTGTGTGTGTGTGTGTGTGTGTGTGTGTGTGTGTGTGTGTGTGTGTGTGTGTGTGTGTGTGTGTGTGTGTGTGTGTGTGTGTGTGTGTGTGTGTGTGTGTGTGTGTGTGTGTGTGTGTGTGTGTGTGTGTGTGTGTGTGTGTGTGCTGCTGGAGGTCATCCTCACCCGCAGAGACCGTGAGACTGAGAGGCCAGAGGAGAAGCTGAGAGAATTACAGAAGGTGAGACAGCAGGAAACAATAAGGAGAGTTTAACAGAGCGCCAGTGGAAGAGGGTGAGACAGGTGAAGGTCGAGGAGGAGGAGAGACGGAGACACGTCGTCCTGCTGATCATCTGAAGGGCCTGTAGAACGTGAGTGGATTTACAATGGAAAAAATCTGTTTGCAATTTTCTTGAGCTCTTCAAGAAACTCTGCTCTAGTGTGTGCTTGAAGATGCTTATTAGCTTTTAAATCGGTGGCTCTCAATTGGCGTCTGTTCTGAAAAACACAGCCAAATACTGAGGGTCGAAACTATTTTGCTGCAGATACGTTGCTTTGAATAAAAGAGTCTGAAACACTTCAAGTTTGACTTTAAGGGCATTTTTCTTTTCTTTTCTACAATGATATTATGTTGGAATACCAATTGATGTCCAATGTAAAACCTGGATCCTGAAGCAAAATTAAGAACCGTTGATTTTAATGATGATTTAATGATAACCCCTGCTCAATGTCTTGGTAAAATGCAGATGAATGCCATTTTACTTAAATGTCTTGGTTTTCAATCGTGATATTTTATGCCAATAACACACTTGTTAGCGAATTTTGATAATGCAAGCATCAGTAGGCCTATTTATATTGCTCATACTTAAAGTTAAAGCAAATAACTATAACTAAAACTGAAATGAAATTTTAGAAAAAAATGAATAAAATGACAAAAACACTTAAAAATACTTAAACTTTAACTAAAATTAAAATAAGACAGAAAATAGTCAAAATAGTATATTAAGAACCGATGCCATTATTTATTTTGCATTGCAACGTTATTTTCATGTAAATTAAGCTCATTTTACTCCCAAATTTGTATTACTGTGATGCAAAAAATAAATAAAATATTAAATAATGTTCAACAATTATTTTAACAAACCATTTATCTCTTGACTTGAGTTCATAAATTGTAGAAACCTAACTAACATTTAGTCGTGCTTCTTTGCATTCCCGTTTCTCAAAACAGCTGGCATTGTAAACCGAGCGCCTGGAAAGCAAAGATGAAAAATCCCGCCGTTTGGAGTTTATGGAGTTATTTCTCATAAACCCGTTCATCCATCGCCTCCAGAGAGTTTTTCTCCCCAGAAGTCTGTTTTCATTGGCCTATATGCGCTCTCTCTCTCTGGAGGGGCGACGGGTTGCTGTTCGGCTGATGACAGATCAATTTTAATATGCTGCAAAGTGACCTTTTGTACTCGGTCTTCAAACAAAGTCCTGACACTAGGATCTAGTTTGAGAGGAAACGTCTGGGATAGGAGCCACTGTCATTCGGAGAGCCTTTGCCTCAGATTTAATCTGGTTAAACCTGAGGGGAAACGCATTTCTCCGTCTATGATGGTAACGCAGGTGGTTGTTGCAACTTTCGGGTAAATGAAGCCATCCTTCAAACTCGACCTGATTCTGTTTGGTTCGGCGAGGGGCGCGTGTGCCATCGGGGCTGATTTATGACTGCGGGACTCTCGTGGGCTGCATTGAGACACACAACTAATGAATTATTATCCTCACAACAGCCCACAAAGGGACTTTTACAAGGATTCTGACACAATGGATGTCCCTATTCTCCTTTCAGCTCTTACCTGATGTGGTGATTTGGTGAAACTCGTGAAAAAAGGTCGCATTTCACTCAGGAAATTCTATTTTGCATTTCAAAGATTGTTACATCACATTAATTTTGGTTTGACTTTATAGATATTTTGAATATTATCTCATATATTAGGCTGCTCACTTTAAGACCTGACTCAAGGATCCATTATTTTGTTACATGTGCGTTTTCTTTCTCAACAGTTCACTTAAAACATTTACGTAAATACTCGCTAAGTCCGGCATTTTGTCTTTATTTTGTGTGTATTTAACTGTTTAAGTGCAGTAAGCAGCGAAAACGCTTTGTCCACACAAATCTGCTAGTTGCAAAGTTACTTATAGATAATAGAATGTCTTGTGGACCATTGAAATAAAGTGATACCTTTGTTTTTATTATTAATTTATTTTAAAATTATTACACATATATGTATTATTACATATAAAACAATTTATAAATATTTTAAATACATTAATAACATAAATTCATTTATATGTAAAAGAATATAAAAATATATATTTTACATAAATAAATAAATAAAAATACATTTTTTTTTACATAATTTTTTAATGTCTATATGGTTTTTATTTAGTTTTAGTTATTTTCGTGCTTCAGATTCAACTAAACATGAGAAATGTTGACTTGACTTGGTAATTGTTTATTTTATTTCAAGTAGCCTAATGATAATGTTATTTTTTTTATGGTTTTAGTTTTAGTTGTTAACAATAATAACCCTGAATGGCCTAATAACAGGCTTCACTTCTATGCAAAATATTTTGAAATAAAAAAACTGGGCATGAGATTCACTCTTTTATTGTGTTGGCAAGCCCACATGTAGAATGAATAGTGAGACTGTAATGTTTTGCATAAGTCCTTCATATTGCTGGTGTTCTGTAGAAGTGTGATTTTTAGTTTTTCTGTTTTTCTGTAAATGGGCCGTGACTTCCAGTGTACCATCACTGGGCCGTGTCTGGTGTTGTGGATATGACAGATCGCTGTCTGTCGGTGTGCAACAGACTGGTGTGATTCTCTTTCTCTAAGTGCTTCTGTCCTTTTGACAGCTGTGTCGTTCTGCTCTGATGCAGGTGCTGCTGAGAGCTTCGCCATGGCAACCAAAATAGTAACACAGCGTTGCCAGGAAGAGCAGATGGACCAGATGTCTCACAGCATGGAGATGTCCTCCCAGATCAAGAAGAGAAAGTTCAAATCCAGGTAGAGCCACACTGACCCTCAAAGCACGCCATGAACATTCCCCTGCGTCACGCCACTGGATGCCATGAACATTCACACGCTTCCCAACTTTAGGAAACAAGTGTAAATCACCAGCTGAATTAGCAGAATTAATTAGTGAATCTCATTGACACTCGCTCAGTTTGCTGTCCTTTCTGAGAGCAGCTGTGCAAACATATGAGGTCTTATCGGCTCCAGTTCAGCTCTTCTAATGGGACGTGTGTCTTGAAAGGAAGGATCAGCAAAACACGAATGTGTTTTCATCATTTACTCACGTTTACTTTCTTCCATGAAATACGAAAGATATATCTTTTTATAATAATGCATAATAATACAGAAAAAGATAATATGCTGCATGTCTGAGCTGCTTTTTTACATGTAGTAAAAGTGCACCCAAGAAAATATTTAGACCTAAATTTAAGATTTATATATTGGAATTGCAGATAACATTTCCATCCATTTGGATTACAGTTTTAACATAAACTAATAACTTAATGTGATGCATATTTGTCAGTCATACATGAATGAAACGGGTAAGTTTATGCTGATTGGAAAATGTGATTGTTTAAAGACAATCAAATAGATGCAAATAATAGTTAATAATAAACTTTGCCAGTCTTTTTTTGGATGCAGAAAACTGACAAATATGCCTTGCATTAAAGTTTAATAAAACTGTTTGATCTAAATGGATGAAAATTGTATATAAAATTCAAATACATCAATCTAAAATTTAGGTTTAAATATTTTTTCAGTGTAGCTTATGTTGACAAGCTTTATAAATTGACAAACAATTTACCCTAAAAGTAGTATATGAGTAGCCTAATTCAATCCGTTCATCATTTAAATACATAGAGTCTCTTCAGAAAATTTGGACTAAACCGCTCGATTCATATGGATTAATTTTACGATCTATTTATGAGCTTTTTGAAGCATCAAAGAGGTAGTTGCATAGCTGTCAATGGAGGGATCAAAAAGATCTTCATTTGTGTTCTGATGATGAACAAAAGCAACATAAGGACAACATGAGGGTGAATAAACAATGACATAATTTTCATTTTTGGATAAACTAACCCTTTAATTAATTACAATGATTCATTACTGTGCCACTTGTTTGGGATCATGTGTGTGATGGTCTGTGGAGATTACATGACAATTACTGATGGGGAAGGCAACTGTGTTTCACCCTGACATGTGCTGGAGTTATTCCGAGCTCACCGAGGCATCGCAGCCATGGCAAACTCCCAGGTGTACACTACTGTTGTTCACACACACATTTATAACAATAGACACACACACACACACACAAGTTCTTTCCCAAAACCTCCTGGGGTTAAACCCGTTGAGGACATGTACCTATGCAGCATGGTTGCATTTGTTTGTACCTTGTACTATAATTTATTGTGTTAAAAAATGCATGTTAATACAGCATAAGAGAACCTCATTTTCTTCATGCAATTTTTTTTTTTTTTTTAGGGTCAAATATGACCTGACTGATTATTTTATAAGATTCCCACCTTTTAATGCATCTTATGTTCACTCCTGAAGATGCCTTGTTTTGGCCAAATTTATATTTATGCATTTGAGTGACTTACAGCACAGGCCAGGTTTTCCAGCCAAATTCAAAGGTTTCTGTTCTGGAGAATACCATGGCAAAATGCACACAGTGAAATAATGTTTATTAGAGTATCTTAGCAACATGATACCACATAACTATTAAAATCAAGTTAAGTACGTATTTGGATGCATCGCAAAGGCCGTTAACTGACAAAAAGCTTATTAAAACTTCACACAATAGAATAATAATGTTCCCAAAAAGTTTGCTTCAGTTACTTTAACTTCTCTTCTGGCTTATTTGACAGTCAAAGCGAACATTAACAGTGTTGGTATGCAATATTGGCCCATTGGCTATTCTTCACTGAAGCTTAAATTACACAATTACTTTAAATAACTTCCTTCTTTTCTTTTGTTGGCCTGTCAGAGGGCATTTTAGATCTGCAAACATACAGATGAACTTCTGCTTTTGTCATTGTATCAATTACATGTGTTCCTCTGTAAGCGGGAGGGTCGTTTTATAATGCAGCTGAATCTGAATCTGAGAGTCGCGGTTTAAATAGACTCTGATCCAATTTCCATTGTGTCCCACTGGATTGACTGACTGACTGACTATTTCTGCCTTGAATCCTGTTGGAACGAGATTTTTACGAGATGAGCGCACATGAGCGTGTTGTAAATACCAATGAGGAACTCCAGATTTTCTTTGAGCTCCAGCTGTCCGTATGGAAGCGTGTTAATTAAAGAATCATGGGAAAAGACCAATATGTTGTTGTAATTTATGAATACTGACTCATACTCTTGATGAAGTGTAGCAATACAATTTGAGAGAAAATAATACTATTCTGTCATTTATCTAGAGAAATATGAAATAAGACACAAAATTTGCTAAACAGGTTTGCTTTATTTTGATTGAATACACATCTCATAATGATATTGATGCCCTCTGGAAACAAACATCATTTACATCTTTAAAATGTAGCATGATCTGGTCGATCAGCAAGATGATTTGTTAGAAACTCATAAAAATAACAAATATATTGGCCACTAAAAATATGATGCACTTTACAACTGAGGAAGAAAATATGAAAATTAAAAAAGCAATTAATAATTATTATTTTTTTTTGCAAAAACATTATTGCATTACTTGTTGGTACAGTAGGTTTTCATTTTATTTATTTATTTTAATCATTTATCTTTTTAGATTTTCTTTTATGCTTTTGAAAGGAGTCTTATATGCTCACTAAGGCTGCCTTTATAAAAATACAATAAAAACAGTAATATTGTCAAATATTATTACAATT
>JAPDVR010000018.1:39122089-39269589 GCA_026230005.1 Gila orcuttii | reverse complement strand
TGATTTGAGTGTGTTTTGGTAGTTTAAGTGCATTTTTAATGTGAAATTTACTGCTTTGCCAAGCTAAGTCTGGTAAGGAGAACTGTGTGAAGAGAAAAAGTAACCCAAGTATTGAGAAACGGGTCCTAGTGATTGTAATAAACAACAACAACTGTAAACCGGTGCTGTTGGACAATCTGGACTGGAATGTTGGAATTGCAGGTTCCAGATTACGGTGATAACATCAGAGAAGATATTCACATTATCAAAGTATTAAAATATTTGTCTTTTAGGGTGTACATTCCTCACAAACATCAAAGGGCGGAAAAATGTGCTTATTAATTGCCCAGAATTTTTCTCTGTAATTCCAAGTCAATTTAGACTGAGATGTCAATCAGGCGGATTAGGCTTGTTTGTCGTCGCCGTGGCGCTGACTGCCGAAAAATGAATAAATAGGAAGATTATGTGGTCAGAAATTTGGACTGATTTCATTACAATTTCATCATGGCCTCGTCTCAAATCTCTAAATTGCTTATTAAGCCGGATTTTAATGCTTGTTCCTCTGTCAGCACTTCAAATAAGACAGATATTAGGGCACTTATTTTTTCAGGCATGCAGGAGGGAAAATGCTGTGCTGTTTTACCTTGGTGCTTTGTGAACACACACACACACCAAAAAATGTCCCCACAAGGACAAGGATTATGGATATTACCATCTTACCAACAAAATGTCCCTGGGTTTACCTGAACCACCCACCCACACACACACACACACACACACACACACACACGCTTAATGTGCAGGACTGCTGCATTTAAAGGTGAGTTGTGTTCACGGCCGAGAATCATGTTTGCCGTTAAAGGAATAGTTCATTCAAATATGAAAATTATGTAATCAATAACTCACCATCACGTCGTTTCAAACCTGTATGCTGCTCTGTGATCTGTGGAGCACAAATGGATGAGTGAAAAACAATTTAAGAACCATTCAAATATAATAACAGTAGTTTGAATGACTCGTGAGCTATATGATGCTTTGTGTGAAGAACTGAAAATCTTACTCTCTCTGAAATTACATCCGCATCCAGACTCAAAGTGCCTGCATGTTGCACCAGGTTTGATGGCGAACACCTTTGATTCTTGCATGTGCCGCAGCAGAATGCAACCGCGTCAGTCTGAACATGCAGAGGATTTCAAGAAATAAGCAGGCTAGATAAAGTGGGCATTATAATTACCTACCAGAATAATAACACATGCAATTTAACAACATTTGAAGGAAACTCTATCGCCCCCTTGAGAACTGAGGTTTAATAGGCTTATTAGACCCAGGGTTATTGTTGTTAAACTATTAAAAGTTTTGTAATGGAAATAAATCTAAAAAGAAATGTAAAAAGAAAATACATATTAGATGAAAAACAACCTAAATTAAATCATTTGACTCACTAAAATTGGCAACTGGAAATAAATAAAAACAGAAAATGAAATAAAAATAAATTAAACGATGACAAAAGCACAACAGTTATTAAAAATGAAACAAAATATAAATTAAACCTAAATAGTAATATAAATAAATAAAAAACTAATAGAAATTACAAAATCACATAACACAATTAATAATTTCAAAATAAAACTGAATATAAAAAAATAAAAGCCAAATCAAAATAATAATAAAAATTAACCGTATAAAAATAATACTTAACACTGACATGTAATTGCAATGCATTTACATTTATGCACTAATAAAATATATACTTTGAATGCAATGTCTGTAAATGCAAATGGTTGATGCGTGTCTAGATATGCTGTCAAGGACGCTGGTGCACACAGTAATCTGAAGCACACAGGCACGATATTAATGTATTGCCAAAGTGCTGGCATGGATCAAAACCCTCTCAGGTCCAAATGAGCTCAAGCTGCTGCAGGCGCCAACATTTATTTCATTTCTTTTCATTTTGGAGGGCCATTTGTCCGTCTCTCAACGCCTGCAAGGCTGCTGTTTATTTTCTGTCTGTCGGAGAGATGGCACGTCCCGCAGGGCAGGTGAAAGGGGCCTGTGTCTGGTGGCCGAGTGGCCGTGCGGACGCTGCGTTTATTAACACCATGAACATGGCTGTAGGTCCACGTTTGGATTGCAATAAGAGAAAAATGGGAGCTCCATCCAAACTCAACACTCAAAGCTAATCATCGTCACCTCGTGATTCCCTCCCACTCTCCATCTCAAACAGCCGGCCGGGATCGAGCTGAATGTACGTCCACCCAAAGCCGCCGATCTCCTCATTTGCCTTGACTGATGGAAAACATTAAGAACATGTTGAAATGTCATGTTAGTCTTCCACTCTCTTTGAGCTCACACAAGCAAATAACGGTGCCAAACTTCAGTGGCGAACCCTTCCAAGAAGTGAAGATTAAAAATACATACTTGCATTCAACTTGAGAATATTTAGTCCACCAGAAAATGGATGACTTGTGTTCAAGGGCGTATGAATGTTTCTTGTCTTTCAACTCTGTAAAATACAATATTTGCTGTGCCACTTTTACAAGTCTGGAACTATAACGGACTGTGTTTGCATTAATTAAAGGTACACTATTCAACTTTTTTTTTGTTCAAAATTAACAACATTTATATAATGAGTCAACACATCATCAATCCTTCTTCCAAAGCGTTTTTGATTACTTACCCTGATTTACTATGGTAAGTAGGGCCGGGTGAAAAATAACGATTTCTCGATTTTAATCGATTCTCATTTTTACGAACCAGTATCGATTGTTAAATCCCAAGAATCGATTAGGCTCGTCATCCTGTTTTCAGTTGATGAATGAATGGAACATTGTAGCGCGCATCTCATCCAATAAATCGCAATAATCTGTGTGCTTTGTTACTATTGAAATGAAACAAAGTCTCAGATTTCAAATTACGTCCATTTTCTTACGAAATTCAAAAACACATGATCTTCTCTTCAGCATTAATAATCCCAGTTACAGCGCCAAATAAACATGAATGAGCATCTGAAAGTGTGTTAAAAGATAGAGTAAAACTTATTGAAATCAGTATCAAGTCACATGGAATCGCTCAATCAGTTTCAACCGTGGAAAGACATCAGTAAAACAGCTTTTAAACAATGTCATGTAACGTCACATTTACATCCAGTGACCATAAACTCATTAGTCAGCTAGAAAAATTAACTCTAGAGAGGAGCATTTTGCTAAATATACGCACCATATTACATATTCATTATAATTTTTGATGTTCTTCAATATTTAATGCATGTTTGAATAAATCTGGCAAGTTTTTATGATGGCCACCATTTAAATGTTTATATTTCATATAACTTTATTATTATAAAAATGAATAAAAAGTGTAATTTAAAGGTGGGGTATGTGATTCATTCATTCTTTTTTGTCCATTTTTTCAAAATAACTTGAAATCCTATTCCTAACCCACTTAAAGCCACTGAGTTAGAAGCACTGAAATGAAAATTAAGCAATTTAATCATCTGTGGAACGGGCAGGACTCGAAAAACTCCAGCCAATCATTTCCAAGACCACCTGGAATCATTGGACAGTAAGTTCGTCAATCAAACGGTCGTACCACACCCCCCTCCCCCCAGCGTGCGTGACCCCCTTCGTGCGCATACTCAAAGCTCGTGACCCATGCGCATCTCGTCAGTAAAGTCGGTTACATGATTAGTAGTAAAACGTCATTACAATCTCTCGCGCATCTGAGTTTTTGCTCGTGCATGATTGCGCAACCATGTTCTTCGAATGGGTGGAGTCAGAGCCAGCGTTGGAGGAAAGAAGGTAGGACCATTTGAATTGTGTATTTTCAAAATCTGCCGGTCGTTTTCCAAATCACATACCCCACCTTTAAGTGTTTGTATACAAATCAGTTAATTTTTACCTTCAATATTATAGTAGGCTAATGAAGACTAGTAGGCTACAACTGACTCACATATTTTACAGCATTAGTTAAGAGATTTGTTTTCCTTAAGAAAATTTGCCATGTATTGTAGGCTACCTGATATTCAAAATAATCAATATTGAATCGGAATCGAAATTGAATCGAATTGCAATTGAATCGAGTTGTGAAATTTGTGTCAATACCCAGCCCTAATGGTAAGCCTTCTATAAGTGTTTATATTTTAGCTGTCAGGATGGTTTTGGGGGGAAACTGTGTAAATATATGTCACTCACCCAATCGCGTCTCGTCATATCCGTAAATAGAGAAAAGTTGCTCCGGCTGCTTTGACGAGTGCTGGTGTGGGAGTGGCATATGTTAGTTGTCACAATGAAAGGTGGACATGGAGCAGCTAAATCTCCATCCTCTGGGGAATCACCAGTTTAAAAAAATAATATATATCATATATATCACAAACGCAAAGAAATATGTAATTAATTTATTTTACAAATTCAATTCCTTAAGGCCTCTCCTCAGGAGGTTAGACCCTTTTTTTTGTACAATATTTTTTGTATATATATATATGTATTGTATGTATATATTTTGTATGTATTTGTAGACAATAACAACAACAATCTGTCCTGGATGAACGTGAATTCTTTTTTCCATTCAGTTAGGCATTTGCAGGCATATTTTCTCTTTTTATTCGCCATGGTCTCTTCTTTCTTCCTTTTCCCCCTTCTTCTTCTGCTTCTTTTTCTGTTCTGATTGCCGCGCTTGACTTCGAGGTGTAACTTTTATTATTGTTCGGTCTGAAACGGCGCCCAGTGACGGATGGTGTAGCAATATTGTGGGTGGAAATCGGGAGAAATTCGGGAGAAAGGTCGGTCCGGGAGATTTTCGGGAGGGGCTTTGAAATTCGGGAGTCTCCCGGAAAAATCGTGAGGATTGGCATGTGTGTATATTCATCCGCACAGTCAAACAACAATTTTTAACTTACTTAAATTTTTTTTTTTTTTTATAAAATTAAATATTAACCAAGATAAGAGAACCGTGAATGTGTTGTTAAATGATTTAAATATTAACTTGAAATCTAATATATAGCCTATATTACTTTAGTTTAGAATCACATTTAAAAACAACAGAAATTGAATTCAAAGTGCTGTACAAGTAATATGAAACTGACTTTTGGGAACAGATTACTTCAAGAAAATATTTTGTTCTGGAATAATTTAAAGTTTATTATTAATTTAATATATACTGTATATATATTGTTGTATTTTGTAATGCCGTATTATATTGTTTTTACTTCATAATAATAATACATATTTGTATAATAAAATTTATTGAAAAGAAATGGAGTAATATAAATAATTGTTATTATTAATACTTACATTTAAATATTATTTTAAATTATTTAATATATTTAAAATAAACAAAAATACATAAAATATTAATCACTCTCACTCTTAATTGTCACAAAAAATCTTGAATTAAGAGGAGAATCAGATTTGAGTTTTTAGATGTTGCATAGATGATCAGATATGCATCACATTTAAAATCTCATTAGAAAGTGGCCAAAATCAGATCTTTATGCTCTTTATGCGTGTGGAACAAGATTTGATCCTGGAATTAGTTGACGGTGTAAAGCATTCACAGTGTCAATGGATTCGGCCAGCTCTACTCCTCAAACACTGTGTGTCCTATCAGAGCTGGTGTAAAACGCAGGGCGTTTCTGTAAATGTCAGGCTCTTGGCACTCACGCCACAGCAGATGGGGAACAAAGAGGAAAGGGAGAGATGAGGATGTCGGGAACGTCGTGCCACGCTCCCCTGATGATGAAGATCTGGAGTTGTGTAGAGTTGGAGCCAAACGCAGCCGATGAACTCCAGGACACACAGTAAATCACTGGGCCACAGTCAGGAGGTCATGAACTTCACCAACAATCAATTCTTTTTCTCTCCCTCTGTCAGGGTGAGAATGAAAACACAAATGAGAACTAATCAATGTTTCAATTGTTTCTAGACAGCAATATTTTCTGCCAGCTTTCAGATGTTTCTCCGGAGATAAAGAGTTATAAAACAGATTTTGATTCAAATTTTTTTGACAAATATCAGCCACTAAATGCTGACATCACATCACAACACAAAGTTCAAACCTAATGAAACTTGGACACCAGGATATTCTGAGAATGCATTGCAAAAACGGCCAAACTCCACCATTTAGGGGGCGCTATACAGTAAATAAATAAAAAAAACATCAAACTTCAGAACTGATCAAGTTGAAATTGATGTGCTGCATGTCTTAAAAATAAACAATGAGACATCAATAAAAATGACTGCCAACAGCCAATCGAAACTTGGCCGCCTAATTTTAATTCTGAGCCCTGTGTTATTTTTGTATCATTGATATACTTTTGTAGTTTTTGTTAATACTTTGAAATTATTATTTTTTAATAATTATTTTTACTTTCAATTTAATTTTACTTAAAGTTTTTAACATTTTTTGTCTTATTTATTTGTTTTTTTCCTTCGTAATGTTTTTTTATATTTTATTTTTTATTTCTGCCCACATTTATTTTCTTTGTTTAATCGTATTTTTTTGTGACGATTTTTTTTAATGGTTTTTAAAAATAATTTTGAATGATCAAACTCTTTGGCAAACATTAGTCAATGCATTTTCAGGTGTGACCCATAATGCCTTATTGTGATGTCCAGTATTTTATTTCATTCTGTTTTTACTTTCCTTTGGCTCCTACAGTAATTTCTCACAAGCATGAATGAATGAAACATCAATTCAGCTGAAGTTGATCCTTTAACGAAGCATAATGGAAGCATTCAGGTCTCCTAAGCAATGAAAGAGCAATAACATTTTCCTCTGGATTTGTGATTTCTGTCAAAAGCTGGTGGTTTGAAGAAATGATCTGAGCTAGTTTAAATTTACACATGTGTGTGTGTGATCGAAAGAGAAGAAAGAATGAATGAAGAGGAAATGTGTGTGTGGTTTTCTGCAAAGCTTGTTTATAATTCATAATTGCTTTGGCCTGGGGACGTGCCAGCTGTATGAAACCAATTCCATCTGTTGGAATCACGCATGCGAGGTGAGAGACGGGAATACGCACAGGCTATAAATGCAGGAAAGCATGCAGACAAACTTATGCTCGCAATCATGCATGCACACATACGTATAAACATGCACATTCTGAACACACACCTTCAGGCCATCTGTAATACGGCTCATTGCTCCCAATGCTCTTCAAGTCATGGTCAGGATCAAACACAGCGCTCATGTAGCACAACACACACTCAAACTGTTTCAGGGATGTTCGAATCACTCAAGTATTGTGATGGTCCGATAAAGATTTTGCTCAATTAAACTACCATAAGAAACACCATTTTGCTTGCAAAAATAAAACAAGCCAGCAACAAGTTTATTCTTACACAGATGATTGCTGTCCATATGTCATACTAACAGATATCCTCAGAGAAGCACAGGTTTTAACAGACTTCGGCACTGGCAAGCAGCCAAAAAGAAATATGCATTGAATTATGCATCTGAGAATTATGCATTCAGTGTCTTAAAATGCAGCTCACTATGTTTGAGAACAGATCCTCTATGTTTCACTGATTTCACTAGTCATTTTATTCTCTCCAGTAATTCTTATAATTTAATGAACAGCTTTTTTTCATCTCTCCAACTGACTTATCAGCCCGGCCGCGGCTGTATTTATTCGCTGCCTTTGGCTGTGATATTTCCCCATAACGATTCTGAGAAAAACGAAAAAACCATTTCATATTTCTCCAGCCAAAGCAGGACATAAACTCGTTTCCTCTGATCTGCATTTGAGAGGTTGAGCGAGTGCCAGTGGGAAGAAGCTTTAGATGAGAAAGAGGCCGAGCACATTTTCCCTGTAAACGCTGATTCCAGGCATCTCCTGCCCTTTGACCCCGTTCTATATCTTTGATCTCTGTACTGAGAGAAAATGTAAATGAATGACGACGAGGATGGCGCTCACTTGCTGGTTGATCTCACATGATTCAGTCCAGCGTTAGTCTTTTAGTTGTTTTGTGAAATGATTGGATCACTCATCCTTTTGTCGACTTTTAAGCAAGCGTTGTACAGCCAAAATTAACATTCATCAATCATCAAATTGGAGTAAAGATTGTCTTTGATGTAAAGACATAAAATATAGCAGTTATTCAGTTGTTGGTTGGTAACTTTACTGGGAATTGAACTAATACACGGTTTGAGAATGAAAATCTGACACTTGCTAATGCAACGTGAGCAATTCAAATGTAAGACAAACAGATTGTAAAAGAATAGATGTGACTCATGTTTTTTGACAACCATCAGAAGTTGATATAGGAGGCCGTGGGACACGCATGTGGAATATTTCTCACATCATACAGTATATATAAATAAATATATATATATATATATATATATATATATATATATATATATATATATATATATGATGCTGTGTTTATCACAAAGACCTGCTGTTTGTCACAAATATAGACTAAAGACTGTAGATAAATATAGAAAAAAATATTTTAATCAAGAAATATATAAATGTATATTATAATTATATATAAATTGCATTTTAATATAATTAAAATAAATAGTTCTAATAATAAATCTAGAATACTGTATATATATATATATATATATATTTTTTTTTTTTTAAATAAACATTTATTATAATAAAAACTTATTTAAGTAATATAATTTTGTTAATTTCAGGCCTTGTCCAGATAATAATAAATTGATACAATAATAAAATTATCAGTTGAACTTTGATCATCACCAAGATTGAATGAATGAGATGTGAATGCCTCTGAATCGCTGTCACATGACATTCACACGCATGTATATATGCATTAACTCACCTGAGCCTGAGCCATTTAACAATGACAACAAATCATGATTTAAGTGTTTAGATTTAAGTCAGATGACCAGATATCATATATGCATCAGATTTGAACATGCCCTAAATAATCTCATATGTGCTTTACTGTTACACACAGAACTGACTGACGGTGTAAATGTGGCCAAAGAAAGTGTATTTTCATGAAACCTCACCTTCAATTTAAAGATTTCATTGCAAAGTGAGCAAAACAAAGAACAAGTCAAGTAAATATGGGCACCTAGATGGAAAATGACTAAATTTAACTTACGAAATATGACACTCTGCATTTTTTCAGCAAACAAAGATTCAGGGCAGTTTTTCAAGAAACTGCCCTGAAATAAGGTTCATATTAAGGCTCATTTTCAACATGGATAGGATCCAGATCCAAAACGTTCCAGAAATTATAAAAATTAGAGATGAATAAAATCTGCTGAAACAAAGAGAATACTGGGGAGGAATTCTGACTGAAAAAGCCTGGAAGTTCATCTGCTTCTCCTGCAATGGATGGAAGGAAACAGTAGTAAGGAAAGAAGCGGTAATCGGCACAGAGATAATGTCATTATCAAGATGGGCGTGCAGCAGTTCACTCAAACGTGTTCTCAGGCCTCAAACCAACAGGTTATCTCTATTGAGAAAAAGTTTTCGTCTCTTTCCTGAGAACTAAAATTCATGCTAAAGATGATCTGATTGTATGTGTGTGTGTGTGTGTATATCTACATGTGTGTGTGTGTGTGTGTGTGTGTGTATATCTACATATGTGTGTGTGTGTGTGTGTGTGTGTGTGTGTGTGTGTGTGTGTGTGTGTGTGTGTGTTCCTGGCAGGCCGTCAGATCTAAAATCTCTGAAATGGGTTTCCACTGCGATCTGAACAAAACAATCCCAGATTCCCAGAAATGCTCAAGATACTACAGAGTCCCTAAAGAGACATGGTTATTAAAAAACATGGATGTTAAAAAATGAGATGGGAGGAAAAATTACTTAAATTTTGCATTCCCCCGAGAAACTTTACATTTGTTTGCAAAACTTTTTTTTGCATTTTACTCTAGTAAATGTATTAGGAATGTTTAGATCTCTGTACTGGAAAGCAAGATAAAAATACTAAATAAGAAAATCTCGTTGTAATATGGTCATATTATGCAAAAGGTGCAAAGATATTACTATTTTATTTATTATTATTTTAATCCAACTAATACAAAATTAAATTTAAAATGCAATGTCCAACCACGAATAAATGATGATTTTAGTTGTGCTGGAAATTATGTTTGCTCATTAAAGATACATTTTTTTTACTAAACTGTCAGAGTCTTGCTATTATTATTTATGTCCACAGATGGAAATTTTTAGTAGAAAAATTAAATTAACTAGCGAGTGTTTATATGCTATAACATCAGTCGTACAGAAAATGTTCATAGTCTAAAAATCCCTGAGGAGCTCCACATCTCCTGAGAGTTCAGTATTGTTTGCTGGTCTTGTTTGGAAGTCTAAATCTGATTCTCACCTGTTCACAGAAAAGCCTCTGAATGAATGGCGAAGGCCTGCGGGCAGGGTATCCTACACCCTGGGAATGTTTTCAAGCTTTTGTACGTGTCTGTAAACAGATCTGCTCATCATTTATTTACAACAGACCATTTCGTCAACACCCAGTCAGGACACGGAGAAGATACATGGAACGTCCCACAACATCCTAATGGAGGTTCAACACACAATAGAGATGAAATCAACAAGGACACCCTGAAGAGAAGATAAAGAGACACAAGTGAGACACTCAAAAACACCTTGCTTTTTGGTTTGAGGACATATACAAAGATATAAAAATGTAATATAAATCTAAATTAATTTAAATATAAGGACAAATACAGCTGTAAATAAAATATATTAACAACAGTCACAATAGCCTGGTTTCCATTACATATTTGCTCAAAACTTTTGCGATATTTTCTAAATGTCTAATAAATGTTTAATAAAAAACTCTGTCTCGTCTTCTGTCCAAACACACCGCGCCATCTTTAAAGAATGCTTGACTTTTATGTACACCAGGTGACCTGTAAATGCGAAAAAACTGTTTTCATTGCAGTTTTGCGAAATATTCCTTTTTCGAATTGCCTGAAAAACCACCTCATGCACGTGAACGCTAAAAACTTTTTTGTGATATATGGGAGTTTTTGCGAAATGGCCGTATTTTCAATTCGCAATTTCAATTTATGCAATTTGAAGGGTAATGGAGACACAGCTAATGAAACCGAAGTAGCGACAGATATTTTCCTCCATATTGTGTAAGTGTAACGGATTATCGAAAAAGAAAAAAATGTAGGGCGGGACTTGGTTCTGTGTATCGGTCTTTGATTGGATGATGAGAAAAGAAAGAATGCTTTTCTCGTTTTAGGCATAAAATCACTTCATTTTGATCATTTTTTCTTATTTTATGTTATGATATTTACTGGAAAACAAGACAAAAATACTGAGGATGAACAGCAGTTTTTGCAATGATTTCCAATCAATTTGTTGTCAAATTATGCAAAATGTGTGAAGATATTATTATTATTGAAATTTTTTGGATTAAAAAAATTGTTTTGGCAAAAATATGTACAGTGATACAATTAGATCAAAAACACGCATTTAGAAATAAAAATGCTGAATTTAAGAGGTTTGTCTGTACTATTTTTAAACCCCTTTGCACATCTGACAAATAATTTTACTTTGCTACAAAGGCCAGCTGATTTACGCCAGGTAGTGCTAGTTAAAGGGGCATTCGGCAACTCTAGCTATTTCTGCGCTGATTTTCACTTTTGTTGTCACATGTTTTCTCAACGAGCTCCCCCTACAGCTGTGAGGCGTATATTTCACAATAATGTCGTAAAAAAACTCACTTGCGGCACCCTCCTCCCCCTTTCTACCGCTGCTCATGTGCATTTGTTATTACCGGAGCCGGCCAACTTTATCGTGTGGAGCTATGTCTACCGAGGTGGGTAATACATCATACACACTGAGGGCGGCGTGTGTGTTTATCTCGAATTGCCGTAAAGCAGTTTGTGTTTCTCGCTCGTTCTCGCTTCTCACGAGACTTCCTATTTCCATCTTACCGGGACGTTAGTCCCCATGTTGCAAGGTTGGTTTTCTGCCTGGGAAAGCCACCATTCTCACCAGAACAGGTTATTAAACCATCCAAATGATTTCTAAACGGTTTTATTAAGTTGAAATAGTTGCCGAATGCCCCTTTAAGCAAAACTTAGACTACATCCCTGGGCCATTTTCTTGATTCTTGACTTCACAAAAAAACAAAAACAAATTTTTTGCAGGTACATGGATAAAGTGGATATTGAAACCTGTTTAACAGAATGCTGTAAAACTAAGCAGGATATGATAGTCCGTATTGTCCGGTCAAATTCTGCTTTACTTTAGCAGTGCTTATGTAGCACTACTAGCACATCTTATCGCATTAACATTTGAAGGCAAACTAAGAGATTTAGCTCATAATGAGTGTCATGGGAAGAGAGGTTTTAATCATCGCCTTTGTTCTCTCCGATGAAATTTAGTAAACAGAATTCATCTGGAAAACAAAACAGCTACTGTATGTGCCGTGCCATAAATAAGGAAAGTCTTTGGGTTTGTTTTTGGAAAACACGTTTGCTCATTACAACCCTTCAACACATGCGAAGAACTCGCTTTACCTCTTTGATTATATTGGGCTATCTGCAGGATCCCAGACTCTCGTCTCAGTTTTCTCCAAATGCCTCTCAGAATTTGTCTTACCTCTGTTGTGAACCCATATTCCCCCCCTGCGGAGATCTGAATTCTGGGGATGTTTACCCAAAACAGTGGGGCGGTCTCTTCCAAGCCGAGATTAAACTTCAAGTATAACCAATCATGTCTTTCTGGGCTGAAGCCCTCACATTTTCTGCCTTCAGACCAAAAGAGATTTATTATAACTCCTTCACCCAGGGCAACAACACAACCAACCGAATCACCCATAAATGACTTGCTTAGAGGTTAAAACATTACAAACCGAAAATAAATAAATCTAAAATTGGACAACAGCTGGATTTTAGATAGTTGTGACCAACGGCACTGAAAACATCGGCTGACCTAGATATACGTCTACTGATAAAACACAACATGAGGCGAAATATCAAGCACAAAAAGGCCTGAAGACAGAAATTGTGCCCTACAGTCAGAGATCTTCTGAACATCACGATCATCCTCAAAACACAGGCTGAAAAAATTAAAACCTGTTACCCAGCTAACAAAAATATGTTCTAAGAACGTTTTGATAATATTACTAATAAGTTACATAAATTTTTAAAATTTTAAATTTGTTATGCAAATATTAAAGCAACACCAAGGAACTTTTCCTCTGCGGTCGCCCTACAGGTTGGAAGCAGAATTGTCCATTACCGCTGTCGTAAATAATTTAGCCTACCGCAGCCTACTGTCCCACGCGCACGCACAAGCTCTCTGTTTATCCAGCACCGGCTTTGGAATCAACAATGGCCACAGACAAGGTAGAGTATGATGCATGATTTTATGAAAGTACGATGTATTGCAACATCACAAACGAGCAATTGTAGCAATTGTAACGCTTGCCGTAAAGCAAGTCAAATTAGTAGTTTTCTTTTGTCTCATTAGAACTACAGAAACGCGACCCGATCTGGCAATCTTACATAGCGTGGATATATCAGATAAAGGACCGCAAAGCTGTGGCATAAGTGCATTTCACCATGTCACGACATGATGAACCACTGAAACGATTTTGGAAACATTATTTTAAGGTAAAAAATCTTACTTAGTGTTGCTTTAAGGGAACGTTTTATTTGATTATTTTGCAGACATTATGGGAATGTTACTTTTGAATGTTCAAGTAACATTTCAAAGAAGTTATACTAAGGGGCTGTTGAATGCTTGAATCTGATTGGTTGACGAAAGTTCTAAGGTGTGCAATTATTCTCAGGGAAACACTAAAGTAGTTCCAGGCAGATCTTGACCGCATTACAGTTCCATATCACTTCGCCAAACGATTTAAGTTATTTCAGTCCTTACAACCGACAACAGCAAAAGAACCAAAACCCACAATGACACTGACCCAAGCAAATAAATATGGTAACAAACTAACAAATTAGTTCCATGTTTTTTTTTTTTGCCACAAAATTACATTTAATTATATACGGAAAACACATACTCTCTTTCTCCTGCTCTCTCTTCCACTCAAATGCACACACATACAGTCCAGACACACACTCCCACAGAAACGTGTTTCAGCACTGCTCTAAAGGGTTTATAAGTAAAATAGTTTAGCAACTTAAAAGCTACATGACATTTCTCACTAGAGAGGTAATAACGGCGATTCGCATTGTGGCATCCATCCATCCATCCATCCATCCATCCATCCATCCATCTATCTTTGTGGAAAAGCTACTTGTGATGAATGTTAATTCATTATGTGACTTTCTCTTTACCACCTGTGTTTATTTTACTATATTAACATTATGTCAGTTAATGAAACATTCATTTTTTACTGTGAGTAAAATATAAGTTAATTCTATAAAACTTAAAATATTGCTGCCATTTTTTACAGTAAAGTTCTGGCAACCAGAAGGGTAATTGGAGTACTATATAGAACTCTAGAGTTCTTGACTCAATTTTAAAGAACACTTTATGCCAAAAAGGTTCTAATAAAGAGAAATGTCTTACATGATTGCATAATACTTTCATGTTTAACAGGTTGCTTAAATTCTTTTCTAGTGATAAAGTACGTTAATGAGCAGTTTAATTAATAAAATCTAATTAAAATAAGTAATTAATTCAAAATAAATCTTTAAAATGATCCCATAATGGGAACCCCTAAAATGTTCTATATATTAAACAAAAAAAAAACAAAAAAAACAGCAGAACAAAGAAGAAAAGGTTCTATATATGAAGCGCTTGACAAAACCTTTTCTTCTATGTTCTGCCGTTTTATACAGTACATTTTCACAGATTTTTTTAGTTTACATTCCTCCAAAAGTGCACAAACAACAGCATTTTGATACTATTATTGTTCCATTTTTGGCTTTCAGGTTTTGCATATGTTCACAATTAACATGGAGACGGAGTCCGATTGCGGTGGGACTCTGGATGAAATCACAGCTTGTATATCTTATTGGACTTTATGACTTTTAACAAGGAGGAGAACTAGAATCCCTGTAAGTGTTCAGCTGTCTGTGGATATCAGCCAATCTCGGATCAAATTCCACAGACAACAACAGGGAATAAGAGATACAGAAGATCTTTTGTTGAAATGCACGATGGACGGATCTATATTCTGTTTCTCGGGACGTGACACCTGAAGCAGAAAGAGGCATGTTTTAGTGGATTTACATCCATTCTGCAGACTGAATGTTATTTTCCCAGCAGACAGTGGGAGTGATAATTTGCTTCAGGGAAAGTGTCTCAGAGAAACTAGTAGTTCCCTTTCAGTTGCTCACGTTCGACGTAGTCGACGTGTCGACTGATTGGGATCACGCTTAGGGAGCCTGTCATCTTCGAGTACTGTTAAAATGAGCCAATGCACATTGGCGTGCGAGATTTGCATCTCACACTCCGCCCCGGGGGGCGGGTATAAATACGGAAGTGGATGCCCACACCAGTTGTCTTTCGCTTTGGAGCCGATCGGTGTCGATGTCTCTGAAGAATGTTGAAGTTTTCAACGAGCGAGTGTCGGTGTTCTTCTGGAAGACTTTTCCAGTGCTGGTGGTTCTACAGCGCGAGTGCAGCGGTGATCGTTTCAACAGCATCATTTCTGTGTGTTTGTTGACGGTTGGTTAGAGGGCAAAGAAGTGAGTGCTTCACTGTTTCAGTTCACTGTTCAGTGCTGTCATTCCCCTGTGTGCTCCGGCACTGGTGATGGGTCCCATTTCCTGAAAGAACAACACGGGTGCGTATATATTCAGCACGCTGAAGCAGCTTTTGTAGATAGTTCATGTTCTAATTGCGAGAACATGACTATTGCGGTGTTGAGATCGAGACTCGCCTTCATGCCTGAAGGTGGAGTCCCCATTACCACGCCTTTCTACGACGCCGTGTGGGATGGTTGATCAGAGGATCATAGTGAGGCTTCCCCGCATGGTAACCAATCCCTGTGGGCCCCTCACTCCTCTATCACACCGCAGCCGGTGTGTATCCCTCTGTAATGGACCGACCAGCCGTTTCATTCGGGGCCCCTCCAGAAGACAAGATGGCGATTGCAGCATCGGAGGGTGAGCTGACCTCTGGAAATGATGACTTGGCTACGTCATCTCCCTCTGGGAGTGTGACGTTCCCCGAGCCAGATCCAGAAATGTCAGCTATGCTGAAACGGGCCGCTGAGGCTGTCGGGCTCAAGTGGAATCCTCCATCGTGTCCCGAACAGTCTCGGTTGGATGATTGGTATCTCGGGGTGGGCCGTGCTGGTTCTCAGCTCGCCGCCCCAGTGCCTTTCTTTCCCGAAGTGCATGGAGAGCTTACCAGGTCTGGCGATGTCCACTTTAGTGGTCCAGGAGTGCCATCGTTGGCTCAGCCTGGTTAATATGGTGGATGCGGACAAGGTTCGGTTCCTAGACTCCCCAATTTCCCAGGTTGGGCTGTTCGGCGACGCGGTGGAGAACTGCGCCCAACAGTTCTCTGCCGCCCAAGCACAGACGGAGGCCATGCGACACATCCTGCTGGGCCTCCGCAGCAGCCTCCATCCAGGCCTCAGCGTGGAGCCAGCCGCAGTCAGAAGCTTCTGAGATCGCTTTATTCCCCTTCATTTTCCGGCCTGCTCAATCGTGCTGCCTACTAGGCCTCACGACAGCCTGGGGTCCAGGAAAAAGCGGAAACCACTTCTGGGCTGCACAGTTATGTCTGTTTGCCTCTCTGGACTCGTCCCATTGCCAGTTGTTTTACTCCCTGAAAGAGCGGAGTACCCTCGGCACGGAGACACTGGCACACAGCTGGCCCCGGGGCCTCCACAGAGATGCGTCTCCCCAGTGAGCCTTCTTGCACAGCCCTGTGCTAAGTCAGGCAGGAGAAGGAGCAGGTCTTGCTAGTTGCCCCTTATTGGCCCAACCGGACCTAGTTCCCCCGAACTTATGCTCCTCTCGACAGCCCTTCCTGATCCATTCCTCTGAGGCAGTTCTCAGGGACAGGGCACCGTTGGCACCCGTGTCCAGACCTCTGGAAACTCCATGTCTAATTCCGAAAGGACGGGACGCGGAGGTTCTAGGTCAACTACCACAATATGTCGTAGACATCATCTCTTCTGTGAGAGCACCCTCTATGAGGCATGCTAACGCCCTGAAGTGGAACCTGTTTGTTGAGTGGTGTTCTTCTCTTTGGGAAGACCCCCGAAGATGTTCGATTTCTTTTGTGCTTTCTTTCCTGCAAGATGGGTTGGAGCGAGGTCTGTCTCCCTCCACCCTCAAATTGTATGTTGCATCTATGAATTGACACACATCATGATGCAGTGGATACAAACCATGGGGAAGCACGACTTGATTGTCAGGTTCCTGAGGGGAGCAAGGAGAGAATCCACCTTGCACCCCCTCTATACCCTCTTGGGACTTATCTCTGGTGCTCCTGCACTCAGAGACCTCCCCTTGAGCCACTTCAGGCAGCTGAGTTAAAAACTTTTTTTAAAAAGAACAGTTCTCCTGCTTGTTTGGCCTCTATCAAGAGGGTAGGGGACCTGTACGTATTTTTGGTTGACGAATCATGCCTGGAATTCGGGCCGGCCAACTCTCATGGTTACCTGAGACCCCGGCCTGGATATGTGCCCTAGGTTCCTACCTCTCCCTTTAACGGGACCAGGTGGTGAGCCCGCAAGCACTGCCCCGGAGGAGGCAGACCCAGCCCTGGCTTTTCTCTGTCCCTTTCGCTCCTTGCGGTTATAACTGGACAGAACGCAAAGCCTCAGGACCTCAGACCAGCTCTTGTCTGTTACGGAGACCAGCAAAAGGGAAGGCTGTTTCCAAGCAGAGGTTGGCCTACTGGATAGTGTCTCCCATCATCTTGGTGTGTTTACCCAAGGTGCACCGTGCCCACCTGGGTAGTGAGCCTCTCCAACGAGAGAGTGTAGCAGACAGATGTTTTAGAGCTGCGGGTTGGGCGACACCAAACACGTTCGCTAGAAAAATAGCCTATGCGTCGAGCTGGTTGCTTCCCGTGGGCTCCCTTCGAATGAAGCCATTTTCACTGTAAGCCCGGTTCGAAGTGTCGGCTAGCTGCGCCATTCCCCTCCTATGGACTGAAGTATAGCCAAACCCTGTTGAGTTCATCCACACCTTTCAGCAACGGACGTGGCGGAAAAACAACTGGTGCATGCATCCACTTCCGTATTTATACCCGCGCCGCGGGGCGGAGTGTGAGATGCAGATCTCACACGCCAATGTGCATTGGCTCGTTTTAACAGTACTCGAAAATGACAGGCTCCCTAAGCGTGATCCTAATCAGTTGACACGTCGACTACGTCT
Organism: Gila orcuttii; assembly: GCA_026230005.1. NCBI lineage: Eukaryota > Metazoa > Chordata > Actinopteri > Cypriniformes > Leuciscidae > Gila > Gila orcuttii. The sequence goes on along the minus strand of JAPDVR010000018.1, from coordinate 39,251,343 downwards.
CCGTTCCCTCCTTCAGGGAACGAGGGTTACATACGTAACCGAGACGTTCTTTATGCATCTGAAATTGAATGGCGAACCACAGATAGACTATAATCTTACATAGTGCAACTGAATGCAAGAACTAATGCTGCCGGCCAGTTACTTTCAGACTGGACCAAAATTATTCACCATAGAAGTAAAAAAAAAAAATCAAACATCAAAAATGTATTAACGGAATTTAGCCAATAATTACAGCACAAACTAAGCTTCCAACATAGACACAATTAAATCCCTTTTTAGACTTCTATATGTAAACCTCTTTAAAAGTTAATGATTAACAATTCTTACAAGTTGTGGATTTGTGGAGGTCCAGTGTAGTTGCCACTGCTTTGTTCTTCAATAATAGTCTCTTAGACTTTTTGAATGCTGAATGTACTGGTGAATCTCACAAAATACGTGACTAGGCAATTGCACCACTATATCAAAATGAAAAATAAATAAATTTAGTTTCGCATTTGGATTGTTTTGTAGTTTGACATTACTTTCATGGCAATACACATTGACCCCTAAATTCACATTATTGTAATGCATCTGGATATTTGGAGTTGTTTTGTAATTATTCTTAATAGTGTGTACATGTTATTGTAGTGGATAACATTTACTGTGTGCATTTGGCAGATGCTTTTATCCAAAGCGACTTACATTGCATTCATGGTATACATTTGATCAGTTCAGGCATTCTCTGGGAATCGAACCCATGACCTTGGTGTTGCAAGCACCGTATTCTACCGTTAGAGCTACAGGAATTCTACAGGATAAGGTTTCTTTCTGCATATCTCATGTTGTTTATAAAATTGTGTCAAATCACACAAAGTAAAGGACTCCAAAGCCCAATGCTGAAATGCATATGATTGAAAACAAAACCGTTGTCTATCTGACCATCAATGTTTCTTTCTTTACACGAAACTACAGATTCAGTCCAAAACAAACTTTTGTGAACTATGGAAAGGCTGAACCAGGGGATCTACAGGAACTACAGGCATCTGTGCTGTATGAGACAGATCATATTCCTCAACGCCTGCCATGTGTTCGTCATAACGTGTCAATTCACTGCCAAGCAGGTCTGGAAGAAGTTTGACAGTTTGATTTGGGTTTTGCGGGTGTCCCGTTTCAGACATGCAACTGACTGTTATTCCAGATCCCAAAAATCAAACGTGAACCTATGCAGACATTTCAGCAGGTCTCTTAAGTACAATAATAGCAAACATTTGGAATCATTATCATAATTTTGGGCTCACAGTCAAACCTCGACAATCCTGAATATTCACAGGGTCCAACATTAATACTCGCCAATGCCAAAGTGAGTAAAAGCTATACCTACGGTAAATAAATAAAACATGATCGCCAGTTGGCCGGTAACTTGCAGCTTAAAGCAGGATTTAAATGGCATTATAAGAATGATCATCTAATGCAGTGTTTCTCAACCTCTCCTGCAGGGACCCCCTGACAGGACATGTTTTTGTTTTAACCCTGAAATGGCACACCTGATTCAATTAGTCAGCTACACATTAAGCCTTTGAGCCTTTAATTAATTGAATCAGGTGTGCCATTTCAGGGTTAAAACAAAAACACGTCCTGTCAGGGGGTCCCTGCAGGAGAGGTTGAGAAACACTGATCTAATGTGAGTTATGCAAGTCCTTTTGTTTTAATAAAAAAATGACCGGTAGGGGAGGATTCAGGGTAGGGATGGGACGATTACCGGTTTCACTATAAACCACGATAAAATGTACTGACGGTTAGTAATATCGTTTAATATTCAATTATCATTAAAACCGTGTTTGATTATTGCGATTTTAATAACTCACTATAAATCCTGTCCAGCCAGCAACAGTCTGACGCAGGCACACAATGTTGGGGTTTTTCTTTTTATTCGAGAAGGAATGGCGGAAGGCGGTGACCGTGTTCGGGAGATTTTTCAGCCTTTTAAGAGGACCAAATCTGAGGTGTGGTCATATTTTGGCATTTACAAAAATCCTGAGAGAAACTTAATCGAGGATGGTCACTCTGTCTGCAGAACATGCACAAAAAAGTCGCTGCGATAGGGGTAAACACTTCAAATCTGCCGAGTCGTCCTGTGTGACCATCACACACTGTTGTAGCGAACACAAGGCAAGTTAACTTTGACCTCAATACTAAAACTAGGTCTGGGAAATAATTGGGCACAAAATGTTGTTTTGAGTTGAAATATTTTATCTCACTCACTTGAAATAAACTTGAAGCTTTCGCGAAAAAAAGTTTGCAGCGAGTGACTTTGAGCCAAAGAGGAACGAACAAGTTCAAACAAGACTATAAGAGTGACATTTAAGAGATGATCATGTATATTCATTGTACACTTATAACACCGATTTTTTTTTTTACCACATAATTACGGGGACATATTGAATAGAGATTAATGTCTCTATTCTAACCTGTTAAATCCATTTTGTACAGCGTACAAAACTCGTCCGGACAAGATGATCACAACAATATTATTAAATTCTGTAAACAATAAATCATCTCTGATGATTCATATGATTCGGCAACATATTTAAGGTGGCACCGTAGCAAAAACTGTTTTCAACATTGATAATATTACGAATTTTTTCTTGAGCAGGAAATCAGCATATTAGATTGATTTCTGAAGGATCATGTGACACTGAAGACTGGAGTAATGATGCTAAAAATTCAGCTTTGATCACAGTAATAAATTACATTTGAATGAAAACAGCTAATTTAAATTTTAATAAGATTTAATTTTACTGTTTGTATTGTATTTTCGATCAAATAAATGCAGCCATAGTGAGCATAAGAGACTTCTTTCAAAAACATAAATCTTAATGATTCCAAACTTGTGATTATTGTGTGTGTGCATATTAATAACATATGTGACATTGTTTTATAAAAGCAAATTTTTTTAAAGCATTTGAGAACATGTTATAGTGATTTTACTTCGATAGAAAGATATACAAGTGGGTTATAGACACACCTTAATGATGGATTATTCTTAAAATCTTACCAAACTGGCTCATGCATTCATTCTGATGCATAAAAAACTAATCTCTTACAGGGATAGTTCACCCAAAAAAAAAAAATATATATATATATGTGTCATCCTTTACTCACCCTCATGTTGTTCCAAACCTCTATGAATTTCTTTCTTCTGTTGAACACAAAATAAGATATCTTGAATAATGTTGGTAACCAGACAGTTGACAGTAGCCATTGACTTCCATTGATTTCCAACATTCTTCAAAATATCTTCTTTTGTGTTCAACATATGAAGAAATTCATACATGTTTGGAAAACATGAGGGTAAGTAAACGATGACAAAATGTTCATTTTTTGGTGAATTATCCCTTTAATTTCACTCATTTTATGCATTTCTAGCATATGTTTGGTTTTCTGTGAAATAATAGCTTTGAATAAACAAAGGCTAAAGGCTCCATGTCAAGCTAAAGAGAATATAAGACTCACACATGTGCACAAACACACACTGGATGGAACAGAATATCTCAGTGGGATTGAGGGCGCTTGTGTCACGTGATCATCTCAACTGGAACAGCACACTGATTTCTCAAGTGAATATTCCAGAACGCTGTCAAAACAGATCTGATTTTGATTCAGCACAGAGGACGTGCGCACACCTCTCTGGATCTGAGTTCAAAGGGGCGATCTGGAAAGTTTGATGCCGGTCCTCACGAGGGGAAGCCAGCAGATGCTCGCAGTTTTGCTCAAGGCCAGCTGCTGCTTGCGTTCAGATATATTGACAGATTTTCAAAATTACGGGCTTAAGACTCTTACTTTGGCTTCGATCAATGGAGTCTTTGTGTTTGTCTGGATCTGAGAACAGAGAACTGGACCAAACTCCACATGTTCCGGCTCTTCCTGCTGGAAATAGCGTTGTGATGCCATGTGTAATCGGCCATCCATACCAGGATAACTGTAAAACAAACAGAAATTTTCTCTAGTTCAGTGATCAACCTGGTTCAAATACATTAAACTAGTTATACTATTGTTTTACCTGAACTTCAAGTCTTGTTTTTAGTGTGTAAATCATTTTTTTGTTGTTGGTCACTTCAGTTAACGTTAGTTAATGCATTATCAAAAATGAACTAATAATTAGAAATTAATTTGTTACAGTGTTTATTAAACTTTGTTTACATTAGTACAGTAGTTTTTTTAGTCCATTAAATAACACCAGATACAACTTTTGATTTTAATAATGTATTAGCAAGGTTTTTACAGTTAAATAAAACTAAAAACATAAAAAACGCCTTCTTGTTACTTGAAATATATAATTAACTAAAAGAGATTATATATATATATATATATATATATATATATGCATACTAAATCAAAATCTGAATAAAAACTATAAAAGTATCTCGATACTAAAATAACACTGCATTAGTAAATGTTGAAATAACATTAATTAAGATTAATAACTGCTTTGGAAGTATATCTTTCGTTGTTAGTTTAATATAAACAAGTTCTAATGTAAACCAACTCAACATTACTGTACACTCAAATGTAAGCCTTTTTTTAAGATTTACGCAATTTAATTAATAGGAAAATTCCATCAAATTGAATTGAATAATCCTTAATCAATTATTCAATTAAAATACGTAAGGATTATTCAACTCAATTTGATTGACTTTTACTATTAAATAAATTGCGTAAATCTTTAAAAAAGGCTTAAAACTTTGAGTGTATAGACCGGCTGCTCTAAATGATTACAGTCCGTTTACAGAAGATGAACTTCATTTCATGCCTCACAGATGGAAAGCATGAGTGTGAAAGGTTGGATGAAGATGAAAATCTCACCATCCATTAACCGCAAATAAATCAAACCACACCGGTGCAGAACTGGAACCAGAACACAACCACTTTGAGCCTTAAACCTCTAATAGTGTGCGATGTGATGGAGGGAATTCGGCGGCTCACAGACTGAAGCCCTTCAGAGACAAAATACAGAAGGAATGAGAAAAGTAAAGAACGAGAGAAATCGAAATAGACAGAAGCGGCTGACAGCTGGCAGGCCGCTGATATCCGTCATGCTATTGGAGAGACTGTGTGTGAGAAAGACAGGTCATGAAATTTACATGGCCGCACTGCTCTGGAGCGTATGAAGACGAGCTGAGACCCGGATCCCCTGACGCACCTTTGAAGTGCAAGTTGAGCTGCTCAAATCACTGCTGCTCACACACATCTGCACAGAGCAGAGCTCCATGAGATTCTCTCATTACACACACACACACACACTGACGGAACCATCTCAGGACGTGTGCAACTGGAAACACTGCAGCATTTCATCTCACACATACCTCAATAACACTGTGTGTGTGTGTGTGTTTGTGTGTGTGTGTTAGCAAACCAGAGCATGCATCTATTTACATATCTATATATCATTTGTTGTATTTATCTATCTAGATATATCTATCTAGCGTTGAATCTATTTATTGTTCTGCCTATCTGTTGCTTTATATCTATCATTGTATTTATCTATATTTGTATATACATATATATTGTGCATCTATCTACTGTAGTATCCATCACCGAACCTGATTTCACCAAGTACAACATGTTCCTGGATCAACATTCCTATCAGATTTGAGGGAAAAGTTTACAGTTTATGCCAAATTTAGGCTTACAATCAGGGATGGGTGCTTCTACATCAGTGTTATTCACGATCATTTCCTCTGATTTTAGGGAACTTATGGGTAGGGTTAGGTTTAGGGGTAGGGATAGAGTTAGGACTAAATTTTCAGACAGGAATGTTGTTCCAGGGTCAACAAAATATGTTGACCCAAGAACATGTAAAACTCGACAAAATCAGGATGTACAGTATCCATCTACATATCTTGCATCTATCTATTCATCTTTCATTGTATCCATCGTTGTATCTATGCATCTTCATATCTATTTATAATCTAACTATTTATCTATATCCATCTATCATTGTATCTTTGTGTGGCAAGCAGGGCGGTTGCGTGAGTGCTAATAAGCGTCCCCTGAGAGCCGCACTGGTCTCGAGTCTCACGGAGGAGATCCGGGAGGATAAAAGAAGGAGTGACGACAGCGCAAGGTGAGAGAGGACCAAGCCTGGACTTTATGTTGTGGTTTTATTATGTTCAAATGTGTCAGTTGTCCACGAGGGACTGCCGCTTTACTTTCATTTAGGTGTTTAATGCATATGTAGTGTATACGGAGTGCCCACAGCCTAAACACAGTTGTCACTCTTCTGCATAATGTTAACCACAAAATTCAAAAACATTACTGAAAGTCCTCTAAGTTTCTAACATAACTGAACATTAAATACTAACATTAACTAACAACATCTTTCCATTTACTGAAAAACACATAAAATAACACTTTAATCCCTAAATTTACCCTCCTAATGCAGTCCCTTGCAAAGCATGCTGGGAACTACAGATGCACTGCTCAGTTAGTAGTTAGTAGTAGTAGTAGCAATGTAGTTTTCACACAAATGAATTAAGTAAACTTTAGTTTTAAATATATTAGGTTGATTGAACACAATCAAATTAAGCTCTGACAAAATATTAAACAATCGTGTTACTTTTGCTTATTTTAATTAATTAAATTTGACAAGAGGCGAAAATAATTTTTTTGAGTGCAGATCAAAACAGTTCCCAGTAAGACAATGGTGTGTGTTGGAAGCGGTCCAGGTCTCTGCCCGTGGCTCCGTGGATTCCCTGCCTTCTGTTGCGCCTGCACAGGGACACATGTATGTTTTGGTTCAAAGCGCGCCGCTTTTTGTTTTGATTTGAGATTGTATTTGTTTCTGTCTGATAGACGTCTGCAGGCAAGATTCAGGGCACCTCAAACTGCCTCGGATGAGAGCCAAGAACCAGAGACAACTTCTGCTATTGACATCCAACAAGCAAGCGGTCTGTTTCAGGCAGAAGAGAGCGTTTCAAATACGTTGTTCAAAAACAAAATCATATTTTTTGTCCATAAAAAAACATTTGTACAGTTGCAAATTACTATTGACTGAAAAAAAATCATCCCTAACTCCAGTGAACTAAATCATGATGACGTCATCCTTAAAAAATCATTATAGAGTCGGTACTCAAGAAAAAGCTATTACTATCTAAAGACAGTTGAAATTGGTTGTGCTACTTAAAGGATTAGCTCACTTCAAAATGAAAATTCTGTCATCATTTACTCACTCTCAAGTTGTTTCAAACCTGTATGAATTTCTTTCTTCTGAACAACACAAAAGAAGGTATTTTGAATAATGTCGGTAATCAAACTTGGTGATAGACTTCCATAGTATTTTTTTTCCATACTGTGAAAGTCAATGGGGTCCATCAACTGTCTGGTTACCAACATTCTTCAAAATATCTTCTTTTGTATTCAACAGAAGAAAGAAACTCATACAGGTTTGAAACAACTTGAGGGTGAGTAAATGATGACAATTTTCATTTTGACGTGAACTTTTCCTTTAACTGAAGGTAATAAAATGAAATACACTGACAAGCATTTTCAAACGTTTGACAGAAAAAGAAATACCTATAGTATCCGAAAACACCTCTTCTTAGTCACAGAAACTTGACCGCAATTACCTTGGAATTCTCCAACATACCACAAGTCACATTCCCTTTCTAGTCCTGCCTCTCTCTCCTGATCTCCATACAGCCTGCACGCGGCCTGTGGGATTCATTATCCAGGAACGCTCTTCCAGATTCTCCATCTCTCCCCCTGCAGCAGTGTTTTGCCCTGGAGCGCTGTATCTATAATTCATCCTTTATCTGGCCCTCACACTCGTGTTTGGTGTTCTACACACTCATTATCCACATCACAAGTGCCGACCAACTGCCTCGCTGCTCTAATGCTGATCTTTGAGGGCTTTGCTCAGCTACATTATATTGACGTGGTTGTTTTTTTTTTATGGGCCAAAGATGTCTGGATATCTGCCCTACTGCAGAACAAGTCATTTTAATGTTTAATAATGTTTGTGACATTGTACAGGATGTGATGTTATTCAGATACTGTAGCTATAAACATCTCAACAGTTTTACCAACTTTAAAGGGTTAGTTCACCCAAAAATGAAAATTCTGTCAGTATTTACTCACCCTCATGTTGTTCAAAACCCCGTAAGACCTTCGTTCATCTTCGGAACACGAATTAAGATATTTTTGATGAAATCTGAGAGCTGGATCACTCCTCCATAGGCTTCTAAGGGATTGAAGCTTGCCAGCCCCGAAAAGTTATTAAAGACATTGTTAAAATAGTCCAAGTGACTACAGTGGCTCAATCTTAAGTTTATCAAGCGACGAGAATACTTTTTGTGCGCAAAAACAAACAAAAATAACGACTTTATTTCAACTATTCATTTCCTTCTCTGTTGGCCTCTAGTCAGTTAGCGTAGTGTGATTGCGTAGAGCTACGTCACACGTAGGCTCACTATTGGCCGACGCTGGTCATGTGTGTGATGCGTGTGACGTACAACAACAGAAGCTTACACTATTACACTAGTGAACTCACTCGAGGCCAACAGAGAAGGAAATTAATAGTTGAAATAAAGTCGTTATTTTTGCGCACAAAAAGTATTCTCGTCGCTTGATAAACTTAAGATTGAGCCACTGTAGTCACTTGGACTATTTTAACGATGTCTTTAATAACTTTTCGGGGAACAAGTGTCAATCCCTTAGAAGCCTATGGAGGAGTGATCCAGCTCTCAGATTTAATCAAAAATATCTTAATTTATGTTCAGAAGATGAACGAAGGTCTTACGGGGTTGGAACAACATGAGGGTGAGCAATTACTGACAGAATTTTCATTTTTGGGTGAACTATCCCTTTAACTAATTTTCTCAGCAAGATTCTCTGCAAACTGTTGCATGACAGTCGTTGATCTGAAAGACAAAACTGAATGTAGAAGTTTATACAAATGTCCGCTATGGTGCCACTTAGTTGTTGTTTTTTTGCGCTGTGCACAGCATTTTTTTCTTGTTATACAGTAAAAAAATATCTAAACATGGCAAGACTAAACACCTTTACTTACAAAGTGAAATTACACATGATATTATGACTTATTTATGGACAAAAACTGAACAAAATCAAGTGAAGTTTACGCTAAAAACAAAGCTTTCTGTTTAAATTGTTTATATACCGTTCTTAAACCGTTTCTTATTGTTACCACAGCTAAATTTATTGGATCAAAAATACAGTAAAAACAGTTATATTATAAAAAATATTATTACAATTTAAAATCATTTCTTGAATATATTTCCATGTTAATATACTTAATGTAATTTTATTTTAATTTACTGTTCAAAATGTCAAATTGACATTTTATTTACACTTTTATTTTTAATTGTCATGTAACATGCAAGAATCACAGCACTTTAACATGCAGCAGTATTGAATACACAACCAGAGATACATTTTTGGAGTTTGCACTAAGGGAAAGATTATCAATAAATAATGACAAACATTTGGGTCCATTTCTCAGATAAATGACTTCAAAAATGATGCATGGTGCCTTTTCTTGATTGTCTGACACTACATGGAAAACAACAGGTCAAACATTATTGAAAAATTCTTCTCTTGTGTTTCACAGTGGAAAAAAAAAGTCATACAAGTTTGCAAATGTCATAAAGACGATTAAATGATGATAGAATGATTTTTTTTTTGCTGAAATATTCTTTTAAGTTGTTCAATAAGTATATTTTGACTGACACTTTGCCCTTCGGAAGGTTAAGTCTGCCCATAAGCTCATTTCAGATCATATTGGATAACCTTGTCTGCTTGTCCGAGGTCAGAAAGATTAACACAAATCTCTGAGATGACAAGCATCATGACCCTAAAACTATTTTCAGCCCTTTGCATTACAGACATTGTTACTCGACTACATTACTTCACGTCAGATCACGCCACAGCAGAACCCTTTCAGAGCATACGACAGTGAACATTGTTTGACCAGGTAAATGAAATGAATCTTTAACTCTGTTTTGCTATTAAAACTCTATGAAACTGTATGAAAACTCCCCAACTCACGAGTCACAAGATGAGGAAAAATCATGAAACTTGTGAGATCTTTAGGAAACTTAAAAGTGCACTAAAATCATCATAATCATGCTTGATTTTACATCAGCAATATATTGTGAACATTAAACAAATCATCCAGAACTAGATCACAGTTACATTCATGGTTCAGGGCATTTCACATAAAAGGTCTTTGTGCTTGTTTTTATGAGCAGGTTTCTTGTGCTGGTTGAACCTTTGAACTCTAATGAAGCTAAAAACATCCACCCATTGAACCTCATGAGCACCACATGATGATCTCCATTCAGAGCAGCTCTGTGATTAAGTTAACCTTTCAAACAAGGTTATAGAAAGAGGACGAGAAAACAAAGAGTGACATACAGTAGAAACGCAGAGAGAGAGGACCTGTGTTGGAATAACCAGCAAATATTAACCTAGACAAACATAAAAAATCTTTTTGTTTCTCCTGATCCTTGTAAGTTAAAGCGATCAGTTCACACAAAAATGAGAATCATTTCATCATTTACTCGCAAACCTGTATGACCTGTATGATGTTTGATGTTTTTAATACATCTGAAGCTCATAGACGATTTTTTTTTCTGTCAAGCTCCATGTACAAAGATAAAATAGCACCATTTGTATCATAAAGTGTCATAATAGTAGTACGCTATATTTCAAGTCTTCTGAAGTCATGATGCTTGGAGTGAGGAAGAGACTCTGATTTAAGTTCTGATTCACCAAAAATCTCTTTCTTATTATTTATATACTTTATGCAATACAGATTGTTTCAAAGCAGCTTTGTATTAATATGCAGGAAAATTCGATTTTAGAAGTAAAGCAGGCAATACGACAGTAGTGAAGACGACTAGTGTCATTATTCAGCTCAATTCAGTTCAATGTTGATTCAATTCATTACAATAACAGTAGCAATTTTGCAAAATTGGCTTTTTTTTCTTCAAATGTTGAGTTCAAATTTAGTTCACATTTTTGTTGTTTTCCGATAGTGTTAGTGCAGTTAAATCCATAATATTGAATATTAACTGTCTATAGGTTAACAATTGGCCCGCACATCAAGAGAAAATTACTTAATTTTAATTGTTAGTCAAACATTCTTTAAAATAGAAGAAAATTGGAATAGTGTTTCAGTAAAACAACTGCATCAATGTAAATGGGAACATAAAGACACGACGACTTCTGTCTAATTGCTAAATGAAAGCTCCACAGATTTTATTTGACATTTCCTTCCTACTGTACTTCTTGTAACAGTGTTTAAGTTGGCATGCTGTGTTCTCAGCCTAAAGAAAGAGAGCACTGAATGCTGAGGAGAAAAGCTGAAGGATAAAGAAAGGGAAACGTTGCACTCCCGAGTTAAACGCGCAGCTGAAGCAACAGATGCTGCGCCAGATCGCCGTGAATCAAGCAGATCCGTGGAGTGTCTTTACACATGCATTCAGACTCCACAAGCTAGTTTCTCTTGCTTTATCAGAGCCAGCGCTCAATGGAAAACCTGAGACTTAACCGCACATCTGTTAGCAATCGCGTCACTGTTCATTGTACAATACAATGGCTTACTTGGGACTGTTATCAACTTTCAGGTTTGTATGGATAATAGGAAACAAATGATATGGTCACATACTAATTACAAACCTAAAAATAATTAAATTTCACTTTGCTTGAGGAGTTAAAACCTTTAATCATTTTCACTACAAGAGTAAAAATATTTTGAGAATTAATGGCATTTTCTGCCTCTAGTTACAGTTGGAGATCTGCCTTTAGGAAATGTTCCATGTTCAATATGATTTCAGCTCATTTCTGGCATAACGTTAGCACAGAAAATAAGTGCGTTGTAAAATGTATAATTGATCCTTTCTGAGGTGAAACTACTTTTCTTGGTGGATGAATGTCTGATGTCATTAAAGGGGATATAGAGAATTCAGAAACCCTTGTTATATGGAGATTGACTTGGACTTATACTAATAAATACTGTATTAATAACAAAGTGTACGAAATATACTTTAAAATTATACATACAATTTACCCAACAAATGAGTTCCTAAAAAGATATAAAAATGACCTTTCTGAATCCTGTACATTTTGTAAAAAGGATACTGAAACTGTTTTACATCTTTTCTTTGAATGCATGTATGTGAAGTTTTTCTGGATTGATGTGGAATATTTATTTAATATGTTGAGTGGAATTAAGATTAGTATAGAGAAAAGGGATGTTTTTTTTATTATGAAAAAAAGATATAGACAAGAGTCACGATTTTATGTTAAATTTGATCTTATTACTTGGTAAGTTGTACATACATAAATGTAAATGGTCTGAAAGGATACCTAACATCTATCATTTTAAAGCTGACTTGAAGATTTATTTTGAAACGCTGAAAGGACTCTCAAACCGCAAAGCAACCAGAACGATGGACATCCTCAAAGAATTAAATTCCTTTTCTTTATTTTAATTATACATGTATAGGCCTACACCCTTTCTATTATGTTGTTTTTTTCTTTCTTTTTCTTGTGTGATTCGAATGTTCTTTAATTTCATTGATATGAATGTTATCTTTAATGCTCTTCATATCTTATGATGATTTTTAATCATTTAGAACAGTATATGTGAAACATTTGTATCTACTGTATTATGTCATATAATTAAGAAAAAAAAAAAGAAAAGAAAAAAGAAACCCTTGTTATAAACAACACCAGTGGCCGTTAAGTGAACTGCAGCCAGAAACTTATTGCTCATGCTCGCACTTGTGCACATGTAAAGTAGGCTACAAGAGACTGAACGTGATTCAGTGACCTAATATACTCATGGCAACGTTATTTTTCGTTCTTTGCTTAGAAGTAAAAATAATTTCGAAATGCCATTGCACCGATCATCCCGACTCCATCCACGCTGCCGAGAGCGACGTTTAGATGAATATGTAAATATGTGCTGCATGCCAGGGGCGGACTGGGACCGAAAAGTGGCCCTGGACTTTCTGGCCCACAGCAGCCCACCACATCCCAAATCATAACACATTGGCCCATTAATGTGCAGAATATTTTTTTAACACCACTTATAGCATAAAAATATAACACAATACAAAAATAAATGCTATTTAAACATTTATTTTAAGTAACACAACATATAGCCTATTAGGTCATATTTGTAAAACCAAAGGGAAACAAACAGAAGAACATTAAGACAACATATAAAACTATCAAGACAGCATATCAGCTAGTCAGGGGGAGCTAGAGCCATCAGAGCCTGTTGAACTGCTACTCTTCGCGCCAAATGTATAATCTGTTAATTTGAAGCATTTCACAGCATCTACCTCTAATGCTTTTTTTAACCGTCGGCTGAAATTGGTCCTCGTCGGCTTTTTTTTTTTTTTTTGGCCGCTTCGACATGTCGGTGAAAGAGGGAACTCTGATTGGCTGTTCAGCTTAGTGAACGAGTCAGTGCACTGCACGAGAATAATAGCAAAACAGCGAGCAAAGAAGTCAAAACTGCACAGATAGAAGGCTGTTCTAATGTTACGTCATATTACCTGAGTGTTCCTTGGTGAATATTTAAATATTAACATGAGAGGAGTGGAATAAAGAAAGTGTTTAGCAGGATTGATATTCAGAACGATAAGCACGCACTGCTTTGTTTACAGTGTGTATCTGCAGCGTCGGTTTCTCTTTTTGAATGACGAATATAGGCGAATATATCTGCAGAAATAGACAGTTGTCTCATTTACACGCAGGCGCAGAACGCGCATTGCCGCATTCTAGCTAACAGTCGGCTGTAGTTCTCTCGGTGTGTTCAAGTGCAGCTTTTTTCCAGCGACACAGGCGACGCGGCGATGCGAGGCGACAACACAGTCAGCTTTCATCTGATTCTGCGCTAGTTCATCGGCGTTGGCTTGGTGTGTTTCCAGGACGTGAAAGAGGGCGTGTTTCAAGATGCATGTTGGGTATGTTGGATGACGCTCTGATTGGTTTATTTCACGTTACGCCCAAACCACACCTATGAATAATGAAGCTACTTCAGACCAACCCCTTTTAGATTTGGGCCAGGCGCATGAGGCATTTATCCCGCCGGGAAAATAGCAACAGCGCCGGGATCCGCCCACAAAGTTACTTGCGCTTTGCGCTTTGACACTTGCGTTTCAGATCGTTAAAATAGGGCCCCTTGTCGACCGCGCCCGCGCGATCGATTCCCTCATCCATTTGTGAAGAAAAGAAATGTAATATTATGATTTCCGTCATTTTTTTTATATAGCCTATATTTTTTTATATGTGTACCGGGCCGGCCCACATTGGCCAGCGGCCCACCGGGAAAAGTCCCGGTGCTCCAGATGGCCAGTCCGCCCCTGCTGCATGCTTTCTTCTCAATAACAAAATAAACCAACAAAAATGACAGCGGTGAAAAAACAGCCATTCAGAAAGCATCTGATCATAGCCATGTGAATATGTTTGCACCAGCTCTGTAATTCACCGGCATCATGTCGACAGATGAGGTCATTAAAATTACACTGTTATGATAGTTTGATTATAAAGTATATTTGAGAGTATAGACTATATAGATCTGGCTATATAGTCAGAATTAGTCCCTTTGACACATGACATTACAGTCAGGGGCGAAAATTTCATCAAAATGTTGGGGGGGACAATAAACATAACAATTCTCAAGAGCAATTTTTGAAGGGGACACCAATAATACAGGCAAAATTGTACTTGCAAGGATACGTGTACACCGAGGAAAGCCTTAACGTAGTACTATTATTAGTGTAGCATGGAGACCGTCCCAGGATCCTTCTTCTCAAAGTTTCTTTCTGGTTTAATGAAAAAGCTGACTAAATTTACCAAAAAAATTCTTCAAAACCATACATTTTTTTGTAAATAAGTTGTTTTGTGTAAACAACTTATTTACAAAAAATGTATGGTTTTGAAGAATTTTTTGGTCAATTTAGTTAGCTTTTTCATTCATTAAGCCACCAAAATACAATGGATTTTTTTTACATACCTTTAGAACAACCGAATCAAGCCCAGTGTAGGCTATAGTGTATATTGTGTATAGATGATGTAGAAAAAGTGACACAATTTGACGCAACTGAGATGACGGGAACCATGTTTTATTTACTACGAAAAGTCGATTGGGGTCATAGACCCCAAAGATAAATGAGGGTTAAAGTAGCATTTAGATGTTTTTACACAGACATAAATAATATTATGACGTTTTAAAAATAAAATGTTAAATATTTATATTTGAAATGATTTAAAACATGAAAAGATACTTTAAATGTGAAATTAAAACCGCCAGTAGGAGGCAGTAAGTCACTGTTAATGAGTAAGTCATTGAGATTCATTCAACTGATTGTTCAAAAAGCTGATTCATTCAGTAAGGAAACACCTCGGTGTGTTTCTTCAGTGCTGTGGCTTAGTTTTCAACTATTTTCGTTGGTAATATGGTGTCTAAAATGTACATCACTTAATATTAACTTCTTGTTTATTAAACTTGTATAAATCAAAATCACATTTGTTATCATGCTGATATCTGGAGAAAAACTGCACTCTTCGTGTGATATTATATTAGATTAACATATCATATTATCAACTATAATATTAAATTATATAAACCGACTAAATCACAGTGAAAGGGTTAAAATCTAAATGCGCACCCGGACTAGTCTAATCTACAAGACTGACGTTACATCACGTAGTGCGTAAACTCTATGGGTGTGGGTGGATATACTGTATTAAACAAGCTAGGTAAACGCAGACTGTATTAAACAAGGGTAAGTTAACGTTAAACGTTATAATCGCTAACATAGCAGACTACATCAGTGACAAAAGTGCATTGGTAACGTTACACTGTACACAATCATATATTTGTTTTTTGACATGATTTATTAATGACTCAGCATCATCTATATTAAAGAGAAAATAATCACTTCATCCGATGTTTAAAGTGAATAAAACATTGACTTACTGGAGTTCCACAACTACTCAAAAACTTAGTTCATCTCTCCCGCCACCGGAATGTGTGTGTGTGTGTGTCGGTGGTGAGGTAAAAGGGGCGGAGGCAGTGGACCAAAGCACTGTGAGGCAAGGGAGGGGGGACTCAAAATGTTTAAAACGGTTTTTTGTTGTTGCCCCGTTTGCATTTGTATTATTTTATTTCTTAAACAATTATTTTAAGAATATATCATTATTTTATTTACAACACACATATTTTAATGATATTTTAGGGGGGACAACCCTCAGATAGGGGGGGTCCTGACCCCCCCGACCCCCCCGCGATTTCCGCCTATGATTACAGTACAGAATAGCTCTTTTGGCAGTATCCAGAACATCGTATAAGCATTAATTTCATGTGTCTTAGAACAAAAGACAGGCTCTCTGGAGCGTGCAAAAACATCATATCCCTTTGAGTTCTTCATATAAAAATCAGTAGGCTTGCATAGACAACCTAGGAAGTCTGGGAAGGTCTCATGAAAAACTGCCATGACAATAAAATGGTGGAAATCAATGCAGGACACATATATTCACATTTACTGAAGGATAAACACCCCTATAATCCTCTGATTCAAAGAACAGCTGGAACTCCTGGCGCTCTGATTATTCCCGTTCCTTTGTTTTTTGCAAGAATGAAATCTTTCATGGCAGAGTCTCCCAAATCGGCTCGACGCACGTGAAATGGTTTGGGAGAGAGCTATGAATAATAGATTTGAGGCCGTTGCCTCCTGTGGCGAGGTGATTGCTTCATTAGCCATGATTAGCACTGCTCAAACTCCCCAACACACAGACCACACAACTGTAGTCAAAACTCATCTCATATTTCATATTCAGCGTGACCTACTTAATTTAGGGGTAGAATTATAAATATTGACTTTCTGTACTGAATACCTTCAGTCTAAGATGAAAAAATGCCCTAAAACAGTTTTAGTTACTAAGCAAAAGTTAGTGCCACATCAAAGCAGAATGAATCACTATTCCCATGAGGCCGGATAATTAGTCAAACAATATTCCTTCTTCTGCTGTCATTATTTATTTGATCAGATTATATAGTGTATACTTTATTATTTGATGCACTTTATTTATCTGTTTATAATTAATCTTTTGAATGAATCTCGAATAGTGTGACAAGAAAAAATGTACTCTAAAATAACAAAACAGATTTAAGGAATTTAGTTAACCAAGTCTGTTAGTCGTCTGTCCTTAAAATGCAGCTGAATGCATTACACCTTAACTTGAGAAGTAAAGTTGTTGCTATGGGCCACTGACACAAAACTGCAGTTTACAATGAAAGTATACTAATGTTTAAAAGTTTGGGGTCAGTAAGACTTTTTATTTTTAAAGAAATTAATACTTTTATTCAGCAGGGATGTATAAATTGATCAAAAGTGACAGTAAAGTAATGCATAATGTAACAAAAGATTTCTATTTCAAATGAATGCTGTTCTTTTGAACTTTCTATTTATCAAAAAATCCTGGAAAAGTACCCTGGTTTGCAAAAAATATGAAGCAGCAAAAACTGTTTTCAGTTTTCATTGAGAATAATAATAAATGTTTCTTGAGCAGCAAATAAGCATATTAAAAATGATTTCTGAAAGATCTTATGACTCTCTAGACTGGAGTAATGATGCTGAAAATTCTGCTTTGATCACAGGAATAAATTATTCTTTAAAGCTGCAGTCCGTAGTTTTTGCCATTTGTCGCCATCTCTGTTCGAATTCTGCAATTGCAGTTATTCGTGGAATTATCAACTTTACATGGGTTGTGCCTCGGCACGGCACAGCGCGGATGAATCCAATGTTTTGAGGAGAATGTGCGGCTGTCAGTCGCCGCGCCGGTGTGGATACTGTCATTCGCAATCACAGATTCTACTTTTTGGAAGTACGACCAACATGAGAATTTTCACCAGAAAAAAAATCTGAACAAGCACTTTTGTTCTGACCAACTAAGGGGAAAAAAGCATTGCAGTAAATCGCGCTGATAAAATCTAACGATCGCTTATCATATCACCCGTGCAAATTATACTTTGTTCTCAAATTGGTAATGTTAACAACATCAGCATTGAGTGACTACATTTAATGCCCTTCCGATATTTATCCTTGTTTTCGCATGGGCCGGTTGCAGTCTCTTTTTTTCTGTAGCCACTCTGAAGTCTTTTGCATTTTACAACGGGTGAATCGTTGTCACTGGTGATTGTCGTTGGAACCTTTCTGGATCCGCCATCAAATTGATGAGTTTAATTATATCAAGTGCTGTGAGAAAAGGCTATAAATCTCCACTTCCAACATCCTCACACGCAATATAGCCAACTAGCCGAGACTCCTTCTTTATGTGTACAGATGTGACGTAATGACGCAAAGACATGCTTGAATTTCCCGTGGAAATCCACCAGTACCACTGAAAAACATTATTACAAGCTTACCGTTTTGAATCAAGCTAAGGCAAGCAGAAAGTTTTGAACACTGGCTGGTTATGTAGTTGCTCAAACATTTATTTTTGGATCATTTTTAACCCAAAAAAGTTACAGACTGCAGCTTTAATATATATTCAAATAGAAAACTATTTAACAATATTACACTTTTTAATGTATTTTTGATCAAATAAATGCAGTCTTGGTGATCAAAAATACACAGACTTCTTTCAAAACATTTTAAAAAAATACTAATAATTGCACATTTTTAAACGATAGAACCTCAAAAAAGACCAAAAATAAACACCAGCTAGAAACAGACTAAGAACTTAATTTGACATCAGTGATCCAAACATGTTATTCAGAACATATTTACATGTTTTTTATTGAATTGTTGGGGCACTGGGAAACTCCTTCAGGAACTTGGACTGGTCTGGACATTCTAACTGCAATGTAATTAAGAAACAGGGTTTATGAGCAGTGTCAAGTAAAAAAGATGTGTTGCATTAATCTCATTCCGTTGGAAGTGAACAACTCTCTGAGTCAGAATGTTTCCAAATCAAGTGAATCACAGCTGGTGGTGTAAATGCACTTGAAAGGGATGTTTTCCCTTCTTTACTACGAGCCGTTTATGACAACCCTGATGCATTAGTCCAACAGGGCTGCTTTGTACCTTACTGTCTCAGACAAGAAAACAGCCGTCAGATCCTTTTGTCGTGCAAATAACACCGTAACGAGCGCTTAATGGCGTCCTGCCGTGGCTATGCAACTCCCGACATGTTAAAACCGTCAGTGACAGGTCGGGAAATGCTGCCATGCTTCCTGCAGATCAAACAGCAGGACAGATAGAAAGGAAGCGATCTGTCGGCACGTTGGCTCACCCTTCTCTCCGCTCTGGCAGTGAAGGGAATCCTGGCTGACCGACAGGATTTGATAACAATCTGAGCTCGCTAGAATTCCCTGTGAGCAGAGCGTGAGACACGGAGGAGCCAGGTCTTGCCGGGCAGGTTTCTTTCCTTTACACACACACACACACGCACGCACGCACGCACGCACACACACACACACACACACACACACACAGGAAAGAGAGATCGTTGTTGACAGCTTAACCTCTGGGCTCAGATACAGATCTCTCCTGACAGACTGAACCAGAACTGTCACACGACTGATGGGTGTCTTCTTCTCATTTAATAACGCACCTTCCTGGTGCATTAAAGTTTGTTACGCCCACTAAATTGAATCTGTAATGCATGTTCTTCACGGGATTAAAAAAAAACATTTATTGTTAGTTCTTCTGCTGTTTATTCCTAAAAAGTATATCAAACTGTATCATATTTGATATGTAAATTTCTAAGGCCTCTAAATGATCAACGAAAGTGAGTAAAAGGCATGAAGTATCATTGTAAAAACGTCCACCTTCAGCTTGTGGTTCGTGTGTCTTTCTTTTTGCTGTGAAATCTTTACTGGTGTTATATTTCAAGATGAACACTTGCTGAAGCAACTTAGGTTTACTTTCCATACTTTTATTTGTTCATCTCTCAGTCATCTTTGTATTGCACAGACTTTAAAGTAAACTTCAGAGCTTTGATCATAAAACTAAGAATTTAAATATCATCTAACTAAGACATTGTTGGCAAATATAGAGTGACAACTGATATTTATATGCATTTTATAGAAGTAGTCTGCTGTAGCCTACTGTTATAAAGATCTCATTGATTTACATTACATCAGAATTTCATCTAACTTTTTGGCCATATTAATATCAGCAACTGAACCAAATTGCATATTTTTTCTCAGTTTGGGCCTCTGAATTAAACTGAGGTGTTGTTTCCTCTCAAAATGTCATATTATATGAGTAGGGTTGGGAATCGAAAATGATTCCAATTCTGGTTGATTCCAATACTTAAGGTCAGGAATCGGATACTTGTCATAAAATTTAAATTTTGATTCCACTTATCGATTCCTGTACACATATTTTAATGTGGTTTTAAACCATTCAAGCGGAAGAGACTAAATATTTTGTCTAAAGGTTCAATAAACTGTTTCATAAAAAAAAAAAAGAATTTACTGATTGTTATTTCATGTCAGGCTTTGAAGGGTTAATAATAATAGTATTTATCCCATGTGTTTCTTGTTAAGACCTTTACTACGAGTTTGTTGTCAAATCTGAATGCATTCAACATTAGTGTAGTAAGTTAACAAGCTAAAAACACAAAAAAGCATGCTTATACAGTTAAATGTATCAAATTAATAGGAAATACCCAACATGCTAGGCAAAAAGGGAATATTATACAATTTTTTAGGAAATGTGATCCCTCAAAGGCGCATTAACAGAAAGCCAAGACCACCTCGAACTGATTTTAAAAACGTCTGAGACCACACGCAACACGAAGACAAGACTATTAAGCAACAATTTATTCTGGACATGGTCCTTGGCGACTCGCCGCACATATTTTGTGGTTTTGCAACGGTGAAACGAACCGAATGAAATGTTCTTACACTCAAACCTCACTGAATAAAAGCCTCACCTCATTCTTTTGCCTTCAGAAAACGTCCTTGGCTGCCTAGAGTGAGCGGTAGAGTGACAGAAAAGTAATTCGCCGCCTGTGAGAATGATGCCAGTGGCTTATGAGATGTGGTTTATATAGACAGATCTAGACTGGCGTATAGGTACTTGCCCCAAGGCTGCAGAGAACCACACTGAATCCGTCTGCACCAGAAAATCCCTCCAATCATCTGAAATGGATAAAAAAAGAGAGAAAATTGGTTATTTTAGTTCAAGCAGACTGTTCATCTTCTCTAAATCAAAATTACTATGTGCCATAAATTCAAAAACATCAGAATTTTTATACTCAGATCTCCACACTGATCATCTATGCTAAAAGGATGCAAGACACTTGCATTTACAGACACAAACTCATTTAAAATGCAAGCTGATGGACTTGTGTTCTTTATTTAGGCTGCGATCCTGAACTACATTTAGCTAAACTAGTACTTAAGCAGTGTGTAAGCGAAAGTGATGTGTTTTGGTTGTATCTCTTTGGTTAAAAAAGCCCAAGAATTCCAAGAACAAGAACATTTGCAAGCCACCTGCATACTTAATATGCATGTCTGCATACTTCATGTTCATGTGATCTACCACGGAACAAACCACATGCCATTTCTTTTCCAAAAAAATTCCACACAGCCAGAGATTGCTGCATGTAAACATCCATAATTACACACTGGGATTTGGTACATACTTATGTGGACTATTTTCTGTAACCATGATATGAGTTCACAGGACATATTTGGTGTTTAATATAAAGTATCGTATTAAAAGTTCCCTGGAAATTCACACAATTCACAATTTACACTACAAAGATTTAATCACACTCATTGTGCAACAAGACAGCACATGGAAAATGTGCAATTGCCAAAGTAATTTAAGCCCACTCATCTAAAAGCAGACAAAAAAATGCATAGTGCACAGGATTAACCTCTGAGTCATTTATACACAGACAGTATGAGCAAAAAACCTTTCTCAAAGTCAGACTAGAAAGTTTCTGTGTGAGAAACGTACATCAGTACTGATCAATTTCTGCTTTAATAATTCATTCACTTGCTCTATTCTACTTTAGCCAGCAGCTGACATCAGGGATACCCTTTAGATATTGTGGGAATTAAATCTTGTAATCAGGCATGCAATGTGCAATTCTGAAAACACCTTTGTATTTCTCTGAAAACTTCAAAGACATCACAGCAAACCCTCACATCTTCAAGGTGAAAATGTGTGTACTTCATTTTATCAAGTTTGAGGTGAGATTCCAAGAGAATTAGCACAGAAAAATTAAATTGGTCTCATTGAGGCCTAGCGCTAGAAGACATTCATTTTTAATGTGGCGACTGCACCACTCCACTCGCGGTGCCGTGCTGAATCCTGATCAGCCTCTGAGCTAAAGCTTAACTTTCCACCCTGTCAGCTTAAAATTACAGAGAAAGCAGAAAGAAACAAAGGCTGAGAGTTCAACTGTTTGCTCCAAAACTGTAATTTTTGCCTCATTAATATCAGTATACTACTACTAGGAAAGACTCAAGGAGAAGGGATGGGAATCACAAGTAAATTAATAATTCTTGAACTTAATGATAAGTAAAGTTACTTTAACTTAAGTCTTTCAGTATTTTTAAGAAAGCATCAAATAATGCCTTTAACTACATATGCAGCACCAGTCAATAGTCATACTGACTCATGGTTTCGAATTGGATTTTATTGAATTAATGACTCAGTGAGTGAGTCATATGTTAATGCATTAACCTGGATTTCATTTTAGGCCCATGATGCCATCGCATACGCATACTTT
Source organism: Gila orcuttii (assembly GCA_026230005.1). Taxonomy (NCBI): domain Eukaryota; kingdom Metazoa; phylum Chordata; class Actinopteri; order Cypriniformes; family Leuciscidae; genus Gila; species Gila orcuttii. The sequence continues at coordinate 39,228,570 of JAPDVR010000018.1, read as the reverse complement.
CTTACTATATACAGTAGTGGGTGAAAAACAGTATATTAAAAGGGTTCGCAATCACAGTATATATATAACTATATAGAATATACTTTTGTAAATTACTTATAACTTTTTCCTAAGAAGTACCTACAGAGAGTATGCTATTTTGGATGCAACCAATAATTTTAAGACTCAAATGTAAAAAAAAATACATTAAATAAAAATATGCTAATTAAATAAAGAAAGACTATTTCACTAAGATTATGCAAGATAATGCAATGCATTTTTGAACTGACATCCCAAACAGCTCCAGGGGTATGACACCGGATTGTATTCACACCAGCTAAACTCTGTGGTCAAACAGACTCATGAATCACTGAAAGCGTGAAAGTGTCCTACGAGACTCGCTGAAGACAGGATTAAACTCCATGAAAGCAGTGCATATGTGCAAAACATAAATGACTGGGAGAGACTTCAGATACAGTTATTATGAGATTATACGAGCTCTGGATTAACTTGTAAGAGCATAAATATTTTGTGTTGCTAATGGATGGTTTTGTACAGTGAGTGCCATGCGTTGACTGATGGATGACTGATTTTACTGGGGATTTCAGAGACAGCAACGAGAGACAAGTGCTCATTATACTGCTGCCCTGATAAAAACATGATGAAATAACTGGAGGGAAAAGAGAAGAGAGAGAAGAAAAAGAGGAGGCTGTGAATAGGGATGGGAATCATCAGAAATTGAGAAAACCGATGAAAATGTTTGACAAGAACCGGTTCATAAAAATCATTTGTGAATCACTTTATGTTTGTGTTGCGTGTAACCAGCGAGAACAATACAATAGAAAACGAGTTGTGCATAGTCTTTGTATTATTTCAAAGTGCTCAGACTTTTTTCCCCTCTCATCACATTCAATTCAAACTTAAAATATCACAAAAACATCAGGAGAATTCCAAATGGTGTTTTTGCTCCTGGGAACTCCAGGAAGGGGACGTCATTTGTGAGGGCGTTTTAAGCAGAAGTAAACAATTGAATCCCTTCACGAAGTTCATTTTCCACAAGTCCATTAGCAAACATACGATGGTCACTTCAAGGAAGCGATTTTATTGTTTATGGTCATGTGACCCTGGGTGGCCCCTGGGTGGTTATTGATGGCGGGAGAGTTTGAGTTATATAAACAGAATAAGTTATTTTGTTTCTGATATATTACACACATTTTTGTCATTCATTTCATATGACGTTTAATCAAGTTTCATAGGTAAAAATTTGTGTAATATTAGATACGTTAGGTTAATGTGACTACATGCAGAAGAGACGGCAAGTTGAGAGCAGAGAGTGATCACACACATATAACACATTTTAAAAACGTCATTATAAAATGTATATTTATTTGCAACAATTATATTAACAGAAATATCCTGTTGTAAGAACAGCTAATGGGGTGATGAATGCCATGCTGCGCATTGTCATGTAACATTCCAGGTGAAGATAATGAGGAAATTACATTGTCTTTTATTGCTCCCAAACGGATACATTATGATACGCAAGGTCTCTGTTTGGAGTAAGGGATGCTCACTTCCGATTGGAATTCGCCCATCATTTATTTTGCCATAATGCTGTAGATTCAGTGCTGGCACCGGCTTTTTTGTCAGACTATTTTATTACAGCATTTCATCCACATCGGTGGAATAATGTACATGTTTGCCCTATTCATTGAAATGATTGTCAAGAAATCATTCAATTTCATACAGTATATTACTTAAAAAATATGCTCTTGACTCCCAACATGAATCTTGAATACTAGGCAAGAATACTAGACCGATTTCTGTATCGAAAGAATTCAAGAGTACTGCTGCAATGCATTATGAGATTGCCTTATTTATAAAAGACTGCTAAAAAAACACTTCTTAACACTTTCTAACACAACAAGGAAAAAGAAAAGACATGATGAAATGAAAAGCAAAACAAAAAACATTTTATCTGTAAAATCATTCCAGAGGGCAGAAAGGGCAGAAACCTGCGTTTTACATCCAACCAACTCGGTTAGCAATCAGATTGATGTCTCAATTAGACTGAATAGCCTGAACGGAAACATGAATTGAACATGAACATTTGAAACATTAAGCATGTAAACGCCTGAAACCAACTATTTTTTCAGCCTGATTTAAAATAACCTTTCGCACATGCAAAGTAGTGTGATCATGGACTGTCAATGCAGGAGACTATTTACAAAACATTTGCTAAAAAAGATCTTCTAAAATGTAGTATATGTTATCTGTCTTTTTAGATATGTCACCAAGGTAAAAACTACATTACTCAGGTAGCTCTGATGAAATAACTTTCTTTCTCTGGTTCTGGATGCAGCAACTGTACGTGTGCTGAAGTTTTGTTCGAAATACAAGTAAGGCACGCAAATGAATATGTGAATCGAATTGTAAAGTTTAGGATCCAATTAAACAGAACTTCTAATCAGATTGATGAAATTAGTGAATGTAAATATATACTAACTGTGATTCACTGTGATATATATACTGAGTGATTCACACAGCATTTCGCTGCACAGAACTGTGCAGGCACAGGCAGTGGAATGAAAAATGCAAAGAATAGAGGCACAAGCTAAACTACTTTTAACTTGTGAGACCATGCAAAAGATGTGAATGCATTTGCATGTAGATGTGCAGACTAATAATCCCCAATAATGAACTGAACTATCCTGATATTTCAGCCAGACGCCACAACAAAACTCCAGATTCCGAAGGGATTTCTCAATATTGTCTATGTAAGGAGAACATTTTTTTTCTTACAGTACATAGAAAATCGCATACACTCTTAGACTGAGCCTTGAAAATAAAAACAAACCCTTTACATGCCTGGAGGCAGTGTCACAATAATAAACCCGTCCTTTCCAACAGTTAATTCCCAACTCCGCTTCTGAAGCAAAGGCATCTAAGTAAAGCAGGGCCCGGATGCCTCTTTTCTCTGGAACATAAACCAGCACTTTAGAGAGGGGTTTGTATCAGGTGACTCCCACAGGAGCGGTGCGTCTCCCTGGAGAATCTGTGCGATGTGAAACTGGAGAACCTTGTCATAATGCCGTGTCCTCAGAGACAAACCTGGCAGCAACACCAATGCCTTTGCAGCTGCCGCGCGCTGAATGAGTTACGACTAACTTCCGTGCCAATGCGTTTGAAGACTTGGGAAAGGTGAAGAAGAAGGACATTCAGCGGTTCAAGTATTCCAATCGGGATCTTCAGCACATGCTCAAAGAGACGACCTTGTTCTTGAGTCCCGGAACAGGCCATATGAAAACCATCTCCAGCGTTTGGAGAGAGGCGCCCGAGGGCTTTTCTCTTCAGCCAGCACAGACAGAGTGTTTTGTTATGGTCTCATTATTTTAGCTTGTACGCTCTTGCCCAGGATATATTGCTTCAACTTTAACTGGATCCCATCTTTCAACACAGCCCATTATCAAATGGACACCTACGGAAGTCCAGGCTTGTCACTGCTATTGCGTGGGCTGCACGCAATTTCCAGGCACTCCGACTGATTTCATCACAAGTGCGACCTGAATACTTCTCAGTGCTTGTCCAAAAACACTTCAAATTAATGGTGAACATTCACCAAGAAAAAATGACTTTCAGCAATGACATCAAACACAAGTAAAAACTTCAAAAAGGACAGCTCATGTGTGTGTAAATTTTATTAACCTAATATATTATCATATATAACATATTATTGCATATAATAATTAGGTTTTATGTATCGAATTCTGATTCTGCTTATCGATTCCGATTCTTATTGATTCCTAATTTCGATTCCAATAAAAACTTGAATACCACGAACAACTGGCTAAAGAACACTAACACAAATAACTTTTGCCTATGGTTTAAAAAAAACATAGCAAAAACAACTATCTGAACTAATTTAAATTTCAAGCATTATTAAAGACAAGTAAACACAGTAATTAAAAAAGAACAAATAAAAAAATTAGGACAAATAAATACAACTGAACAAAGTTACGATTGTAATAAACATTGTTTTAAGATTTTCAGGTATTTAGGTACATAAACTGTAATCAAATGTAAAATAACACTGTTCTATATAAAATATAGCCTACATTACAAATATAGTTACAAAAGCCATTCAGTCAAGAACAGCGAGTGCATTTTCTCTTTGTCTTTTCTTTTGTTGTTTGATTAATGTTATAACAGAGACTGCAGCAGGAATATTAGGCTGCTGTCACTTTGAGAGCTGCACGATCCAATATACTGTTACACGTGTGGTTTCTTTGTCAACTGTTTACGTTCACTTAAGACATATCCGACTGTGTTTACGAGGATATGTTGACATATTTTTGTGTGTATTTGTCCGTTCAAGTGCAAGAAGACACGGAAGAGAACTCAGTTAAGTATCCCGTTATACAGTGTGAAAGGCAGCTTTCTGTGTGCACGTCATTTTGGATGTGTATGCAGCACAGAAAACAGCGCATGGGTCTTCTTGCACTTGAATGGTTTAAAGTCCTATTGAATGAACACAAAGGAATCGATAAGCGGAATCGAAATGCACGTGTCTTATCAAATCCACCGTTCTTGGAAATTCGGAACCGGTTCTAAAATGGAACCGGTTCTCGATACCCAACCCTAATATTAATTATCAGCAGGGCCTGGCACTCTCTCAGGCTGCCTGGATTTGCGCTTGGTCTCTCTCATAATTATTATATGCAATAATTATTACAATAAAACCATCAAATATGTATTTTTAATTTCACATTGTTATGAACCGTCAGTCTGGCTACTGACACAAAATTTCATCAGTGAAAACTCATCTTTTCAAATTATTAATTAAAAGAACCGGCTCATATGAGTAATTTGTTCATGAATCAGATTACACTGTTCATGTATGTTTTTCATTCATTTCGTGAATCATACTATTGGTCGCGCTTTATGTTTTTGAATCACTACAAAGAAGAGCTCATAAGAGTCATTCGTTCATTTATCAGAACACACTGTTCACGCTGAATGTTTGAGAACCCGCAGTAGAACCGTCCCATGAAAGTCATTTGTTTGTGAATCAGATAACACTGCAATTAATCACATTCACTACAGACAACAACTCACATTCCCAGCTTAAGTAGCTAAATATTATTCATAGGTATGATTTTGCTGTAATGCTAAATATTCAGCAGCGAGGAGTTTTACATAGGCTACCAATGCCTAAAAATCGCCCCGTATAAACCATCATTTTAACGTTTTACTAACAGATGACAAGAGATTGAAATATGACATACTAACAGGATGAGTGATGTGTAACGTTACACGCTCCGTTCAAACGAGACGCCCTCTTGAACTCGAGAGTGGATCTCGTGGCCACTTATGATGCTGCGATTTTGGGATTCTGTGACAAAAAAAAAAAAAAGTAAATAAATTACTAAAATTTAAAATAGCCTTCAACGTCTACTAAGCAGCACGCGCTGCTGCTCAGACGAATGATCCCGGCTTGCCGCCTTGTCCTTCATCACGTGTCCCGTCTGTGGCAAGTATTTACGTATTCATAATAAATTTTGCTGGTGATAAAATCAAGAAACATTGTGAATATTATGACGATTTTAAGTTATTTTTATTTGTCCATTAAGTTTCCTAAAGAACGTGTTATTAAATTAACTTATTGATTCTGATCGATCCATTGCCAACAGGCTTGTTTGAGATGCGCCTTGCCTCGCCTGAAATGTAGTCGAGAGTAGGCGGCTGCAGTGAAAGGAGGAGTGAAAAAAGCGCAGGCAAGCCGGACAGTTCTCTCTTCTCGCAGTGGATCAGACACCTGCGAGATCAATGATGGATATCGCGGGATTCACGGGATTCACGCTCGTGCACAGTGTTGCTAATAAACTGGATGTAATTTAAGTTCTGTTGCTTTTATATGAAAATAAATATAATGAACAAGACACCCAAAGTACTTATTATTTAATTCCATTCCAAATAAGTGTTTATCAATCATTTTTTCTTTAATACAGACATAGGCTATGTGTTTTTTTGTTTTTATAATAAAATGACATTGCATAACCCATAGAGATCGCACTGTCCGAGAGTTTGGGAATATTCGCACATAACATATACACATAAAACATGATATCCGAGTTTTAAAATCAAACATTTTAAAAGAGAACAATACATCACGGTTGTTTAAACCAATCAACATTAAGCTGTGTCGTCAGCAAGTCGTTTCCCATCATGCTTTTGATCAGCCCAGTCGGTGGAGAGCAACTGCGCGCGACTGCAGAATCCGACACGTGCGCCTTGCGCTCGCGAGAGCTTTTTGACACACGTCAGCATGACATCAGAGCAAGGCGGACCGCACTCGGACACATTTCTAACCGGCATTACGCGCTGATCAACGGTGATCGGTTCTGCGCAGATTTTGCTCATCTCAAACCAGCCTTATTTCTTCCTTGTCTCGTGACTCGTATCGATTCGTGCGTCATCGCTCATAAACGTCAGTGGCATTTTTCATGTAGCCTATTAAAATTTGTTAAAAATTCTTTCAAAATATATGATTGTATATATTTCTATTTCTGACTATGTATTAGGCCTACTGCAAACCAAAATGATTGTATGATTCTTCATTTGTGTTCATTTAGTGAAAAGCATTGTGCGAAACATGCCTTGATTATTTATGTATTTATTACTGTATTTTGCTTCTTGCATTAAACATTTTAAATCTAAATGCTAAATTAATAAATGTAAACGAATCTGAGTGTTTGGTTGAAATGATGCATCCTCTGATTGGAAACCGGGGCAATTTAAAATGGATATAAGGGGAAAAGTGCAAATTTTTCACCACATAAAATTCAAAACTTGATTCAACACTTAAATGATTCATTTGAGAAGCACAGTGGTAAGACGAAAGAGAAAATCTCCTTCTCCATAGCTTGCTCTTCCCAGTTTAACCCTCTGGATATTCTTTTGATAATGACCTGCTCTCTATGGTGCAACAGCACCACACACTCCTGCTCTCAGATCATCACTAACATGACCGGTTGGGTGCTAATTACGCTGAAGTCAGAAGACAGCATGGACAGAAATGTACATCTACCCAAGGATATTCATCATAATGAGCGTACAGATTTCTCCAGCTTATTAGGGGTGGCAGAAGTTGGTTTTCATCAGCGAGTAGCAATGAACTTGAGATAACATCCTCCCAAGGGGCGCGTCTCCGGCTCTGTCAGAACACAGATAACAGCACGTGGGCCAGAACACAAGCCCTGCTCCACAGAGCAGAGAGAGAGGGCACAATGAAACAAAGTCCGGAAGCTCGCTCCCCATACCCTCATGGAAAAACATCCATCTTTTGCCAGGCGACATGCTTGTCATTACAGGGCGTGATGAAAGACGTGTGCATTCCCAGAAGTCTGCGGGCCAGAGAGACAACGGTAGATCTGAGGAGAGACCCATGACTATAGTTCACAGCTCAGAGTTTTCTTGTGTTCTTCCTATAAGCTGCATTTCTATTACAGAGACAAAGACAAAATATATTTTTATTTGTGCAGTAAATGTTACCTGTGCACAGAAGGCATATTTTTTGTATAAACGGAAAACCTGGATAACATTTGTCGGATATGTGCAATATGCAACAAAGCCCAGTGCACAGAATACTGTATCCCATATTGCAATGTGTGCATGTCTTCTATATGTGACATATAAACAAAGTAATGTGTGATAATCTATGATCAGACTGTCAGGTATACAAGACATTTCTTCACCAAAATTGGAAAGAACATGCAAAATCACCATAAATATGGTGATCACCAATTTATTTTCAAGATGGTGACACTACTGAATGTCATTTACATTTGCATTTGACACTACATTTAGCAGACGCTTTTATCCAAAGTGTCTTACATTGCATTTAAGGTATGCATTTGATCAATTCATGCATACAGTATTGGACTCAAGCCCATGATGTGAACTAGACAGGACAGATCTGTGCAGTATGAAGTCTTCTTAGTATATATTTTTTTTACAGTGAAGTAATTGTATTACTCACAGTGTGTCCTTATAATGTTGTCATTTTTGAACAGCACTGCAGACCTTGTGGAACGACATCTGCACAACAACTGAAGGTGGATGGATAGAATTCCTGTTGTTCTTTGGTAACTGGAACAGAGAACAAAAACAACAAAATTATCACATTCTCTGGTTTACTCAAATTTTTCACAGTACATAAGAGTCAGCCGTAGAGAATTAGATTGCATCAGAAATATTTTGATGTGCGATTGTCTTTCAGCCGCGGTCGTTTTTATAATATGAAATCCCCAGGAAGCTGCAAGTCAAAGAAAGTTGAACACATACAGAGGACATCTCCTCAGAATCAAACATGTTATCTCGTGCGGGTAAACTGTATGCATATTGTGATATGGGTTGCATAAGTTCATAAGAAAACCCATAATGTGCAAATGTGCAAAAACCGAACCAGTGGACCGGCAACCAGGTTGGTTTGAACAGAAAACTGCAGATCTTTGAATCTCTGTGATTTAATTAAATTAAAATAAAATGAAAATTAATTCTTCGGAATAATGTGCAAAAATTAATCATTCACAATATGACTATATGGGCATTTAGTAAATATGGGCAATTTTGATTTCAGATTGACTTTAAGTTATATTGCATATACACTGTCTGACCAACAAATAAAAAAATCGCTGTTTGGATTTAAATGTCTATAATTGGATCGTTATTGCAGTGATTATTATGTTTCTAGCATGTTATATGTTTGGCAATAGTTCTTCTAACCCTAATTGATGGAGTGAGCTTTTCATTTCTTAAACAACCATGTAGACACATCATGTCCATATTCCAGGATGACAATGTCAAGATTCATCAGGCTCAGATTGTGAAAGGAGGGAGCATGAAGAATCATTTTCACTCATGCATTGGCAACTCTGCATTGTCAATACAAGATCTTGACCAAAAATTGTAGCACCTCTTGATGGAAATTAATGTTGTGATGTTATTTCCATCAAGATGTGCATACATTTGTGTTCAAGATCTTGTATTGATAATGCAAGAGTCCAGCACTCTGTAAAGTCTCCTCCAGCACATCCCAAAGACTTTCAGTAAATTTAAGATCTGGACTCAATTCATGAGTGAAAATGATTCTTCATGCTCCTCCCAATCATTCTTTCACAATCTGAGCCTGATGAATCTTGACATTGTCATCCTGGAATATGGACATGATGTGTCTTCCTACAAGATTGTTTAAGAAATGAAAAGCTACACTCCATCAATTAGGGTTAGAAGAACAGTTGCCAAACATATAACATGCTAGAAAATAATAATCACTGCAAAAATGATCCAATCATACACTCTTAAGCATTTGCCTATTTAAATCCAAGCAGCGACTTTTTTTTTTTTGGCCGGGCAGTGTATCTCAGCTATCTGCTACAGTGCTTTATCAGCATAAGCCACTGAAAATAATCACTAGCTCTTTAGTTAAGTTCAAAGATAAGCTATGAAAACACATACCATCCAGTATGACCCAGCATGTTCTGACACTCAGAGATGCCTTTTACTGTGAAGATTAACTTGTGCTGCATCACACTGACTGACTTTAGTTTATTTACTCCCAGCCCCATATTAATAATTACAAGAGTAAATACATGCGCACACTAAAGGCCCACTGTGCTGCATTTCATATTCCCATTCATCTCTGATTCCCAGCACTGCGACAGCTGAAACTCCAGTTGGCCGATTTCATAAGCTTGTTTGGGGGAGGGAAACTTCAGCTGAAACGCTGTACGTGTCGAATCAGGGAGCAGAACTGCAGTGGAGATCTTTAGCTGCGGATACATGCCATCAAAACACTCCTGTCAATCACTGTCAGTTTTAATTATGTCATGCACATGTCCTCCATCCACTTTAATTAAACCTAAATGACACTTTCTGGAATGACAATGAACTTGACTGAATTAGGGAAACTATTGTGTTAAATACATGGTGAATGTTTTGAAGAGTCAGTCTGGTTTTGAACCTGTGGTTTATTGGATGAACACTGAGGTTCTTCTGATAGGGGTCACTAGGCATCTGAACAACAACTGAAGGTGGACGGATGGGTGTTTCTGTTGTTCTTTGGGTAACTGGACACTGATCCCACACATTCTCTGTTTTACACAAATTTTATACAGCACGTAAGTGTCAGACGAATTATATTGCATCAGGAATTCAGCAGCCATCAGCTTTGCTTTATGAAAACTCCAGACAGCCGCATGTCAAATGAAGGTGAACACGTAGGACATTTCCCCAGAATCAAATACTTGTTATCTCAGTATGCATGAACAGGAACGAACGATTTATACACACACGCACGACAGAATCCTTGCATACTCGGTCCATGTGGACAAACTGTATATGTATTGCGAAATGGGTTGCATCAGTTCAAATACGTTTCATTTAAGATATGAAGACCTCCGATGCAAAAGCCTCTAAGCCACCTCTGTCAAAAATGAGATAATAATATTGAGGGAATGCTTTCCGCACATAGTATACGCTCATCAAATACTTTCACTTCAAACTCACTAAATCCAGCCTCAGCCCATTCAGAAATGCACTTGGTACTTGGGTAGAAACCTACACATAGGAGCCTGATAAAAAATGTTAATATTAAACAAAAACTTTAGACGGACTTACAGGCAAGTGTAAAACAAGTGTTATCTTATACAATTTTGTTTCTCAAGTAATGTATCTTGGTTTAAGACAAAACCAAGTCAAAATTTTGAAAAACTTTTTTTGCAGTGAACAGAAAAATACTTGAGGCAAATTACAAGGTTTTAATATACAGCAGACCAGTAAACTTTAAATTATCACTCCCAAACAAACTGAAACCAGCTTTTAAGAGAAAAGAGGAGGATCCGGTGAATGTTCCGGTGTGGATGCGTGGAAAGATGGGAAGTAGGAGGAGATCTTCGCTGGCTTTAATCATATCCTGTAACCTGAGTTTGACAGCTGCTCTCAGAGCCCAAATGAAGCATGGCCCCGTCCCGGTCGCCTGACAGAGGGCCCGGCGGATCCTTGCATGGACAGGTTCACTTACCCCAGGCCAGGGGCTTCATGCCATTACCCGCTTGCCTGGATACTCATTTCTCCTCCGTGTTCCCACCGTCTCAAACACCTGCTCATTCAGAGGGTTGGATAGCGGACTTCGGAAATAAAGAGGAAAATGTTACGGTAGCCAAAGGGCAATGGCATTATATCCTTCTTCCATCATACACACACATCGTCATGCTGGCATCCCATTCGCTACTGTTACACTTGAGCTAAAATTAAAACAGCTGAACCGTTTTGGCATTTTATAAGACATTTTGTTTTATTAAAGAAGACATTTTTTGTACCTTTAAAACAACTTGACAGTCTTTTTAGAAGCACTTCATATATTTTAACAAAAGCCATATGCATCAACATACAAGCGTGAACCAGAGATTTGAATTGATTCATTGAAACAAACGGTTTGAATTGAGTCTCTGAAATGAATCAAATAAAAAAGGTTTATTTATTAAACATAGTTCTGATTCAGTGTTATTTGTAGTGTTATTTGCTACTGAAGTCTAAACGAGATAGGCTATTAAAACATAGTGAAAGTATATGGGCAATTAAAGGTGCCTTAAAATCATTGCGTGAAATGTTTTGGCACAAAATGATGGCACAAAAGAGTTGCTGAATCAGAATTTTGAATCAATTCACTGAAAGTTTGAATTGATTCTCTGAAATGAATCAAACATGGCAACTTTTGATATGAAGGTTACGGTAAATGAGAGATGGTATTAAAATATCCCGAAACTAATCTAATTATCTCTTTTGGAAAAATGTGTTTGTGTGTGTGTGTGTGTGTGTGTGGGGGGGGGGGGGGGGGGGGAGGGTTGGCATTAAAATCACTGCAAATACTTTGTAAGTATTTGATATTTATAAAACAAATTTGTGTTCTGCAAAAGACAGAAATGAACAACATGTGGGAGAGTAAATCATGACAAAATCTTAATTTCTGTGTGAACTGTTCCTTTAAATAGTAGGTATTGTAATAGTAATTCTCAGCACATGGATTGTGTTCATTTTTGTGTCTGCGGCTCTCGCCAGCGCCGACGGGGAAAGCAGGGTAGTGTGTAAACACCCTCACAAGTCAAATGAAGCGCTAAACGCCAACAGGAGATTCACCCGAGAGCCATAAACACAGCTGCACTGAACAATGCAGGACCCACTTACATCTGTGTGTATCTCTACACGTGTGTATGTGTGTGTGTGTGTGTGTGGTCCTGGTAATCCCTACGTTATGGGGACCAAATGACCCCACAAAGATGACGATACTAGTATTTTTTTTAACCTTTTTTTGGTCCCTAAGAGGAAACAATCGTACAGATCCTTTAAGAAAATCTAAAATAGAAGAAAGTTTTAAAATCATTGCGCATTGTGTGTGTGTGTGTGTGTCTGTCTGTGTGGGTCTGTGTGTGTGTGTGTCTGTCTATGTGGGTCTGTGTGTGTGTGTGTCTGTGTGTGTCTGTGTGTGTGTGTGTGTGTGTGTGTGTGTGTGTGTGTGTGTGTGTGTGTGTGTGAGAAAAGCTGTCAGGGCTTCTGAAATGGAGCAGGTTGTCATTCCTTCAGCCCGCAGGGAACGAGAGCTTGAGTGGAGGATACAGTTTCTGCGGCTCCGAAGACAAAAACCTCCTCATTACATCATAAGACTGATCAGCAAACAGCTTCAGTGGCTATATTATATTATATTATATTATATTATATTATATTATATTATGGCTTTATTTCAATTACCAGAATCATTTTTTAATACTTTTAGTTTTAGGTAACGGTGTCAACACTGTTCTGATTGTAAAAACAAATGATACAATCTGATAGTTGCACACAGATCCTTCTCAAAAAATTAGCATATTGTGATAAAGTTCATTATTTTCCATAATGTAATGATAAAAATTAAACTTTCATATATTTTAGATTCATTGCACACCAACTGAAATATTTCAGGTCTTTTATTGTTTTAATACTGATGATTTTGGCATACAGCTCATGAAAACCCAAAATTCCTGTCTCAAAAAATTAGCATATTTCATCCGACCAATAAAAGAAGTGTTTTTCATACAAAAAAAAAGTCAACCTTCAAATAATTATGTTCAGTTATGCACTCAATAGTCAATACTTGGTCGGGAATCCTTTTGCAGAAATGACTGCTTCAATGCGGCGTGGCATGGAGGCAATCAGCCTGTGGCACTGCTGAGGTGTTATGGAGGCCCAGGATGCTTCGATAGCGGCCTTAAGCTCATCCAGAGTGTTGGGTCTTGCGTCTCTCAACTTTCTCTTCACAATATCCCATAGATTCTCTATGGGGTTCAGGTCAGGAGAGTTGGCAGGCCAATTGAGCACAGTAATACCATGGTCAGTAAACCATTTACCAGTGGTTTTGGCACTGTGAGTAGGTGCCAGGTCGTGCTGAAAAATGAAATCTTCATCTCCATAAAGCTTTTCAGCAGATGGAAGCATAAAGTGCTCCAAAATCTCCTGATAGCTAGCTGCATTGACCCTGCCCTTGATAAAACACAGTGGACCAACACCAGCAGCTGACATGGCACCCCAGACCATCACTGACTGTGGGTACTTGACACTGGACTTCAGGCATTTTGGCATTTCCTTCTCCCCAGTCTTCCTCCAGACTCTGGCACCTTGATTTCCGAATGACATGCAAAACTGAGCAACAGTCCAGTGCTGCTTCTCTGTAGCCCAGGTCAGGCGCTTCTGCCGCTGTTTCTGGTTCAAAAGTGGCTTGACCTGGGGAATGCGGCACCTGTAGCCCATTTCCTGCACACGCCTGTGCACGGTGGCTCTGGATGTTTCTACTCCAGACTCAGTCCACTGCTTCCGCACGTCCCCCAAGGTCTGGAATCGGTCCTTCTCCACAATCTTCCTCAGGGTCCGGTCACCTCTTCTCGTTGTGCAGCGTTTTTTGCCACACTTTTTCCTTCCCACAGACTTCCCACTGAGGTGCCTTCCCAGATAGCATGGTGACATTGATACAATGTTGAGTTTTGATCTAAACCATCATTTTGGTTGAGATTGACATTTCAATGTTTAAAGTGTGCTGGATCAGCATTGACATTTTGATGAAAGCCAACAACACACATGGGTGGAGACAGTGACATTGAACTAACAGTGATTTGTAGTTGATGAGCACAAGATCATTCAGGCGTATATCTGCAGAACACTAGTGGGTGTTTCTCGATCAGTAGGGCGTTTTCAAACCACAATGGACATTTTCAACCGCTTTACCCGATTTGCTGTAGTCCACTGTGGGCTTGGTTTAGGGGTGGGCCTTCATGATTTTAGCAAGTCTGTTGAAAAATGGCTGAAAAACATTTACCTGTATTGTAGTTTGAAATTGGCCACTGATTGGTAAACGCCCATTTTGTCTTTGCATGTGCACTTTTCAGTAGTCTAATGCTTCCTCATTAGGGAGAAAACAGGTGCATCCTATACAGACCTCTTGTTTGTTGAATCACCTGACATACACCACTTCTCTAGCAGAGTTTCAAACAATGGTGCATCTACCTTATTTCTCTGTTCCTTTGTTTTGCATGCTTATTTGCATTTGATTTGTGTTGTTACTCACTGTAATTAGATTACAAAGTTATTAAAGTGTTTCAATAAAGCATCTATTGTTCTACATTCTTAAAAAAATGCATCTTGCTTTAGTAAAGTTTATTAGGAATTTCCTGAATAATGTTATGTCATTTAACAGATTTCTCAAGGTGCAAGAGACATGAACATGAGCAAGAATGTTAACATAGCCCATGTCTTGTATCGGTCAGTGTTTGCATGCAGAACACATTGCTCCTTTAGTAGGAGTGAAGGCAGATGAAGATGGACAATTAAAAAGCACCCTCCTGATAATGCTGACATTGATCATACACTGAGTTGTTGTCGACAGCATAATCACCTGACCTGGGACTTGATGATATCCTGTATCTTATCACTTCTTAATCAGGTAATCATTCATATTCCTGAATCTGTATTAAATTTGAGAAATAACTGATTTCCATTCAGTTTAGCTTGTTTCCACTGAAACACAATAATAAAAAAAAAACATCTAGTGTTTATTAAGAAAGTGACTGACTTGGCTATTTTGTGATATTTAAAGAGATTAGGGTCTACATGAGGTGAATCTGCAGCTTTAAAGGGATAGTTCAGCCTGAAATTAAAATTATTTCATTATTTATTTACCCTCAAGTTGTTCCAAACCTATATGAATGTCTTTCTTCTGCTGCACACAAAAGAAGATAGAGTGAAGGATGTTGGCAACCAGACAGTTGATGTTAGCAATTGACTTCCATGGTATTTATTTCCTACTATGGAAATCAATGGCCACCGTCAACTTTCTGGTTACCGATATTCTTTAAAATATCTTATTTTGTGTTCAAAAGGAGAAAGAAACTCATACAGGTTTGGAACAACTTGAGGGTGAGTAAATGATTACAGAATTTTCATTTCGGGTTGAACTATCCCTTTAAAGAAATTTTCATTGAAAAAAACTAAGATCTTTTTTATTCTACAAGATAAAAGTGTTATTTGAATGCTGTAGTTTCACAGAAAATGAACTGAGAAATTTAATGGCTATAGCTCAGAGGTGTTCCTCTTCATGAAGAGTTTAGCTCCAGCACCTGGAAGTGTTCATTGATTAGATGACCTTGATTATCTGCCTCAGGTGTGTTTAATTAGGGCTGGAGATAAATCCGACACCCCTGCTAGTGCTTTCTTTTGATATTAAAGCATTCATAGAAATAAATAAACAGAATTTTAGTTAGAATATTTTGTTTTCAGTGACTTAAAAAAAAAAAGTGAATCATATTGTGTTTAGTATATTAACATTATTGAATGTGACTGTATGTATGACAACTGAATTGACTTGTTCTTGAGTAACATCCTGCTTTCTTTTTCAGATTTCAGAGAACCCAAAGGAAAAGAGGCAGTAGTCTGATGCAAGACAGATTTTTATAAACCTGAACCGCTGGACCTGTAGTTATGATGACATCAGACTTCTGAAGACAATTTTATTTTTAAAGGTTGAAATGCTTTTTTCCTATTTCTCCCCCTTTCTTTTAAAAGAAAAAAGGTATATTTTAATATATTTGTTGTCATTGATTGATTGAATAAAATAAATTGACTCAACTGCTGGAAAGGTGTCATTTATATTTTAAAAGGTTTTCGACAAATTTTGAAATGGTCAGGAATTTGTTGACGCACCATTGAAGTGTGATTGAAATATTAATGTTGTTTCAACATTAATTGGTACATCAGATGGCAACATTGTTTGACATTCCTTTTCAGCCTTTCAACAAAATGTATTTAGAATCAACATCACATTGTAACATTGATCAAACCAAATTACCAAAGCTTATTTTTTGTTAATTTCAGTGTTAATTCAACAGCAGTGATGTAGATTCAACATCATAGTAACGTTGATTCAACAATATTACCATTGATTATTTTTGTTAATTTCAATATTGATTCCGCATCAGTGATGTAGAATCAATCATAGTGTAACGTTGATTCAACAATATTACCATTGATTATTTTTGTTAATTTCAATATTGATTCAACAGCAGTGATGTATAATCAATCATAGTGTAACGTTGATTCAATAGCGTTACCATTGATTTTTTGTTCAACATAGTTTCAACATTAACTGAGGGTGCAAAAGTGATGTTGATAAAATATCACTTTGTAATGTTGAATCATTACTATTACCGTTGAATTCCCAACATTATTTCAACATTAACTGAGGGTGCAAAAGTGATGTTGATAAAATATCACTTTGTAAAGTTGAATCAATACTATTACCATTGATTTTTGGTTGAATTCCCAACATTATTTCAACATTAACTGAGGGTGCAAGAGTGATATTAAAGCAACATTACTTTGTAACGTTAATTCAATGCAATTAGCGTTGACGCGTCAACACTGAGTCAACATTGTTTCAATGATTACATGCTATCTGGGTTGATACAGCACTCTGGGAACAGCCTATTTGTTCAGAAATTTCTT
The DNA here is from genome assembly GCA_026230005.1 of Gila orcuttii. Classification (NCBI taxonomy): domain Eukaryota; kingdom Metazoa; phylum Chordata; class Actinopteri; order Cypriniformes; family Leuciscidae; genus Gila; species Gila orcuttii. The sequence goes on along the minus strand of JAPDVR010000018.1, from coordinate 39,211,509 downwards.
TCTCTGTCTTACCCTCTTGCTTGAGGCTGTCAATGATGGCCTTCTGGACAGCAGTCAGGTCGGCAGTCTTACCCATGATTGCGGTTTTGAGTAATGAAACAGGCTGGGAGTTTTTAAAAGCCTCAGGAATCTTTTGCAGGTGTTCATGAGGTTTTCATGAGCTGTATGCCAAAATCATCAGTATTAAAACAATAAAAGACCTGAAATATTTCAGTTGGTGTGCAATGAATCTAAAATATATGAAAGTTTAATTTTTATCATTACATTATGGAAAATAATGAACTTTATCACAATATGCTAATTTTTTGAGAAGGACCTGTATACTGTCCCTTTATTTAGCATCAATGCAGTTCTGATCTGTGACCTGTAACTTACAGTGAAGAATACTGTCTGTGTGTTTGTGTGTGTGTGTGTGTGTGTGTGTGCGTGCGTGTGTGTGTGCGTGCATGTGTGTGTCTGTGTGTGTGTGTGAGCACCCACCTGCAAAATCCCAGCTGTTGTGCTAATCTCTCTCTCCTCGTTCCCGTCGTACACCCCTGTGCCCTTCCTCTCACCCCTCACTGAAAGAGAATACAGAGCATGTCATTACAGTTGGCTCCAAAAACTTGGACTTTTTGAAAATTCAGAGATTTTCATAACTTAATGCGAACATTAACTAAACATTTTTAGAACATATTTTTGTTAGCGGAGTTATTACTGTTAACTAAAACTATTTTAAAAAATCATTACCTCAAATAAAATAAATGTTAGTTGAAATTAAATAAAATATCAAAAAACGGAAATAAAAATTGATAAAACTATAGAGTAAAAAAAACACTAATAAAAATGACAAAAACAACAAAATTACTATCCCAGTGATGCTAAAATAACTGGTCATGTGAAGCAGAAAAAACAGTTGTTTTCACAGACGTTTTAATTCACAGGTGCAGAAAGCAACAGTGTAAATGTGTTAAAGATACATTAAGGATACAACAGCAAAAAAAAAACAATTTAAACAGTCTGTGTTTTAAGATTCAACCCACAAAATAAACATTTAAACATCATTAATTTTTTTCACACACTTAAATAATGAACAAATGTTGGCCCCTAAGCATCCCCTCGAACTCTACCTATTCTTACACACACACACACACACACACACACACACACACACACACACACACACACACACACACACACACACACACACACACACACACACACACAATCAGTTGGCTTTCGGGAACTTGTGAGGGATTATTAACATCAAAGTAAATAGAAATGTCAGCCTGGCTATCTTTGGAAATGCCAGAAGCCCTTTGCATATCCCCTCCACATCAACACACACACACACACACACACACACACACACCGGCCCCCAGCAGCGAGGGCTGATTATTGCCGCTCTAGTGAAACCGCCTTTTGATCTGCAAACATATTGGAAAGCACTTAAAGGTGAACGATCCGCAAGCTGAGAGGCAGAAGCTGATGACGTCACGCTCGGTCGGGGTCTCGTACAGTATCTGTGGGCTTCACCCACAAGCCATAGCAATTAGATTAACAGGATTATGCAAAACTGCTTCCTGCGTTGGTGGTTTGGTTTTTATATTAGAACATATTTACACTGGATGTGAACCCTGGATCTGATTTTTACATCTTCACATTTCAAGTTGACTAAACTTAAAATTTTAAGGCAGCACAAACACTTTCTTTTTTAAGTTTACAGTACTGTAACACGGGTTGGACAATGAAACTGAAATACTGGCCAATGTAGTGTTGGAGGTTTCACATCTATATGCCTGGTGCCCAATCTTCAGAGTGAAGGATCAGTGATGGTTTGAGCTGCAATATCATGACAATCCTGACTGTGTTTGATGGACACGTCACTGCCGACGACTACAGAACCATTCTGGAGGATCATGAACACCTGATGTTCAAACCGTGTATCAGCATGATGATGCACCAATACACACAGCAAGACTTGTGACAGAATGGTTTGATGAAGATGAAAGTGAAGTTGAACATCTCCCATGGTCTGCACAGTCACCAGATCTGAATATTTTTTAGGTATTTTGGAAAACGTTTTCCTCCACCAGCATCATATAGTGACCTGGACACTGTTCTGGAAGAGGAAAATCCCTCAAAATCCCTCTGACTGTGAAGGACTTGTATCTGTCATTCCCAAGATGAACTGATGCTTTATTTGGATGCAAAATGAAGCCCTATACACCATACTAATACATTATTGTAAAAAATGATTGTGATTTTAACGGTAAAAATGCTACAGTGCAAAACCGTTAATTGGTTAACAGAAAGTTTCCTTACTATATACGGTAAATAACTGTGATAGATCTAACGGTACATTTAATGTAATTTTACTGTAAAATACCGTTAAATTTACAGTTTTTGAAAGTGAAAAAGAACAACTCATTGTATAATTTACAGTGAAAAAACGTAAATTGACATTCCCACAATTCCCTTCGTGACACATTTGATGTATTTTTGTTGAAATAACTATGTTTCTTCTTAGTTTTCTTAGTTCTTTTCTAATCAGTTACGTACATTAGGGTTTTTATGTTACATTTAATGCTGTTAAATTAATGTTTATTGCATTTTTAATATTTCATGTGTGTTACCATGATGGTGTTTAATGTTTGTGCGAATGACACTGTGCAGCTTCTATATAATAGTACTTTCTTGTGGAAGATTGCTTGTGATGAGTTTTGATTTATCATGTGATTCTCATCACTGCTGTGATGATTGTTGGTTGTCAGTGTATTACAATGGAACAAGTGAAGGACATTTCCGTATTAATTTTTCACAGATGTTTTACCAGTATGCATGGTGCTGTGTTTTAGGATTAAAGGAAATGTCCATATAAACATAGCAACTAAATATTTTCCAAATAACATTTTACACATATTTATAATATAAAAAATTCACAGTATAAATTGGGTCTTTATATGAAAATCTGTGATATTTAAGGCTTTGCAACAACTTGAGGGAAAGTAAATAATGGCAATATTCGCATATGAACTGTTCCTATAAGCGATGCACATGAGATTTTAGTGACCTCTGACCTCCATCACACAACCGACAGGAAACGAGACACTCTCTCAGGATCAAGACGCCCCGGGCTCGACCTGTTCCTGTCGACGGTGAACGTGTTTCCCCCGCTCACAGCCCTCGACCTCCTGGATCTCTGTTTGCGAAATAGGACACACAGAAAGCTTCTTTTGTCTGTTCTGTCTGGCAAGCACACACAAGCTATCTCGCTGGAACCCGAGTCTCTTCCCTTCAGTGTTTTTAATTAAAGGATTTTTATTTTAATTCCCCTCAGCATCCTGTCTTGGATCAGATCTCAGTCGCTTTTTCCAAATCCAAGCGCTATTTTGTTCTCACGAAACGTTCCCTGATTGTAGAAACAGACTTTCCACTGGATTATTTTAGGTTTGGGCAAATTTACATAAGTTTATATGTGTGCAGTGTTGTTGAGGAAGCTATTTTTAAATTAGAGTTTTGCAAGCTATACAAGCTAATCATAATTTAAAGCAGATCAACTACAGTCGACCATCATTTTGGAGAAAAGAAAAAAGTAGTTAGCTTCCAGAGTAGTTAAAAGTAGCAACACTACTAGTTTACGAAAAAACACACTCTCTCAAATAGTGTTGGGACATTTGATTCATTTTAGTCAGTCAGTTTATTCAGACAATTAATTTGAATGAACTGGTTAAAATAAATTATTCACTCAGAGAAAACAGTGTAAAAAATGCACAAAATAAATTAATAATAATAAAATAAGATTTCACTTACAAAATAAATAAATAAATAAATAAAAATTAAAAAAACAATTTAAATAAATAGAAATAATAATAATAATTAAATATTATAGAAACTAAATATTTTCCATATAATATTGCACACTTTAACTCTTTTTGTGTTGTTTGTTTGGTTTAGTAAAATAATTTTTTATTTAAATACTGCTCAAATATGATGGTTTCCACATTATGGTGTAGTTATAGCTTGAATTAATGAACTACATTTTTAATCAGTTCATGATCTGACTCAATTTCTAATGCTACAAACAGACAAACAGAGAGAGAGAGAGAGAGAGAGAGAGAGAGAGGGAGAGAGAGATGAACAATGTAAAGAAAACATTTTCATGTTTTATTCTTGGCATAGAATAATTTTGAATTAAAGTTGCAGCATTTTAAAAAATTCAAAGCTACTGTGATGCTGCTAAAAAATGACCCTCCCATAACATTTAAATTAATCATTTGATACAATGCACGCATGTACATTGTACATTGTGTACAAAACATGTTTTTACATTGTACTTATATTTTTTAAAAATACCTGCATATAATTACAGCTCTAATTCATTTTTGTAATTACAGTCTGTAATTACATCTAAAATTAATAATAGCAGCAAAGGTGTTCAGCAAAAGTGATCATGCAGTGAACTTATAGCATTGCCTTGAAATTTGTAGTAACACTACTACTCAGTAGCCTCAGAATCAAGAGCCAAACCCACTGCTGCTGCTTTCACAACACAAGCATATTTATTGGAAAGCATATGGTTGTGGCTGAACAAATACATAAATAAATAAAACCAGTGAAGAACTTCAGCTGCTACCACCAACACTACTGCCTAAACGTTCCTGTCTCTCGAAGGAATAAACAAATGTGACCGCTAAAAGTTGTTTACAACATCATTGGCAGGTCAAAAAAACTTTTTGATTAAGAAAAATATTTGATAAATGCTGAGGAAGACTATTCATCCACTGTTCTCCAGGGTCTGCATGTGGCGTATTGTAGATGTCTGGCGTATTTCTGCCATCATTTTAGTTACACACAGACATCCCAATAATTACTGTGAGGATGATTGATAATAGAGGATTGAAAATGACATCTTTCTCCCCCTAATCTTCGTGACACCCCTAACCTCCAGACCTTCAAATCTCAACTTAAAACTCATCTATTTATCATGCTCCGTAAATAATTATTTTCCTCTCTGCTTCTCTGTCTTCCATTTTTTTTTTATGTCACATGTTTACTTTATCGAAATGTATGTTTTCTTGGATTCTATAACTTCTCATATTGGTTGTTTCTATCTGCTTTTCATGTTGTTTAATTGTTATAATAAGCAGATTGCTTGTCTCTTTGTCTGTCAACTGATTGTATTATTTTGTGAAGCGACCTTGGGTTCTTGAAAGGCGCTATAAAAATAAACATATTATTATTATTCTTCTCGATTGACAGCCTTTGAAAAGTATACGTGTATTCAGATGAGATAAACATTTTTGCAAGCAGCATAACGATTAGCCTTTTATTGTGATGGCCTTTTCTCATCAAAATACACATCTGCATTTGAATGGCAGTCAATGAGAAACCAGCGTAATGGTGCAGTTTTGACATTTTGATTATTAAGGTCAAAACGATTTTTTTTTTAAAGAAACAGATGAATCGTTTACAAGAAGATTATTGACGTATTTATAAACTAGATTTTCACTACACACACACACACACACACACACACACACACACACACACACAGTCGCACCCTGGTTATTTCTGAATGTTTAAAAAACTGTGGTGAAAATCAAGTTTTTAATGTTGTTTATATGTCTATGTGGTGTTTTAATATGCTTAAAGACAAACCATGTGCAAATTCATAAGTCAACAGTATTTTCTCCTTAAAACTAGGGGTGGCATGATCCGCCTTTTTTGCCTCCGATACCGATTCCGATACCTGGGGCTCAGTATTGTCCGATACCGATCCGATCCAATACTAAAATAATACTTAAAAAAACAGTGCCAAATTACCTAATAAACTGTATCTGTATGCCTCACTGTGGGGAAGAGACTGTGATTATTCTTTTGTTAAAGGCATCAAAGCTTGACTTAAACATTATTTTCCTTACTTTGTAAAACAATACAGACAAAATATAGGCCTATACTATATAATTAAAAGACATTTATTTTAAAATTTTAAGCGCAACTTTTTAAGGAAGCAGCAACATATGATAGATTGGACAGAACAACTAAGGCTATCAATAAACTGCTATTGTGCAAAAGTATTGTAATATGAAAGGCTCCAATTCAGAGCGGCACGAAACCTTATGCGCATCCCGTGCGCAGAATGATGCGCTCGAAGCAACAAGGAGTCACGGCGCGCAGCGCCTCGCATTAAAGCACAAAAGTAAGATATACATATATTTCTTTATTTATTGATTAGTTTGAGCCTTTTAACGGTTTTAAATTTCAGTTAATGTGCGCGTGAAGAGCAATTATATCGCTCTCTACTCCAGTGTTGTGATCACTGATCAGTTGTGTTGTGATCTAACAGACACCCGGGCCGGTAGAAAGTAACATGTGAAACTCCAGCACGTTAAAGTCCTTTTATGCAAACCATAGACCTTTATCTACAGATCTACAGTATAATAATAGGAACATTGACTCATCTTGGAGAGAGTTTCATCGTGTTGACTGTTTTACCCGAGCGCGATGCGCTGTTTGAGTGCTGAATGGAGAATGACTGACAGCCGCAGCGGAGGGAAGCACTTAGGTGAAGATTAATTTAACGATTTAAATCTGTACCCAGACCCGGATTAACGCAAAGGCAAACTAGGCACGTGCCTAGGGCCCGATTGGTGGGATGGGGCCCAGACAGAAGGACAAAAATAAAAAAAATAAAAAATGTACAAATGTCCTATCTACAATTTATTTCAATATTTATTAATTAACTAAAAATAGTGACGATGTTTATCTTAACCATAGACTGTTGCATTACGTCACATTAACGCCAGCCCATCAGGTGCTGCGAAGCAAAAGTCTAAATAGGCACGCAAAGAAGCACAGCTCGTAATGCAGGTGTGTGCGTTGTCGTCATCTATTTTGGAGTGATTGCAATGTATTCTAAATATAAACTTGTACTGTAGATCAGCATCATTTCTGGAAAAAATCATTCACCGCTTTATTACGAGTTTAAAAGAGCGCGAGCGTCATTAACGTGCCCAGACGCGACGCTTTGAATTTGCGCGTACAATGAATAACATCGCGTCGGGAGCTGACTAAAAACGCTACAAAAGTAAAAGACAGGACGTTTGTATTCAAAGTTAAAAAGCCAACACACTACAACATTTTAAATTTTTCAAATAAAGGATCTCATTGGTCTATCTTCTAAATTCTGCTGATGATTAGATTATACCCTGTCTGACATCAGCCTACTTACGCCAATAATATCGCCAATAATATCAGTTTAGAATTATTTTTTTTCTAATCAGTAGCGATCGTGTCTTTCTCGTCCACTTGATTTGTGTATAGCATATTTAAGCTAGCAATGCAATGCATAATATCATATTACTTATATTAATAATATGACATTATCTGCAGTCAATATTGATTAAATGGGAGGGGAAAATCCTGCCCATACCGCAGCTATGAAAAAAAGATGATAAAAGCATATATCACTGAAAGTGAAGTGGTATTCTGGAACTGTGAATAAATTGAATAAAACAGCAAAATAACAATAACAATAACATCTTCATTAAACAAAAAAGAGATTACCTTAGATGAAGTTTGATTAATATGCACATACAGTAGCCTACTGGTAAAAAGTCTGGACCAATTACTATTTTTAATGTTTTTGAAATAAGTTTTTTATTATGCTCTACAAGCCTGCATTTATTTGATCAAAAATACAAACAAAAAAAAAACAGGAATATTCAGCAAGGATGTGTTAAATATATAAAAAGTGATAGTGAAGACTTTTTTAAAACAACTTTTTAATAATAATAAAAAAAAAATCCTGAAAAAAAGTATCACAGGTTATAAATATTAAGCACCATTTCTAACATTTGATAATAAATCAGAATATTATAAAGTTTTCTGAAGGATCACATGACACTAAATTCAGCTTTGCATCACAGAAATATATTTTAAAGTATAGTAAAATAGGAAAACCATTATTTTAAATTTTAATAATATTTCAATAGGCCTATATATTATTTTTCTGTATTTTTGATCAAATAAATCCAGGCTTGATGAGCATAAGAGACTTCTTTTTAAAAAACATTAAAAATAGTAATGTGTCCAAACTTATGTACTGTGTAAGTAAAAACATTTAAAATTAAACGTTGTATAAATTAAAAGGTTAGGAATCATATTTGTTTCAAGAGTTTTTTGTTGGGGGTGGGGGGCCTCCAACATGAATATTGCCTAGGGCCTCCAAATGTCTAGAACCGGCCCTGTCTGTACCTCACATTAAACTATATGTAATGGCTTCAGAAAACTTGGAATATAGTACACGGAAACATTATAGTGCTTTAAATAATGTTTTTGTGCCTTTTGTGTTGTATAACAATATATTCGTAGGCTACAATATCGGATCGGATTTGGATGGTCTCGTCTGGCGATACCCGATCCGGCAAATATTGGTAGTATCGGAGCAATACCGATACTGAGTATCGGATCGGCGCACCCCTACTTAAAACTGCAGTGAACCAAAGATAGTCTCAAAAATGAGGTTTGACATCGCTGGTGTTTCTGACGTCACAAACTACCTTGTAACCAATCAGATCAACATGTGATCGTCAACGCCTGGATCTCTGAGCTGCTGTGAGTGAGTGGAGGCGGGGCTTATTTGCATATTCATAGAACCACGTATACTAAATGAGGCAAGGGTATAGAGTTACATTCAAGCTATTTTAAGGCTGAATTTTTTTTTTTCAAGGAAAAATCGCTTAAATACGCTTGAGTAAGGGATCAGTTTTAAGCGATAAAATGATTGACTACAGGTCAATTCTGGTTCTTGGTTATGCGAACATCATGGGAACATTCCATTTTGCAAACATTATGGGATTATTATTTTTTTATGTAAAATAAAAAAAATTGTTAATGAACTTCCAACTAAAACATTTCCACAAAAAAAAGTAGTTCCATGAATGAGGTTGTCATATTCTGTGTTTTCTGTTTCATTTTCATGGTCTTTTGGTTTGTTTCTCTTCAGTTATCTGTTCCCTTTGTTCCCAGTTTCCCGCCACTGGCTGCATCCAAAAACTTAAAAATGCTGCCTTCGGAGGACGGATTCTGAGGTTGGAAGGCATCAAGGCCTGTCCAAATTCAATATTAGCTTCATAATCGATTTTTGAAGGCAGCGTGATGTATCGTTCGCTGCCTTTGATATCCCACAGTCCTATGCGTTCCATTCTGTGACAGTTGAGCTAGAAAAAGAAAGATGACGTCTGAAAGTTGTGGTTGGGGGTCAAAAGTTTGAGTGTAAATTTTTGACCAACGTTTTCCACTTCTGATGTCATTTCTAGCGAGAAATTACTACTTTAGTAATTCAATATTTGTTTAGTTCTCATCAAAGCTCGCTCTATTTTGCTTTAGATCATTAAACAGTTACCCTGGCTCAAAAGTCTGTCCGAAATCATTTTCGCAAGGGAACTTTGTGCAGAAACACTGCCTGCAGAGTCACTGCCGTGAAGAAGCTGCCTAGGTTTTCGGATGCAGCCAGTAGTTATGAACATTCATGCCATCATACACACCTGTTCGTCATTTATTTTGTTATCACTGTGTATTTGAGTTCCTCCTTATGTTCAATTCATTGCCGGGTATTGTCTTGGTTTGCACTCTGTTTCCATGTGGATTACCTGAGTTTGTTTTATTTATAATAAACTGAGAAATAGGACTAATAAGACTGAGAAACTGAATTCATTTTTTTTCTCAGAATAAAAACTTACAAGCTGTTGTGAGGAGAAAGTATGAGCAGTTCATCCCAACCAGCATCAATTCCTGGCTTTATATTTACTGTAAATACAATATAAGTACCGGGAGAAACAACCTGTCTGAGGGTAAACAAGAAATATGTTGACTAAATTAACAAATTTCCACGCAGGGTTATTATTGTTAATTAAAACTAAAAACCATTAAAAAGCAACACACTTTTGAAATAAAATATTAACAGAACTAAAATAACTTAAACTAATAAAAAACACAACTGTTCCTTGTTTGTTCATGTTAGTACAATGTTAAAAACAACAACATTTGATATTAGTCATGTATTGTTAAATGCTGAAATTAAAGTTAACATTGAAATTGAACTTCATTGTAAAGTGCTACAGATATAAATATTTTTTAAAAACATATAAAAAGGACAAAAACACACAACAAAATACAAAAACTTTAACTATATAATACTAAAATAAAACTGCATTCATCTGACATTAATACCAGCCCATTTTATTCACATTTTCTTAAAAGAGAAACTAACGTACACTGAGAGTATTGGTTAATGTAAAATGAGCCTGCGGTCGCTGAGAGCAAAACTCTATTGATCTGGAGGCCCTTTGATACATTTCATTATGTAACATATTCCTGTGACTCCACTGTGAACCCCCAGAATGCACTTCAGGGCCCTTCAAGGTTCACTTTGAACTTTAAATGAAAATTCATTAATCTAACAACTGGATGCATTTTCCAATTTATCATTCCTATTAATTTATTTTTTGTTGGGGGTGTTATTGAGTTTAAAAAAAAATTATCATTATTTAAAGGAATTAAATGATTAAAAGGTATTTCAGGTAATAAAGAAAAATAAATAACAACTGTTCCAGGTCTTAGTTATGAAGTAATCAAGTCAAGTCACCTTTATTTATATAGCGCTTTTTGCAATACACATTGTATCAAAGCAGCTTCACAGTGATAACATGAAAATAATACAACAAAGTTTGTTTCTAGAAGAAAATTGCATGATCGTCCAGCTTAAGTAAGGTGATCAATAATATTGTTGAATATTAAATGTCCCCAAGCAAAAGCCAAGGCAACAGTGGCAAGGAACCGAAACTCCATCAGGTGACAGAATTGAGAGAAAAAACCTTGGGAGAAACCAGGCTCAGTCGGGGGCCAGATTTTATGGGACGAACGATTTTATGATTATGTGTATGATTATGATTAAGGATTGCCTATAAATCTAGACGCACCCCAGCGGCAGCTAAATTTATTTTGCAGCCAGTGCAGTCTCTCTCTCAGTCTCTCTCTCTAGCAACTCTCCGTTGGCTTTCGACCTGGAAAAACCAAACTCTAGTCAGGCCAATCACATCGTGTATAGAGTTGGTGGGCGGGCTTAACAATGAGTTGTGACACAGAGTTGTGACGGTTCAGCGTGAATTCCCTGCTACTTGAAAACAAAGATGGCGGCTGCTGCTGGCGAACAGCGGTCTTTCGAATCGGCTTTGGTCTCGACTCTGGACGACTTGTAGTTAAGCTTTTCTTTGAGAAAAGAACAAAGAACGGCACTTAAGTCATTCTTAAAAAAGGAAGATGTGTTCGGAGAAAAGTTTAATATATCAACAAAACGCATGGGATTCACTCAGCCACAACCGTTCGTTGCTCTGGTTGGTTGTAGTGCTATCCTATTGCGTGCAGAGGGAATTTGAAAGACAACCGTTTATCCCGCCCCTCGGATTGAGGCATGCCAATGGTGAGTTCCCAGACCTAACATCTTGATGTGGGTCTGGCTTGCCAGGCTAGATTAAGGCAGCATTACAGGTCAGAAGTCAGATTGGATCAGAACGTTCAGAATATTATCCAGTTCCATCTGGTTGAAAGTCGGAGTCATCACGCCGGTATGGAGACGAGTTTGTTGAGGATCCGTGCCGATGGCTGTCTTGTCGATGAAGTAATCAATTTAAACTCTTTGCAAATATGTTATTTTTAAATTTCCACACATCCACCCTTATTCGTATGTCTAATATGTCAAAAACTCAAAAAGTTTCTTGTCTTGTCACATTCCGTTATGCATGTAAATTATAGCATGTTTTCATTACTGGTGAAATTTTTATGAAAATAGTTGAGTATTTTTCATTACTGATATTACTGTCAGTTGTTGAACATTTATATCGTACAACAGTTGTAAAATATTTACATCTATTTCACCTTACCACGCACTCTTTCACTGCAAAAACTAAAGTGTAGCGTTGAAAGGGACCTTCTTTGATTTGATTGGCCACGTCAAACATTTTGACATTGAAGAGCGCTGTTAAACCGCTTTTTATTTTTTCTTTCATCTTAACAACAAACAGAGTGGTGCGTAATGGAGTGCAAATTTGGCCATTTCTAATTTTTGCGGGGGACTTGTCCCCCTCAGTGTCTATGGTGGTTACAACCCTGGCATTTGCGACCCAGATTCCCCTCTGGTGCGGTGTGGAGGGATTTTGTATTTGCTAGTTGATTAGTTCTACAACTAGTTGATGCTTTAGGAAGGTATTAGTTGCAGATCACATGACTTCAATTGTGCTTGTGTTGTGTTGCAAAGCTGAATTTTCAGCATCATTCAAGTCACATGATCCTGCAGGAATCATATCAATGCTAAAAACTTTGCTTCAGGATTCTCTGATGAATATATATATATATATATATATATATATATATATATATATATATATAGGCCTATATACATATAATATACATATATACATATTATATATTATATACATATTTTTTTCAATTCAAATAAACAGGTGTAATTTTAAATCTTTTTTACATTTGTTAAAAATAACATAAATCTTTTGCTGAATAATTCTTCTTTAAAAAACAAACAAAAACAACTTACCGACAGTTTCTTGAGCAGCAAATCATCATATTAGAATGCTTTCTGAAGGACCATGTGACACTGAAGACTGGAGTAATGATGACAAGAATCACAAGAATAAATTACATTTTAAAATATAAAAGTCCTAAACTGAAACTTGAGACAGAAACCGAAACTTGCAGCACTTTGTTAGTAGCAATACACTAGTGCAGACACTTTGTGGGACTTCTTATGGCTCATGACTCGTTCCTGTCTTTCCGTCGGTTGGACCTCATTAACACACACTCCTGTCAACATCACAAACACCAGCACAGCTCATACAGGACCCGCACGCATAAACAACACAAGCACCAACATAAACTAACACTTCCCATTACATCTTAACCTCAGTCGTGCAGCTCTGACCCTCTTTCTCTCAGGTTTTGTCTCTTCCTCCATTCGGCTTCGCCACCAGAGGTAATGCTTTGTTTTTGGAGGAACAGGAAATCTTGAAGAGTTCGACTAAGAGCTGCAGTTTTATTACTGGTACCCCAAAAATGGTGGAACATTTCTCTGTTTCTCCCTTCTTTTCTTTGCTGGAGAAAAACTCACAGCACTCTTGCACAGACATGACATCATAAGGGTTATTTCACCAAAAAATGAAAATTCTGTCATCAATTACTCGCCTTCATGTCTTTCTAAACCCATTAGACTTTCGTTCATTTCCAGAACACAAAAATATCTTTCTGATGAAATCTGAGAGCTTTCTGTCCCTCCATTGACAGCTACGCAACTACCACTTTGACGCTTCAAAAGGTTCATAAAGAGATCGTAAAACTAATCCTTATGAACTGAGCGGTTTACTTCGATTTTTCTAAAGAGACTCGCTTTATAGAGATTTAATTTAGACTTTAATTCACATTTAAACAGAAACACTGATCAGCGAACATAAACAGAAGCTCAACCAAACCTGCTTGACACGAGAGAACAAAACCTTTTGCTGAAGCTCAAACGTGATGCGTAACATGAGAATGAACCTCAATGTTTTTCACACGTCAAGCGAACATGCTTGAGCTTCTGTTTACCACAACTGATGTGAGTTGATGAATGTTTACATGTGACTATTAAAGCCTAAATTCAATCTCTATAAAGCGATTGTGTTTCTTCAGAAAATTTTGACTAAACCGCTCAATTCATATGGATTAGTTTTACAATCTCTTTATGAACTTTCTGAAGCGTCAAAGTGGTAGTTGCGTAGCTGTCAATGGAGGGACAGAAAGCTCTCAGATTTCTTGAAAAAGATTTCATTTGTGTTCATAAGATGAATGAAAGTCTTATGGGTTTGGAACGACATGAGAGTGAGTAATTAATAACAGTTTCATTTTCATTTTTGGGTGAACTAACCCTTTAAAGGGATAGTTCACCCAAAAATGAAAATTCTGTCAGTATTTACTCACCCTCATGTTGTTCCAACCCCGTAAGACCTTCGTTCATCTTCGGAACACGAATTAAGATATCTGTGATTAAATCTGAGAGCTGGATCACTCCTCCATAGGCTTCTTAAGGGATTGAAACTTGCCAGCCCCGAAAAGTTATTAAAGATATATTCCGAAGATGAACGAAAGTCTTACGAGGTTGGAACAACATGAGGGTGAGTAATTACTGAAAGAATTTTCATTTTTAGGTGAACTATCCCTTTAAGAACTGACAGTGAATGTAATTAATGCATGTTTAGAGGATTTGCTCATCTGAAAATTAAAATTGAGGACATTAAGAATTCTAATGTCACTGAAGATAAAATGTACATGCAAAAACGTACAATCATACTTTGTTTTATAACAGCAAATGCTATAAATGACCCATTGTTGTGCTGTAGGTAGATGATAAAGTTCTCACTCTCTGTGAATTCCCTCGGGTCAGAACCTGAATCACATTCGAGACTATAGTGTTCTGTATGCTAAACACGGTCCTTGGCGCTGTCTTTAGTCTCTCAAAATGTTAAGATGCCCTGAAGCCACTTAATCTCCCTTCACCGTGGCCAAATGTTTCAGCCCGACCCTGCCAGAAAGAAATATTACTGAGACAAACTCGGCAGAGAGAATCTGTGTCTGGGCGAGTCTCACCAAACCTGTCAAGAAAACGTCCAGGTCATATTTCAACCCAGATTCAACAGAAAGAAATGAGGAATTATGTTGCATTTAAAGAAAATGGAACCTGTTTAGAAATATTAAGAGTTACACATCTGTCCACTGCATGAGACAATCATGGGAAATTCCAGATTCATTATTATTATTAGTCAAGTCAAGTCACCTTCATTTATAAAGCGCTTTTAACAGTATGGATTGTTTCAAAGCAGCTTTACAGTGATAATAGAAATTACCGTAACAGATTGTTTAGGCTTTACCGCAGCTCTAGAATAAAGTTATTGTCCAGCTAAAGTTAGTTTTGATTGATTCACTTCCGTTGCGAAGATCATTAGTTATTAACATAGGGGCCGCTAACACAACACCGTTCTAACAGAAAAAAACCCCAACGCGCTCCGGCCGCCCATCCGCATAAAACAGTGCCTGGTGTCTCGAGAACGCACTCCCTGAAATAGGTTCGAAGGTGCAAACGATTATCCGTTATCTCTGCGCAAACCTCAAAAACACAAACCCGCGAAAACACAGACGGCGCGCACATGCGCATCACGTGTTCAGTCGATACGTATACGCGTTTGAATATATATGTGCGCATATATATATGTTAATTTGTGTTCCGAAGATGAACGAAGGTCTTACGGGGTTGGAACAACACGAGGGTGAGTAAATACTGATAGAATTTTCATTTTTGGGTGAACTATCCCTTTAATAACTAATGATCGTTGCGATGGAAGTGAATCAAGCAGAACTAACTTTAGCTAGACAATAACTTTATTCTAAAGCTGCTGTAAAGCCAAAACAATCTCTGTTACTTTAATTTCCTATTTTCACTGTAAAGCGCTTCGAAACAATCTATTTTGTTAAAAGCGCTATAAATGAAGGTGACTTGACTTGACTTGTTGGTGTTAATTCAGCGTGTTTGACGGGCCGCTGACAGATATAGTAGTTGTGGCAGAACCACAAGACGCTACACCAGCTCTTACAAAGCAAACCCTCATGAACCCCGAGCACCAGCAATACGTCAGAAAATGGTGGATGGAGTTCGGCACATCGTAAAAGTCCGATCCAAATATTCGCCCAGACTGTCGGTAGACGTTCTCACACACGGCGGCAGCTGCTTTTCCCATGTCGGATACACATGAACAACATCAACCTCTGCTTTGGCTAATAAGGCTGTTTGGGAATAAGTCGTATAAAGTTGTCTTTCCCTCGGCCCTTCCCAGCATCCTCCAGCATGGTTCTCATTAGCTGCCGCCTTCAGTGTCTTGGCAGGAGAAGCATGTTACAAAATGTGGTGCTGGGCTATATATTTATACTCAGCCTCTGTGTTTCGCATTAGAGGAGCTCTTGAAGTCGAGTCTCTAATGCACAAAGGCCCTGTGCGCCTCGTCTAAACATGGCAGACTTCAGCAGGACGGCAGGATTCATTCTGCACAGAAAAAAGGAGTCCTTTTTCATTCTCGAAGATTGACATGAGTAGAATGTGTGTCGGTCAAAGCCAAATCCAAAGCAGAATGGCATTCACAACTGATTTACTTCCATAACATGACTAATTTCACAGTGATAAAGGATATTCCATGTGAAAAATGAAGGCTTGGGTTGTGAAAAATTTCTGTTACATACCAGAATGGTCAACAGAAAAATTTGATTTGTCAAACAAGCAAATAATTTACTTCACAGTAAGTTTTTCCATCTTATATTTATATTTAATTTTTTCCGCTTTATTTCCATTAATGAAAACTATATTGAATAGTTTTAGTTTATCATAAGTATACTGGACATATTATATGTCTATTCATATAGGGTCAAAGGTCACACCCTAAATGATTAAAAGTTTATTTTCAAAATCTGAATGCTGTATTGCACACCAGCATCAGTGGTATAAATAAAAAATAATTTGATAAATTAGTAAAAAATAAACACATATGGATTTAAATAATAAATATTAGAAATGTATTATTTACTTCATTTTAAATAAATAAATAAATAAATGGAATAATGTGCACAGATTTTGTCATTCTTTTCAGTATTAATGGTGTTGCTTTATTACATGTTTATTATTTATTTTATTAAATAAATAATTTATATATACATATTTATTATTTATTTCACAATAAAAATAAATACAGATAAATCAATCAATCAATAAATGCAAAGATTGTTTCACTAATTTCAATATTAATAATGTTGCTTAATTCCAAATTGCCTGCAAAATCATATAAACAATATTTCATACATGACCTTCTGCCCTAACATCCCATAATCCTCCTACTGCCCAGAAACTACTGCACAATTTTTACATTTTTCATCCTTTATTAGTTTTTTCTTTTTTTTTAGCAGGTTCACATGCGTCCTCCATTAAAAACATTTCATGCATGAGTAGATTCATTCAGCCCAACCTTCACACACACTCTTACAGATTCACACACAACGTGATGATGGACTCACTGATGGAATAATTGAATTTTATCGTGTCTTTCCTTTTCCTTTTATCTCTCATCGCGTCTTGTTTCTCCTCAGGAGAGAGCGGCCGAAGTGTGACTGAGAGCCAGTGTGAACGCCAAAGGGAACTGAATTTGGATTTGGTGAGAGTCGTTGTGAAGCAAGTGCTCATTCATTTCAGCACAGAGCATCCTCATTATCCTCGTTTAATGTGCACAAGAGAGGAAAGTTAAACAACAGACTACAAATCACAGAGGGAGAGAGAAAAATATCTTCAAACCCCACCAGCTACGCGAGCTTGTCAGAGGACGTGTGAGGAAACACGAGTTTCCAACTCAATCCAATTCTGTTTTCAGGCATTATGAAAAATACTGGCTCAGTGCCATTTACTGTAAAATAAAGTGCACAAACACACTTCTTTACAATCAAAACATTTTCAAAACATTGTTGTTGATTCTCTGTGTGAACTTGAGGAGAATTAACTTCATACATCCAACTAAAAATCAACAAAACACCAGCTGATTCAAACACACTGAGACGCAAACATCACGAGAAAAGTGACATTAGAGAATAAATAGAGCTTGCAGCATTTGTGACATGCATATACTTTATCTGATACAACAATATTAGACTTTATAAGTGTGACTGCAGTGAATAATTACTTTTGAGGAGACTTTCAAACACAAAACATAATACAAATTAGAAAGTGTTTTCTACCAACTGGTATATAGGATTTTTTGTGCATCATCTGTTTAGACACAAACAGCAACAGAACGAACAAACAGTATTCACATTATGTTACAGCCATGAAAGCCTTAATAAAAATACTTTACAATAATTTTTTTTTTTAGCATTCATATACATATTTTGGTAACACTTTACAAAAAGGTTTTGTTTGTTAACATAGTAAGACAACTAAGAATGATCAATACTTCTACTGTTAATATCTTATCTCAACATTTACATTTGGATTTTTAAGATCAAAAGTATCTGGCATTATTCAATGCACTGTGAACTAACATAAACATGAACATTTTTATTAACAAACATTAAAAAAGGTAAATAAAAATATATTTACTCATTGTTAGTTAATGCATTAACTAATATTAACAAATTAAACCTTAAATTTGAAGTGTTAGGAATTGTTTAGAAAGTGTTACCCATATTATTTATGTTCACAATACATAAATATAAAGCCTATGCATGCAGTATTCCGAATCAAAACATAACTGTTTTATGTGAGACAGTATTGTGAATCTGACCTTGTTTCCACCTTATAAACAAGTGCCCTATGATGTCATATATGCAGTGATTCACACAGTAAAACTTCAACTAATCCACTGAGAATCGTGGTATTATGGATATTTATGAGGAAAGCAGAAAATATCCCTCATCTGGGGGATGGAAGGAACAGAATGAAGGACAAAAAACATGTGCAGATGAGGCGAAGATAAAAACCTCTGGCTCCCTCTGCCCCGGGGTTTGATTGACAGCTCATTAGGGGCCCGCTCGGCTCTTCGGGAAGGGGCTTTGCAGCAGAAATCTTTGATAATGCCGTCACACTGAATCACAGCCCTTAATTGCCATTTGTGCAGGGGAATCAACAGCAGAGCACTCTAGGGAACAGTGGCCATGCGTTGCCTTCTCCGAATTCTCTAGAGCGCTATGTGTTTTCCAGATATTGCAAACAGCAGACTATAATGGAGCCATTACACTGATCAAACAGTTACTCAATCCTCTTAGTTGATAAAAAGGCAGACTGTGTTCAAAATAGAACAGTAATTCAGCAGTGTATGTGCATATTGCAAGTGCACAATATGTACACTAGCGTTCAGAAGTTTAGGTTCGGTACAATTTTTTTTGTCACACTTTAAATGAGGGTCCAATTCTCACTATTAAATAACTGTGAACTAAGACTTTTGCCTCAATAAACTCATAATTATTGCTCATTAATAGTAAGGTAGTTGTTCATTTTAGGTATTGGGTAGGAATTGGGTAGGATTTAGGGATGTAGAATATGGTCATGCAGAATAAGTCATTAATATGTGCTTTATAAGTAATAATAAACAGCCATTATCTATGCATGCTAAGTAGCAAATACTGTCGTTAATAATGAGTATTGGACCCTGGCCTAAACTTAATAACCAATTTTTTTTTTTTTTTTTAGTTTTTGAAAGAAGTCTCTTCTGCTCACCAAGGCTGCATTTATTTGATCAGAAATACAGTAAAAAGAGTAAAATTGTAAAATAATGTTATCATTTAAAATAGCTGTTTTCTATTTGAATATATTTTGAAATGTAATTTATTCTTGTGATTCAAAGCTGAATTTTCAGCATCATTACTCAGTCTTCAATGTTACCTGCTCAATTATTATTGGCACTCAATTATGACATATATAATTACATTATATACATTTTATATAATACATTATACATAATATATTTTACTGTCTTTAGTGTCATTTTTGTAATCAATTTAATCCTTGCTGAAGTATTAATTTAAATGATTACATTTTAGTTTTAATAATTTAAGTGTATATATATATATATATATATATATATATATATATATATATATATATATATATATATATATATATATATATATATATATATATATATATATATGTATATCTTATATCTTACCTACCCCAAACTTTTGAGTGGCCTTTGGAATTAAAATATCCCCACATCATCACATTCCCTTCACCA
Organism: Gila orcuttii; assembly: GCA_026230005.1. NCBI lineage: Eukaryota > Metazoa > Chordata > Actinopteri > Cypriniformes > Leuciscidae > Gila > Gila orcuttii. Next base: position 39,191,662 of record JAPDVR010000018.1, on the reverse strand, counting down.
TACCTAGAGAATGGCATGGTGTTATTTCAGTTAGGCTAATAGCTGGTATGATTTGCATTGAGAGATGATCTTATGTTACGTGCCCCATGCCAATCTCTAGGTATGTTGAAGGGAATGTGATGATGTGGGGATATTTTAATTCCAAAGGCCAAGGGAACTTTATCAGGATGCATATTATCCTGGATCCATGAAATAACTGGCCTTTAAAAATAAAAATCTGCCTGACTCTATGGGAGTTTAACATAGGGGTGTACTGACTTACGCAACCTGGCTTTTAAGGAAGAACATTTATTTATTTACGATACATTATTCATTCACAAAGAATATTGGTGTCCTTAAAGGTCGATTTTTCCTCATTTTTTAAATTAAGGCATTAAGATCAATTTCCAAAAGATGATTTTTTATTCCTCTTTTTAGCCAACTTTAGCATGGGTGTATTCACTTATGCTAAGCACTGTATTACCCAGTCCCACAATACTCTGCGCTTGACTTTCAATTTCCAGTGTGATAGAATGAACCAGCTTTGTTATTGCTGTGATTTTAAACATCTCCTTCTTGACTCATTAGTTAACTTACCTGACAAAAAGATCAGACATTTTACACAAATATATATATATATATATATATATATATATATATATATTAAAAAAAATGCACAATAACTTCACATAATCTCCTTCCAAGATGATAAAGGGACGCAATATAAACAATAATAGACAATATACTGTATATACAGGTCCTTCTCAAAAAATTTGCATATTGTGATAAAGTTAATTATTTTCCATAATGTAATGATAAAAATTAAACTTTCATATATTTTAGATTCATTGCACACCAACTGAAATATTTCTGGTCTTTTATTGTTTTAATACTGATGATTTTGGCATACAGCTCATGAAAACCCAAAATTCCTATCTCAAAAAATTAGCATATCATGAAAAGGTTCTATAAACGAGCTATTAACCTAATCATCTGAATCAACTAATTAACTCTAAACACCTGCAAAAGATTCCTGAGGCTTTTAAAAACTCCCAGCCTGTTTCATTACTCAAAACCGCAATCATGGGTAAGACTGCCGACCTGACTGCTGTCCAGAAGGCCATCATTGACACCCTCAAGCAAGAGGGTAAGACAGAAAGAAATTTCTGAACAAATAGGCTGTTCCCAGAGTGCTGTATCAAGGCACCTCAGTGGGACGTCTGTGGGAAGGAAAAAGTGTGGCAAAAAACGCTGCACAACAAGAAGAGGTGACCGGACCCTGAGGAAGATTGTGGAGAAGGACCGATTCCAGACCTTGGGGGACGTGCGGAAGCAGTGGACTGAGTCTGGAGTAGAAACATCCAGAGCCACCGTGCACAGGCGTGTGCAGGAAATGGGCTACAGGTGCCGCATTCCCCAGGTCAAGCCACTTTTGAACCAGAAACAGCGGCAGAAGCGCCTGACCTGGGCTACAGAGAAGCAGCACTGGACTGTTTGCTCATTTGAAAGCAAATTTTGCATGTCATTCGGAAATCAAGGTGCCAGAGTCTGGAGGAAGACTGGGGAGAAGGAAATGCCAAAATGCCTGAAGTCCAGTGTCAAGTACCCACAGTCAGTGATGGTCTGGGGTGCCATGTCAGCTGCTGGTGTTGGTCCACTGTGTTTTATCAAGGGCAGGGTCAATGCAGCTAGCTATCAGGAGATTTTGGAGCACTTCATGCTTCCATCTGATTTCATTTTTCAGCACGACCTGGCACCTGCTCACAGTGCCAAAACCACTGGTAAATGGTTTACTGACCATGGTATTACTGTGCTCAATTGGCCTGCCAACTCTCCTGACCTGAACCCCATAGAGAATCTGTGGGATATTGTGAAGAGAAAGTTGAGAGACGCAAGACCCAACACTCTGGATGAGCTTAAGGCCGCTATCGAAGCATCCTGGGCCTCCATAACACCTCAGCAGTGCCACAGGCTGATTGCCTCCATGCCACGCCGCATTGAAGCAGTCATTTCTGCAAAAGGATTCCCGACCAAGTATTGACTATTGAGTGCATAACTGAACATAATTATTTGAAGGTTGACTTTTTTTTTGTATGAAAAACACTTCTTTTATTGGTCGGATGAAATATGCTAATTTTTTGAGACAGAATTTTGGGTTTTTATGAGCTGTATGCCAAAATCATCAGTATTAAAACAATAAAAGACCTGAAATATTTCAGTTGGTGTGCAATAAATCTAAAATATATGAAAGTTTAATTTTTATCATTACATTATGGAAAATAATGAACTTTATCACAATATGCTAATTTTTTTAGAAGGACCTGTACCGAGCAAAATTTAGTAATAAATAATCTACTATTCCATTCAGTCTTGTTTTTTGGGAATATCTCATGACATTAAAGATGCTGTTTCTAACATCATGTTCAGACAGAGAACGTGTAGATGTGCACAGCAGAGCAGGTCCTCCGTACAACATAAAAGAAGAATTTTTAATGACAAAACTGAAGAAACATTGAACTTGGCATAAGCAGTGGATCTGCCTGTGGCACAATTGTACAAATTAATTCCAGGTAGCTTTGTTCACAGGGGAACACAGGCTGCAAAAGATTAATATTCATTCATTTTTATTCATAAAACAGAAGAACGGGCATCTTCTGTATGGAAGGAGGGGGATGGTTTGTATTACTTATCATTTTTTTTCCGCAGGCTAAAGGAAACTTTAATTACGGAGCGGCCTGATGAGAATCACTGAGAATCACAGCACAAATATCAACATGGGTTTAAATGATAAAAAGAAAGGCAGCAGAAATCCTTTAGTCTTTAATCACTTACTGCAGCTCTTCAGCACTGCATACTACATACTGCAGAAAGTCGTGGTATGCTGAACACAGAAAATACAGCTTTACATGAAAAAAAATCCATTTTTGCCAAAGCACTTTTTACTTGTACTTACAAGTGTGTACGTGACAACAATGTACTAAAATTGTAAAAGTTTTTCCCTTCGTATTTTGCTTACAGAAGACAACATTGTCAAAATGATCTCTGTTCACACGGATCTGCTTAAAAAACTAAAACGCTGTATTCTGCTGGCAGGCCTGTAGTTGGCAATGTCACTTTGTAAAGAAACACAACACTCCTATAAACTACACATGTAATACACATGCGCACGACGTCACCGTTTCACAAATTCACTGTTTTGTAGTTTACTCAGAGACAAAAACACGTTTTTGAAAGTTTGCATTTTCAGGCCACAAAAACACTGTTGTAAATAAAAAAGTTCTTAGTTGAAAATGGTGTCATGTCACCATTTGACATGACACCAAAGATAAATGAAACTAAATAGGATCTGAGTGATGTAGAAGCCATCAACATCTTCAACTACCCCATCCATCAAAGAATCCACAAATGTTTTTAAATCCATTTGCGTTTATGCAATGCAATTTTGAAGTATTCTGGGGCCAAATATACCACAGAAAACATCCACTTGATGAAGTGTTTTGGCAAAGTATCTCAGGCTCTTTAATAGTGTCTCCTAAAATATCTAATCAGATAATTATACCCCAAAAATATTTAGACTCTGAATCAGACAGGAACTGTGCATACTTGTTCATTATATCCTTATACAGGACTTATTCTTTTGAGTTTGCTTCAGAAGCGAAACTCTACAGGGGAACAGTCAGAGGAGAAATTCCTCGAGTTAACAGGTTGTAATTTAATATCTTTGTGGTTTTTATTTTCCATGAGGTGGCGAGTTTTCTACAGACAACCGGAAAGGGGTTTCCAGCCTGGAAAAATGTAATGGCACGTCCATTTATAACACACACAAGTCCTGCTGTTTACATGAGAGCACTTAGTCTGCATATGAAGCATTTATTCTCTAGACGGCCCTTTATTTCAAATGCATGTTTCTATAGTTAAAAGTCTCCAGTTTTAAACAGACATTTAGTGCCACAAGAGTCATTGTCATTCTGACAACGTTTTAATTTGCCAATCAAACCTGCTTGATGCACGAGAATGAATCTCATTGGTTCTTGCTGAAGCTCAAACGTGCTGCGTAACACACTGTAAAATCTAACATTGTTCTTACTAACTATTGTTTAGTTAACTTTAATTAATATCCGGCAATGTGTTGAACTTACTGAAAAAAAATTAGTAATCTGTACTGTTTGCATGCTATGCCTTCATTACTCAGAAAACCCTTTTAAACATTACTTGACTGGTTTGAGTACCATTTTGCCAAAGCAAAAAAAAAAAAAAAAAAAAAAACAGGCGGGGAAAATGGTTTCGCAAACGCGCACAGGCAGCCACACACACACACTATTGGTCTGGTCACTCTGGTGACGGCGCACCAGGATTTTAATAGGCTAACGTTACAGTCAGAAAACATTGTGTCAGCAGTACAGCTTTAAAGTACAAAAACAGCTTATTATCGCTCCTACAAACTGCACTAGGCGCACACACCGACACGCAATGAGCGTCTGGCGAGGGCGCACCAGGATTAAAAAAAGAGGACTACAAAACAGCATTTTAACCCTTACGAAATGCAACATAATCGCACAGATAGACCTACAGTACAAATGTGGCAAAGGTGACGGCGCACCAGGGTATGGAAGAGAGAACATTTTGGTGTCAGCGCACAGCAGACCTATCTGTTAGACCACCATCAGACAACACACACAAGCCAATATAAGGTTTTTAAAAATAATAAATAAATGAATAATTTACGTTTTAAAGGGGGTGCTTACGTTTGTTTGTAGACGAAACTCCTTTTCCTCGATTTACTGAAGCCTATTTGTAAAACGCTTGCAGCTGCACAGCTAACGTTAGCACAGTGAGTGTATGGCTCGCTCATAGCCTGTGCTGCGGCAACTGCACATCCAATGGCGCGGGCGCACCTTACGTGAATGGAGCAGAACATACTTTCCTCCTTGTCTCTTATTTCCATTGAAAAGGAGAGACTCATGAAATTGAGAAATACACCCAACAAAGAGGACTTTTACAACAAAGTAATTGACATCTTTGCCCAGAGCGATAGACGCATGGACGATCGTCTACAACCACGATCGTTTCCCGTTAACGACCACAGCTCTTTTTTCTTCATAGGACGCTTCCAACGCTAGGCGCAGCTAGATGCTAAGTAGCGGGAAGCGCAGAGTGAGTGGATCACGTGACATGAAGCAAGCTCGGTCTCTGCCTCAATGTTGATAATTCAAGACAGCACGAGAACTGACTGCGCATGCGCGAATCTACATAAACTATGTTCTATGGACCAAAGAGGCACTGCTAACATCTGCCTCAATGGCCATGGCCTTGGATTTTCTGAACGAAAAAATGATTTTTAGGAGCAAACAATGGCAAAAGGAGTGTATTATATGTGTATTCCTGAAATTTTTTGTTAGAAAAATTTATATTTGGAATAAAATAAATGCAATTAATAACGTGGTGAATTAATAAAGCTCTTGGAATTAATAAATGTAATGTCAACATTTCCTTTGGTGAGGCACTGCCTACCCTGCCTACCCTGACCGCACGTCCCTGCCTCATTGGTTCTCACACGTCAAGTGAACATGCTTGAGCTTCCGTTTACCACAATGTGTGAGTTGATGACTGTGAATAAAAGCCTAAATTCAATCTATTCATCATATAAAACGATCGTCTTTCTTCAGAATTTTTTTTACTAAACTGCTCAATTCATATGAATTAGTTTTATGATCTCATTATGAACTTTTTGAAACGCTAAAATGGTACTTGCGTATAGCTGTCAATGGAGAGAAAGCAGATTTCATCAAAAAGATCTTAATTTGTGTTTCGAAGATGAACGTAAGTCTTACGGGTTTGTAACGACATGAGGGTGAGTAATTAATAACATAATTTTCAATTTTGGGTGAACTAACCCTTTAAGTTGACTTAAAAAACTGTTTGTACAAGCATTGGAAGACTTATTGTTTGAACATACAAGTTAAGAAGGTGTATAACAAAAAATATATTATGTTTGGGTCATTACTGCATAATAGTTACACTTTATTTCGATGGTCCACTTTAGACATTCTACTAACTATAAGTTACTTTGCAACTACATGTCAACTAACTCTTATAGTAGACTGTTAGGTTGAGGTTACTTGTTAGGGTTCGGGTTAGTAGATTAAGTTGACATGAAGTTGCAAAGTTACTTATAGTCTAAAGTGGACCATCGAAATAAAGTGTAACCTACAATTTTAAACATAAACAAACTAATAAATTGAATGTGAGGCATATTTGTCAGTCATACATAAATTGAACTTGTAAGACATAGTCAAGATTTATGTAATAATACTAATAACACTGTAAAAAGTGATCAGTTGACTTAACTTTAAAAAAGTGAGGAAACCCGTTGGCTTAAAATTATTACGCAAATAAACTTCATGTATAATTTAAAAAATTAAGTTTTGCATACTATTGACAGACAGTATGCATCATAGAAATAGTCAAATGCTAGCAGCCTATGCTATTCTGAACACAGACATGGGCAAAGAGGCACGAGAGACAGTGTTGAGCGCTGTGCTGAAGCCCAGAGGTGAATCATGTGAAAGAGCCTTATTACAAAGATTAATTTCACATGCATCTCTACACATATTACATTATCCTGCCCGCACTCACGTTCAACAAGTAAGCACCCGCTGCAAAACACTTTAGCGGTGGCATTAACACTGGAAACATGATTGTGCCGATCTGGGCTGGTTTAGAGGGTGTCGTCCAGTCTGAAGCCACGTGACACACACTTACTGTGTTCTCGTGAATGCTGCCGTCTGATACTCCAGCGTAGGACATTCCACTGCAGAAATGAAGCACAAGACAACTGCAGGAATGCAGCATTTCAGATCAGATCAGACTGACACACTTCTGCGAGACTCAATTCGTTTAATTACACGCAACTAGTCATGAGTCAAATGGAAAAGTTTCCCAGCCAAAAGTGTCAAGCACCATAAGGGCCAGTTCACTCTTAAAAACACCAAAGGTCAGAGGAACAAAAAATAGCACAAGGACTTGGGAGGCGTTTTTTAAAAGTTGGACTTTTAACTTGAGCCTCTCATTTTTAAAATGACGCGTTGGAAACAAGGGAAAAATAGCACAGGAAAATGCCTTCTGTGTGAACAGCCCCTAAAACTGTAGTGCATAGGCCTACTTGATTGATACAACCACATCAATTATCAAACACATTATTTAGTTCCCACGCTTTAAGACCAAAGCATTTTGTAATAGATCATACTTAAAATATGAAAATATCTGACAGACGGATAGTTCACAAATTATGGTTTGTGGGCATGTTTCACTTCAAACAAGCACATACAAAGAGTGCTTTCTAGTCACACAATTAAATAATTTAGAGCAGCACAAGACAAATATAGAAATTTCCATTAAGTCTCCACTATTTTACTACTTTACATTACTTTTTTAGACCTGGAAATCCCAATTTTTTAAATTCATTGAAATTTCCAGGTATTACATGAACATGAAATGAACTCAAATTAATAGAGCAATTTAGATCATCATTAAACCTTTACTTAAATATTTTGTGCCCCTTTGATTTAACTTGATGGTGACAGCTGTATCACAGTCTACTCAATGAATCCATCTAACTGTCAGTTAAAATTATGTCAGCAGTGACAGTATGTAGTACTGAGTTTCTAAATAGTTAGAAAGCAGGACTAGACCTGTTCAACTCATGCGTTTCTGTTCTCACTAGACATGAGAGAAGCTGAACACTTCAGAGGACAATTATCATTTGAGGTCTGTCTGAATAACACAAACAACCTGCAGCCATATGTAGTACAGTCTGCCCTATATTACATAACCAAACATCTCACAAGTCACGGTAACACTTTGCAATAAGGTTGAATACGTCAACATTAGTTACAGCAATAGTCAACGAGCAATATTTTTTGGCAGCATTTACTCTTGGTTAATGTTAATTTATTCATGCATTATGAACTAACGTGATAACAATGAACAGTGCTCCATTTATAAATCAACATAGACCAAATGCATTAAAAACATTGTTAGTTCATAATACATTAGCTAACACAGAATCTTATTGTAAAGTGTTACTGAAAAACACTTTTTAAAAAAAAGTCTGTCTCAATCTGACAAAAATCATTGCATAATAATAAGTAACACAATTATAAACAGAAGCAGGCCTCATAGTAAAACCTCTGTATAAAAAAACAGAATAAAGGGATAGTTCACTTAAAAAATTTAAATTCAGTAATCATTTACAGTACTCACCCTCATGTCGTTCCAAACCCGTAAGACTTTCGTTCTTCTTCAGAACACAAATGAAGATCTTTTTGATGAAATCTGAGAGATTTCTGTCCCTCCATTGACAGCTACGCAACTAACACTTTGACGCTTTAAAAAGTTCATAGAGATCGTAAATGAATGAGCACATATGAATTGAGCGTTATATCATGAATAGATTGAATTTAGGCTTTTAATCACATTTAAACATTGATGAGCGAACATAAACAGAAGCTCAACCTAAACCTGCTTGACGTGTGAGAACAACTTTATTGGTTCTTGCAGAAGCTCAAATGTGCAGCGAAACACGAGAATGAACCATTGGTTCTTGTATGTCAAGAGAACATGCTTGAGCTTCTGTTTACCACAACTGATGTGTGAATGAAAGCCTAAATTCAATGTGTTCTTCATATAAAACAATTGAGTCTCTTCAGAAATTTTGGACTATACCGCTCAATTCATATGGATTAGTTTTACAATCTCTTTATGAACTTTTTGAAACGTCAAAGTGGTAGTTGCATAGCTGTCAATGGAGGGACAGAAAGCTCTCAGATTTAATCAAAAAAGATCTTCATTTGTGTTCCGAAGATAAACAAAATCGTACAGGTTTGGAACGACATGAGGGTGACTAAATGATGACTGGATTTACATTTTTGGGAAAACAAAAAAGAAAAAATCAGCCATCAAAACAAACTCACTTGCCAAAGCAAACAAACATTTTGTACAAATGAGAAGTTTATTCTTTAAAGAAGTGAATAATATAAACTATTGTCTATAAATATAAAGGGTTTTTTGATAGTATCACAGAAGTATGAGAAAGCAGAAAATAACAGATGTCACCGGTGTAGAAAACTGTAATGCTAGAGTGATTAAATACATATCAGATTCATGCATGATGCATCTCAACAGAACAGGAGTTTAAGAGCAGGTCTTTCTATCAGCCAGTGCTTTCCGCAATCACCATGTGCATTTTCCTTTGGAAAAACGAAAACATTCATCCGCATGAGATATTTGTCATAAACAATCAAGAATCAACATTTTCTCATGATCAGTAAAGGGCATAAAAAAAGCACACGATGACATGACAAACCATGAAGAATTATGAACAGGTTTATGTGAATTACAATGTAGTGCTTGACCGATGTGGGGTTTTTAATGGCTGATGTTGATACCGATAACCAGAAATGAAATGCAGCATTACTCAAAAATCTGAAAACAAACTGCATTATCCATCCGTACGCCTGCCGGTAGATTTTAGAAATGACAAACAGGACGAGCGGACACGATTATCGCTGCTGACCATCTCAAAAGGGCCAAATATCGGCCGATTTATCGCTACACATTCGCACCAGAGAGTCGACATGCCATTTTTCACATCATATTCATGGATTAGGTACGATACCAATACAGACATTAAACTATTTGAGAAGGGCATTGCAAACACCATCCATCCTGTTCTAGCTGTATATTTAGAGGTACTTCTGTGCAAAAGAGCCATTGGAGAACACAAAGCCTTCAGAAGCATTATTACAGACTGAAGAAACACATGTATACATTTCTTTGAGTTAAACAAAAGTGCAGGCCTGAGCCCAATGCTGCTCCAAAATGAAAAAGGCACTTGACTTTACATCTTAAAAACATTTTAAAACGGCCTGAGATTGAGCCAGACCAGCAAACCAGTTCATGCTGGGTTAAGCAGATTTTCCAGCACACATCAACCATGAGCACTTACTGTTTTTGTTCTCAGCCTCCATAAAACATTCCAGTACTATAATTCATCTGCACTCAGACAAATCTCAGTCACAAAGCTTTAATTTAAAGCTAAATTCTTTCCATTATATGCAGCCATAAATGCTGGGTGCACAATTCACACACATTATTATTATTTCTGCATTATTTGCATGTAAAAAGCAGTTTGAATATTTGCCCGTGGAAATACTGATGTCGATTAAAAAAAAGGACACAGTTTTACATACAGGCTTAAAAAACAGATCCCCACCCAGAACATTCCAAGAGAAAAGGCATAAATAATCTCCAAAACAATACGGTCTGTCCAAAAAAAGTTCATTTGATTAAAAAAGAACATCCACGTGAGATTTAAATACAAATATATACTTACAAAAAAATCACAATGTTTATGTACATCTGTTTAAACAGTTTCCATCAGAAAAAAAAAAGTGACGGATAAAAAAAAGCAGTTCGTCACACTGTTGTTTCTCCATGTTTGCTGTTTGCCAGTCTCGTGTAGAACTTTCTCCATGAATTCAGCGTCTTTCCTGACCATATCCAGAATCCAGATGTGATTCCCACAATCAGTGTCATCAGGTACTTGATCATAAACACCGTGAAATCCGGGTTCATTTGCGGGTTGTGCCCGGGACACGGCAATGCGTACGTCTTGCACGACTGCGCGCTCCAGGTTTGTTCCCACTGCGCGCGAAAGGCCTGTTCGTAGAAGTAGCACGCGATCACGATGGTGGCCGGAACCGTGTACAGGACGCTGAAGATGCCGATGCGCACCATCAGCTTCTCCAGCTTCTCCGTCTTGGTGCCGTCGTGCTTCATGATGGTCCTGATGCGGAACAGAGACACGAACCCCGCCAGGAGGAACGAGGTGCCGATGAACAGGTAGACGAACAGGGGCGCGAGGACGAAGCCGCGGAGCGCGTCCACACTGTTGATGCCCACGAAACAGACTCCGCTCAGGACATCTCCATCCACTTGACCCACCGCCAGGATGGTGATTGTCTTGATGGCCGGGACTGCCCACGCCGCCAGGTGGAAGTACTGGGAGTTCGCTTCGATGGCCTCGTGGCCCCATTTCATCCCAGCCGCGAGGAACCAGGTGAGCGCCAGAATGACCCACCAGATGGAGCTGGACATGCTGAAGAAGTACAGCATCATGAACAGAATGGTGCAGCCTTCTTTTTTGGTGCCCTGCACCACCGTCCGGAACTCATTCTCGAATTGCTCGTTGCAAACCACTTTGTCTTCTAGCAGAAACCCGGCGATGTACGCGATGGACACCATCGTATAACACCCGGAAAGGAATATAATGGGTCTCTCGGGGTAACTAAAGCGCTTCATGTCCACCAAATAAGTCAGGACGGTGAACAAAGTGGACGCGCAGCACAAAACCGACCAAATCCCGATCCAAATCCTCGCGAACTTCTGCTCGTCCTCGCTGAAGTACATCATCCCGTGGAGTTTTTTGGGTTCGCACGGTGCGCCGCAGTTCTCCTCACCCAGAAAGCGGTAGTTGAGGTACGGCGGCACTTTTAGCGACGCCGGGCATTTAAAACGCCCCTTTCGGTTGTGGTCGGGTGTCGCTTGTGTCACATCTGGCGTCGGGTTGACGGGCGCGCTCGACGTGTTCTGACCCACGCACAGCTTTTCGCCGTGCACCGGGAACGATTCGCACGCGAGACTCTCTGGCCACTGGAAGCCGAATTTGTTCATGAGAGCCTCGCAGCCCTGACGCGCGCGCTCACACAGCGAGCGGCACGGCGGCAGCGCTTGCTCCAGCACCGTGCACACCGGCGCGTACATGGAGCACAGGAAGAACTTGAGGTCCGGCGAGCATTGCACTTTGACGAGCGGGTAGAACTGGTGCACCTCCAGCCCCGCGTCCTCCTGGTTCGTGTGGCCGAGGAGATTGGGCATGATGGTCTCGTTGTACGCGATGTCCGTGCACAGAGGGATGGAGATGGGCTGGCAGAAGCCGTGCTCGGGAATCGACATGCCGCGGTCTCCGTACTGCGCGCTCACTCCCAATATTCCAAAGGCGAGCAGGAAGAGCGCGGACGCATCGCGCGCGGCCATACTTTCCTTCTGCGGTTTGTCTCCTTTTGCGCCAGCGCTCTTCCTCCTTTTGTTGATTTATCCTGTCAAATGTGCTTTTACTCCGGACAAACTTTTAGGAAAGTGTGGCGGCGCCCCAGACGCTGCTCCTCGGATCACGAAACGAGCGAAGAAAAGAAAAGCACACAAATGCCTGACAAGAAAAAAGAGTCGCGCTGTGTGGAGTCAGAGTTTCTGTGAGCTGTTCAAACCTGTTTCCAGGCGCCCCGCTGTCTGCTGTTCATAAGCGAAACGCGGGCGGGGTTTACGGACAGATGGCTCGTGTTAGGGAGCGTCGGGATTTCTTTCGCTTGTGGTTCGTTTTGCGTTCTTTTTACGTTCTTTTAACGTTTGTTCTGTGAGTGTATAGGGTTGTCGTATGGAACGCATTTTATCTGCTCACTTTAGACAGAAAAGAATGCTAGTCAAAGAGAATGCTGCTATATTTGTCTTGTCAAGTTTTGCTTACATGACAAATACAAATTCAGAATGGAGTAGGCTGCTAACTGAATTAAACAAACTGTATACTGTAAACAAAACCGTAGGCTACAAATAAAGGATGTAATTATATATATATAGGACTCTCTATATATATGCTGCCTTGTTGAATTGTTGCTGCATTGTTGCCTTTGTCTTTCTCAGTTGGGGCTTAAAAAGACACTTAATATTCTGTAATATTATCGATTTAAAGGATGAGAATCAAGCTTAAAGTAAATTAGGCTAAATAATAATAACATTTGTCTCCAGTTTGCTTCATTACTAATGAACTTTCATTAGTAATGCATGTTATCATTTTAAAATTATTTTTTTAAGTTATATGATATACGTCATTTTTAAGTCAGTTTAATGTAGGCTAATTTAAATTGAAATGACTTACACACCCAAGTTGATTGTACTTAAAAATGTAATGCAGCAAGTACACGCACAGTAATTGCATCAACACTGAACTGAGTATGACACATTTGACAATTGTCTTATTGCTTGCTTTACAGCTGAAATTGTATTTGAACTTTGTGACATCACAGTCTTGACTTGATTTGACATTGTGATGACCTCATCATGACGTTTCATGTATTGAGTTATACTGTGCACAGCTCTGGTTGATTGTTGATGAAACATTGAAAATACATTAACAAAATCTTTAGGAAAACATTATTTTTCAATCTATTGAACAGATAAGTCTATCCCAAACATAGCTTTCTTTTCATTTCCATAAATATGGCTATTAAGGTACATAATGATAACAAGGATAAATTATAAAGATATAGTATAGACTTTGTATAGACAATTTACATTTTCATACAAACATTTCTTTTATACAATAACAATTGTATAATTGTATAATTTAACAATTGCTGCCTCGAAAGTTATTAAAATCAATTTATAATTTGTGCCATTATACTCATTAATGCAGATACTTTTTTACAGAAAACTCTTAAAAACATTTGCAATTTTGTTTTGAAAAGAACTGATCAAATTTCCCTTCAATGCAATGAAGGTCACTTTGGATAAAAGCATCTGCCAAATGCATAATTGTACATGACATAAAGCTGTGAAATGTTTTTACCGTATACGCACACAGCCAATAATTATAGCCTACTGACCATCTGCATATACTTATAAAAGTCAGCGAACACAATCTGCTTGCAGTACAAAAACAGAGACGGCCCCTAAGGTGAAGCTCAGACTGCTGGCTTCCTATTGGTTACTGTGTGTGTCTGTAAGAGAAATGAGAGGAACATGATTTGCTATGACAGGGGAATGTAAAGACAGCCTTCACTACGAGTCTGGATACTGGCTGGAATACAAAACGACTTTTGCATGAGTAAACATTAATTTTCCATTTTGTATGATAACATGCATGAAAGTCTGAACAAGTTCTGTCGCTCATATTGGACCTTAATTTGTGCACAATTCAGAGAGCAAAAACCCAATATATTGCATTTTAAATGCGTCACTCTTAGAAGAAAAGGTTCTATATATTAAAAGCTTCTGTCAGGCACTTCAAATATAGAATCTTTTTGGGGTTCCTATCAAGGGATCATTTTATGGATTTAGTTTTAAATGGTTTATTTAGTTTTAATTCATTTTAATTTGAAATCAATTGAGCAGCTCATAAACATACTTTTATCACTTATGGAAAATTTTTAATAACCTGTTAAACATGAAAGTATTATGCAATACAGTGGAGCCTTTTGGCATAAAGGGCTCTTTAAAGTTGAGTCAAGAACTAGAGTTCTCGATGACACGTAAACTCACTGATAATGTCTGTTTGTGAACCTTTTCCTCTGAGTCCTTGAGTTCCTCATTTGACTTAACCAGCTATTCAAAAAGCCATTTTCTTTCTTATGCATGGGTTTTGATGGCATAGTTACAATACACACCAACCACTACAGTGAACACTAGTGCCTCATCCTATGCCACCAAGTGGCAAGCCATTGCATGTGGATTTTTTTTTTTTTTACTCCAAACCAAGTTGGCCGACAGCCAGTTAGAAATGCCAAATTGCTCAGGAATATCCATCCATTCCTTCTATCCTGAAATTACTCCAGTTGCAGTAACTTCTTTTGTGGTTGTAGATAGAAGTATTTGTGTTATTAGAATGTAATTTGCAGTTATGTCAAGAAGTAACCTGATTACATAATGTATGCTACTTGCTATTAGTTACTTTACTCATTACATCAATAAAGTAATCTGATTACATAATGCACGTTACTTGCAATGCATTACTTCACCCGTTAAATAAAAAAAGTCCTCTGATTACATGATACTTGTAATGCATTACCTCAAACACTGCTTATCTTAGATGGGATTGAAAACACCTGGAGCCAGAGCCATAATAACAATTGTGTTAAGATTGTCTTAAGAACTAGTATGACCAACTAGCAGTAAATTATGGGTAAGCAGTCATACTTCTTGCTAACAAATTAGACCAATCTACGGTTTTATGTAGCTTTAAGTTATAAAGTCTTACAGAATTGTTTTGATGAATAACTAGTAAGACTAGTCTGAGCAGTTTATGCGAGCGGTCCCTGATCGCTAGATTTTCCACTGTCTGAAAACATCAATAGATCAATGTAGATTTCAGTCTGAAGTTTCTCAGAGAGGAGCGTTACGGTAGAAATCTGCCTATTTTGAACATAATTAGAATTATCAGCTAATAAGGGTAAATCAACATACTCTAGTAAATCAGAGAAAGCATGAGCGTTACACAGTTAAAAAAAAAAATGCATTACCGTCCACTCAAGTGGAGATCTGAAAATCTCTTTGTTCTTCAAATCTTGTTTTTCATGCCCTAAGAGCAATAAAAACAGTTGCACTTTATTTTTAAAGTACGTGTACTTACAGTGTACTTACCTAAGAAAATACTGGGTAATATAAGGTAACTACAGGGGTTATGGTTAGCTTCAGGGTTAGTACCTAGTTATTAGCCAGTTATTAATAACTGTAATAAGTACATAGTATGTACATACCAGGAATGTAAAATAAAGTGCTACAATAAAAACACATTGTATAATTCATGCATGAAAGGGTTAAACATTGCAAAAGTCATCACTTGTTAATCTCGGTTTGTTAATATATAGTTCAAATTAGTTAAGATTAGTCACATGCTAATGCCATCTTCTATTTAAATATCACTTATGTGGGTGGTTGGTTTGAAGCATTAATAAACTTTATTTATTTCAGGTAAAACAACGATAAACAACATTTACAGAAGGACATTACATCTTCCATAATAACATTACATATACAGTTTCTAACAAATAATGCAATTACTACTCTAATATATTCTACGTTTCGTTTGTTATAAAGTGACCAGTTACACTTCTAGGTTCCAGAACTGTTTGTCAAAATTCTGCATTATTTCAGTGCATCTTACAAAAAGAACAAAATATATAGGCAAGTGAAGCAAAAACACAGATTCAGTGTTCAGCACAGCGGGATGCAATGTCGAACCTCGACGCCTTTTCCCCAACCAGTATATATATGGGATATGAATCAGTCAAGAACGCGGAAGTGTCACTGTCACACTGGCGTCTCGACCCCTCGTCATATACTATATATACAGCCTAGTATATAACAAAGATTACAAAAAGATTAAATATTCACAGATGAATTAAAGATTCAGTGAATAGCATGGTACTGACAGCACATTCCATAGCATGACCAATAGAGCAAACCGGGAATCTAAAGCTGTTCCCTTTTCATGGTAGATTTACACATTTATATATATCGATTTAATAACCAACTTTGAAGCAAGCGCCAATGATTATGCAAACATGATGTCTTCTTTTTTTGTTGTGATTTGTGTGTTCGTCACAGTGCTAAATGTGCAATAATATTATTATTACTTCTATTTTCTCCATTCCAAGTCCAAGTCTACGTTTTTCTTGCCCAGCACAAAAAAGGAGAAACTCTACACACCTAAAATACAGCATGTGGTTTTGCATGCAAGGCTGTGTCTGCCACAAAGGCAGGAGGAGCTCTTACATGTTTAAAGCACGCACGTTGCGTGAAAAATTATTATTCGGCTGCTAATACTGGCTGGAATCCAGTGATGTCGCAACAGGTGTGGAGACATTAATGTGGCCCCGTTACGCTGGCTTCTGACAGAATTACAGCTCTCTTCATTGTCGTAACATAAAAACAGACTCTTCATTTCAGCAGGTCACTCTGAAAATATGGATGAGACGATGTTCGAAGTATAAACCGGTTCGTTGAATAAGACCACGTTCAAACAGCAGATTAATAAGCGTGTCACTCCACTTCTGAGTGTTTCATATTAAGCATTGGATTCACTCCGTCGTATTTTAGTGCATAATTCCTTCAGTGAATTAGGAGCAAAAATACATTTAAATATGTGCAGTTCCTAACATTTCTTTAGTCAGCTGAAAACAAACAGGTTAGACTCCTAGTTTCTTGTTTACAGCCATGACACGCCGAAATGTTGCTATGATTTATCCATATATCAATCATTTCAAATTCCGGAGTGACTCGATAACGACTGATAATTAGGCTGTGCAGTGTACGTGGCCTTACCAAATATACAGGTGCAAAATGTGACCTTAGTAGCTGGAATGTTGCACAAATATGTTGAAAAGTGCATTCGCAGTAAAGGCGACGACCTTTTAAATCCCATAAACATCATTGCTCTTTAACTAATACTCTGACCGTTAGTCACACTAGACTAAAGCTGTCTCAAGAAGTACAAATATTAATAATATAATAAAAAGGATCATGTCTGGATTTGTACTGTATAATAACTGATAATGTGTCACTGGACATGCTCGTCTGCACACATTCCATTCGCTTTTGACCTATTAAACAGTCTGTTTCTACAAGAGGCGATGTGTCCGATGGCATTACTGTACAAATCTGAACTCATTTTACTTTATTCGAACCATGTTAACAGTGCAGGGCCAAAAATTGCTATTGTTCAATTAGCTCTTGCACTTATCACAGAAGTTAGTCAAATTGATGTTTTACAATATACTGACAGAAAGAGAAAATACTGTACTCAAATGTAGATGATCTCCTTGTGTTGCTCACTTGATCATTTGCTTTGCAGAAACCAAAATGTACGGACATTAAGAGGAAGAGCAGTATCAGTATTGTATGCTGGCGTTCTGAGAACTGCGATCAGATACACAGGCTGAAAGAGTAGTGCACTTTGGGAAGGGCTCTTCAGACTGTCATCTTAAGTCTTGAGAAATGCATTAGCTTCATCAATAATCTGAAACTTTAAGTGGCTGTTCACACACAACGCATTCTTGCATTTAAAAACAGCTGGATATTGTGGAATAGAAATTATATTCTGGGTCAATTTGACCCACAACACTTTTTTGTGGGTCAGAAATTCTGAGTTGTCAAATACTGATAAACCAGGATTTTCTTTCTTGAAATTGTGTGACTATTTCTCATTTAGGGTCATGCAAAGTTTCAACACTTTTGAGGTGTTGTGGAATGAGCATACAAAATTTCTATTACGGTTGAGATGTTTTCAATTTTAAACAGATTTTAAGGTTAAAGTCAGGTGCACAGACCCAAAATAAAAAAAGGTCCTCAACTACATCTGAGGGTATTTACATTTACATGTATGCATTTGGCAGATGCTATTACTTCAAAGAAATGTACTTTGCCATAAAGGTGTAACTTCTTATCAGTTCATGCATGTTCATTTTGCTGTGAATCGAACCCATGATCTTTGCCATTGCTAGCGCCATGCTCAACTGTTTGAGCTTTGGGAAAGCATGCACACACCCCAAAAAAAAAAATTAAAATAAAAATTTGTCATTTAACTCTTTTCCTGCCATTGAGGGAATTTACCGGTTTCCTTTTTCCCACTATTATACGGTAGGGGGCGCTATTCCGCATCTTCTGAAAGAGTACTGAATCTCCTGCTCAAAACACAGCCGAAGAAGCAGCAGAAACAAACGATAGCATATGTAAGCAGATGCATATGTAAAATAACGTGATCATCAACATTAAACGACTTATAAATCAAAACTGCCTAAAGTTACAGAATGAAATATCGACCCAGGATGAGGTAATACTGTGAAGCTTTGAGGGTGTTGGTGGACTCGATCTACTCCATCTATGTTTTAATCATCGTTCTGAATGATCTTCTGGATGTAGACTTGGACAAAAATGCAGTTTTCTCAGATTCATACAACAAAGTATTCTGGGGGCCATGAAACTTTTATGAAATTATCACAAATGCTGGCGTTGGCTGGCAACTTTTTTCAAAAACACTGGTGGGGAAAGAGTTTGATTGTTGAAAAATTGTTGTGAAATACAGTTTATCATGGTTACTTTTTTTGTAATGTGTGAGAAGTATTAATGCTAAAGATTTACTGTTTGATATACTGTTTTAGATTTTATTTATTTAATTATTATTATCACATAGAGTGATTATTGGTGAATTCCATTAGGGCCAATTTGAACCGGAACATAATGATGGTACCCAGAATTTTAACAAAACAGGAGTTTAACTTGACATATCTTGAATTGAAAGCTAAAGCATTCCTTTAGTTAAAACAGTAGAGCAACGTCAATCATGGGTTCGAATCTCAGGGAATGCATGAACACATTAAATGTATACTTTAAATGCAATGCAAGTTAAATAAAAGCATCTACAAAGTGCATAAATGTAATGCAAAAATGCAGCGCTCATGCAATGAGATACAGAGATGTCCATCTAGCACAGACATACGATTTACACAAAAAATTCAAGAATTCAAGAACAAGTCCTGTGTGAACATCCTTTAACAGTTCAAAGTAATGTTGCAAAAACGGTTCGGGTAATTTTAATGACCAGTTAGCAAGTGCAATTCATTATAAGATTGTCATGGGCCTTCGGAAGGAACAGCGAACACAGATTAATTTCCAAACGCGGACGACCGTCTTTCTTTCTCATGCACAGTAGCACCAGTGCAAGCGTATTGCCTGTATTTAACACTCATTTAAACGCAGACGTACACCGAGACTCGAGGACTGTATTTATCCGCCTGAATGATGATTAGTGATGGTGTTAATTGCTTTAGCGCAGTCCCTGCAGTGAGTCAATGTGCACCATCAGGCTGCAACCGCATATCCTTATTACTGTCGTAATTATTGTCATCGTTATTGGGAGCGCAGCGGGATCGTGCCATAGCCATCAATGTGGAAGATTGCAGGGAGAATGCGAAATGCCACCTTGGACTTCTTAATGCGTGATTGTGCGTGGAAGGGCATTTGGTTTGTTCTCTTAGATAGACATGTATATTACACTGTACAAACATACATACATTCGTACATAGGTAGCTACATACACAAACAGTTTGTATTAATTGCCTTTTGAAGTCTGATGTTAATGAACGTCGTTCGAATGCCGTCGATGTGGGAATGTTACGCAACATTCCTGATGGTAAAACTGGATTCGACTGCATTCACGCTGCCTCGTTTGCTCTCAGTCCTACATGGACGGTCAAATCGGCCGAAAATTAAATAATTTAAATAAACATGAAGAGTCATTCCCATCTCGTTTTCGTCTTTGTCCTTTTCCCATCTTGACAGCTGACAGCGTCAACCTGCAAAAAAAGAGAGAAAACTTTCAGCGACAGTCCTGATGTGCACTTTTAATAGGCGGTGAGTCAGAAATCTCCACTTCAGCAGCTTTACATACATCAAACTTTACAGTTTTATCTATATTCTGAAGGTTTCTTCATACATGAAATGTGTTTATATTCTGGATGTTGACAGTCAGATTTATGGAGTTATAAAAAGAAAGATCCAAATTCACCTCTGTAAAAACCTTCAACAAAATGAAACATGAATTTTGATCCTGGCTTTATCCAATGTTCAGATTTTTGTTTTGGAAATGTTTGCAAATGAGTGCATATTTAATTAGATAATGCCTCATTTGCACCTTTAAACATTTCAGAAAACTTGTAATACAAAAAATGTTAGCAATTCTTATTGTAATCGTAATCCATCAACTGAGAAAAGTATGGTGATATCTATCAGTTAAATTGTTTTACTCTATTAACCTCTGGTGTCTCACCATAGCTAGAGTGAAACTACATTTTTAAAGCAGCTTCACAATGTTGGTTAGGAGGATGATGGGATGCAGACGAAAGTGTGTGTGTGTGTGTTTGTGTGTGTGAGGAAGGGCAGATCCGGCTCGCTTGTTTCTCTGCTAATCTTCCTTTTTTTCCCCATTGACCATACTGCTAATAAATAATGCATGCATCTCTGTGAGTCCGACCTCTCTCTCTCTCTCTCTGGCAGTCTGTTATTCCCTCTCCTTTTTCTACTCTCTTATTTAGAATTTTCTTCCTTTCTGTGAGGCCCTTCCCCCACTTGATTTCAATCCATGTCTTTGGAAAACCATTCCTGGAGGATTTGCAAGTGTGTGTGCGCCAGAAATCAGAGATCATGGAAGGACGCTGCCTTTATCAAGAGCCCAAAGCACATTTGTGTGTGTGTGTGTTTGTGTGAGAAGAAACCGACTGAACTTGTCCAGTTCAGAAACACACTGCTGTCCTCAAACCCACCTAACTACATCCGCTGAGGGTTGGGTGATAAATGGATATTTATTAACAATATCGATAATAACTTTGAGACATTTTTGATATTTAGCCTACATCTACACTGCATTTGTAAAAAAAAAAAAATTTATTGTATGTTTTACAAGAAAAATACTTTGTCTTTCTACTTCAAAATTTCATATTTAATTAAATGCGTTACTTGCTGTTTCGTTGTAATTATTTGTGAAATTAGCTAGCAATTTCTGAGTGAAAATTGTTTCAAATTATATTTCAGTGTGCATGTTGCAAAATTCTCTCCTCAAAAATTATTATTAACCCTTTTTTCGTATATATAGACATAAAAATCACTATCCAAACTTAAATAGTTGTAATTCAAGAATGCTTTGGAATATAGACCTAAATAATAAGATGAATAAAATAAAATAAAAGATGGTGAAGTAGTCTTTGACAATCTCTAAATATATATCCAAATGCAAAACCTAATAAAAGTAATTATGTCTGAAAATACTCTTATAGGCAGTTATACACAGCCCTATGATTATGCATCTACAGTGGTTACACTATAGTATTACATATGAATCATCTGTGCATTGTATTTTAAATACTTGACTTAAACACTGCATTAATTGACAATAATATGATGTATAATATTATATTTTTCTAATATTTGTATTATTTTATATAGAAATAATACTGCATAATTTATAGGAAAATATTGTCTAGTACCATAAAAAATTCACCCAGAATACAAAATAATAAAGCATAAATATTACTGAAAGAAAATATAGGTTCATTGCTAATATGACGGTAATTATGGCATCAAACTGGTGCTTCGCCTTCATTTAGAAACCTTTGCGGGTTAAAGAAGGATGTAATAACTAGAGATAAAACATTTGTTTCGCTCCTCTGAGTATCATATATAAAGATAGCAACATTCTTTTAATCTCAACATTCTTTTACTTGTACATTCATGTAAAATGTCAAAGTACATGTACTTGCTCAGTTACATCTCGTCTGACAGCACTTGAAAGGGTGTTAGACAGTCAGAAATGGTCATCTATTGAATATTCCCTTTAACTCTCAAACTAATTCATTTAATGTTGAACGAGTGAATCACCCGTTCGGATCAAAAGACCTGCTTCTGTTGTCTATCTGCACTCGGCTCAAAGATGTCATGCTCATTTTTTAATGTCCAGACTTATTCATTTATTAAAAAATACATTCAAAATGCAATTCATACAGACAAAGAGTTGAATAAACCTCTTCTATGGTCAACTAATTTAAAATTATTTTCAATATTTTAAATAGTAATTTCAATTTTCGCAGAGTATTAAGTAACAAATGTCAGAGTGGTACAACTACTCTAAGATTAAATAATAATAATAATAATAATAATAATAATAATAAAAAGCTGGAATTCTAAAAAAATAGTGAAAAAGTTTTGTTTCAAAATATTAATTATATTATTAATGTTATTTTAGTATTAATTATATACTATTTTTAATAAACTTTTATCTTTATATTTTCAGTTTTCATAAAAAATTTGAGTAATTTTGTTATGTGCTTTTGTCATTTATATTAGTTTGTTTAATACTTTTAGCTTAATTTTTTATTTATTTTAATATTTATGTTTTGTTCTATTTCAGCTGTATTTGAATGAAAGAAAACAGTTTTTTATAGCATTAGTTTTAGTAAACAACACTGACATGCAGGAAATCACATTTTTACCAGGAAGTCTTCAGGAAACCTGCTTGAAAACAATCATTTTGTCATGTGGAGGCGCTAGTGAGGTAGAAATCACACACTTTAACTTTAATATGTTAATGCTGATCATGTTGCTTTTTAGATTGCATTTTGTCAAAATTCTTTAGACTATCAATCACAAAAAAAACATCAAATGACATCCATACAAGAATAAAAAGTTAAAATCTCAGCAGTGTGCATGTCAGGTTCCTCAGTGAGCAGGAGAATGTCAGATGTGTTTAAGAGCGTCTCCAACTGATTTAGCAAGCACAATGCAAAGAAGGGCTCCCACAGTCCTCTGAGAGCCGGCCAAGCAGACGGGCCCCTTCTGGGCTTCAGGCTGGTGACCTCTGACATCAGCGCCCGACAGAGGCCTTGTCACATCCAAGAGCGTGTAATAAAGTGTGTCAGACCGCCATTAAACGCCACACAGACGAGCTGACATTTTAATACGCCTCTTTATGCGTCTGCGAGTGTTTGTACGTCTTAAAAAAGATTTCCAATCGCTTTAATGAACACACTTATTTTCCATTTTCTTAAAAGTGCAAATTTAATTAAAAATGTGTTCCCCGAAGGATTTAAAGTGCACTGAAAAGTTTCCAGTCATTAAAGGAGCAGGAATGGCGTGTTACGGCCAGGACTGTTCTGTTGCCATCGCGACTGATTTCATTTCAATGACCTTGATAACTTCAACTCCAAACAGAACGTGTGCTATGAAAGGCAATAAACTATGTTTTCTATGGCCATGAAGTGCACTAGTGACAGCTTTATAGTGAGGTCAGTGGATTAACCCTTTCAACTAAACAGCTTGTTAAAACTCAAGTTCTGCTACTCTTGAGACCAAACAGAGCTGCAAAAATAATAGTAACAGCTTTAACAAACACTCCCCCTGTCAGTCATTGGTCAGTCAAACAGATAGCCCCCCCCAACTCATGTGACTGGTTGAATCAGAAGTTGACATGACTTGAAATCATACTGACAGTTTTACTCATTTACTCATCCTCATGATGCTCAAGATATGATTGATTTTTCCTTTCATACAATTAGTGCACTATATTTCAAATTATATGATGCTTTGTTGTGTGAGGAAAATATCTGCATTTATGTTATTATTTTGTTGTTTATGGACATTATGCTAAGAGTAAATGATTGCAATTTTCATTTTCCATTCATGATTTCTTCAGAATGTATTTCTCGTAAGTTGTTTGAGTTAGCAGTTGCTCCCGGGTTAAAGATTACATTTGGATCAATCATAATAATAAAGCCTTACATGGCACACAGCCAATGTTACATAAATGTCCTCAATTAATCATTATAAATAAGTGAGAATTAACAATGTCGATGGAGATCCGGGAGGATTAACTCTATAATAAATATCATCACGTTCTTCTCCTCCAGCTGGAACGATCATCATCCGTGTGTCTACAACAGTTCAGTTTCATCACAGCAGATGCGGGACTGAAATATGCCTCTGAAGCAGTGCTGTTACTGTTAACAACAACAAAATACAAACAAACAAAAAATCGGTAATTTAAATAAAGCTGAAATGATGTAAAATGAAGTTGTATTAATTTTATTTTGTTATACGCTAATTTTCTTAGTTTATATATACAGTAATAAATATGATTATTATTAGTTTAGTTATAATAATAATAATTATTATTAATATATGTATATATATATATAATATATCAGTTGTATTAGTTTAATTTACATAAGTTTTATTAATTTTTTTATGTGCTATTTTTATTAGAAATATGATTATTATTAGTTCAGTTATGATTATAAGTATTAGTTTATATATATATATACACATACAACAAAAGCATTTTTTTTTATAAAAGCTAATTTAAAATATGAACAAATACTATAATAGTATAAATAATACTACAATAAGACTGTTTTAAAGAAGAATTTGGATGTCCTGGTGAGATATATGTTTAGTTTGTTTTAAACCACACAAAGGGAAGGAACGGGAACAAGGATTGCTGGCTGTCAAACCGGAAGCTGCTGGAGTTGAATGGACAAACAGCTCTGACATGGACAGAAAAAAAACTGCTCTGCAAACCACAGCATTTGAAACCAGTTTGACCTTAACACGGGTTATTTTGGAAAAAAAATTATATGTAAAAATGCTTGCATCCCTGTCATCCAATATTTAAGCAGAAATACAGAGCAATAAGCAACAACAGACCGCAGCTCTTGGCTCTGCATATTTAAACTTTGCATTTGCATTGACGGCAAACCTGACATGATGCATTTTCACATGACATTTATAAATGTTTCAGTCCGTCCCTCACACAAAGCATCGTATGACTGCATTATAGTGCATGAGCCGTATGGACAACAGTTGTGATTTTTTTGGAGCTTGACAGTATAAAGCACAGTTCATTTTCTAAAAATCTTTTGTGTTCCACTAAAAAAACACATGAAGGTGAGTAAATGACAGGATTTTCATGTCCTTTCGAGAGTTGCGTGGCGGGGCGTGTGTTTGTGATGGTTTTGTCTTGTGTAAGTGAAGCTTCAGAGCTCCACTCAAGACTGCACATTCCAGAGAGCGATTGGCCGCTGACCCGCACACAGATGCACTATGGGAAAGTTGTTTTAGCCCTGTGCTCATGATCTTTGAAAGAAGATCTCACCAAACGTGAGAACAGGTCCATATTTCACTCCAACATCACAGGAAAGAAAGATCACATTTTCTGTGAGCACTTCTTCTGCTTGAGCGGACAAATTCACACAAAATAATGTCAAAAAATAGCGAGTATCCTTGTAAACATAGTCGGTTATGTCCTAAGTGAATGTTAACAGTAGAGAAAGTAAATGCATCTGTATCTGTATCAGTATATTAGATCCATGCATTCACTCTTAAAGTGACAGCAGCCTAATATTCCTGCAGCTGTCTGTGTTTTTAATGTTAATCAAACAACAAAAGACAAAGAAAAAAATCTCTCACTGCTCTAGACTGAATAACTTTTGTACTTTAATAAGGATTAATTAATAAGGAAGTTTAATTCATACAGTGAAGACTATGCAGTGTTAGTTTACATTTGCTTACATTATTAAATTTCTGTACCTGAAAACTACCTGAAAGCAGTTTATTTAATTTGTATCTATGTTATATTGTATTTATTTGTGCTTTTGCTTAGAATTTGATTATTTGTTATTTTATTACTGACTGCTTGCTTGTCTGTAATAATGTTTTAGCTGTGGTATCGACATTTGAAATAAAAAAAAAAGGTGAATTTTCACTGGTATCTAAAGTTTTGGTATCATTATTGCCTGTTTTTGCAAAGACTATATTTATATTTATGTTTGGTACATTTTCTTAAGTCACCGGCCATTGGCAGGTGTGGCAAAAAATTTGCTTTAGGTCCTGGATCAAGGGGTATTTTGTAAATCGCATGGTGGTATGTAATTCATGAATTTTTTTAACAATCATTATTGCATGAGACTATGATTTTTGCACTACAGTAATTGGAGGGGAAAATGTGTTTAATTGCCATGAAATTTATATTTTCTTTATGCAAAATATTATTCCTGGTGAAATCTTTTTCCGTGAGATTCTTTCTGAACGTTCATCAGCGCTGGAGCGGAGGAGCTTCTCTCACACGCATGACGTTTGCTGACCATCGCTGTAACGGCTGTCACGATCTCGGCTCCTCAGCGAAAAACAATGAGTGTGCGCCCGCTTCCTGTTTATACCCATGGGGCGGGGGGCGGGGCGCGTGACGCGATTCACGCACACCAATGTTCATTGGCTGGCTCTGTAGACACTCGAAGATGATAGGGCTCAGTTTGTCACTGCACATCAGACAGGCTCAAACACTCGCTGTTTTTAAATCTAATCTAAAAACCTATTATTACAGTCTGGCATTTGACGCTATGTGAGAGTTTGTTTTATTGCCTTTATTGCTCTTATTTTTGTGTTGTTGGTTGTTTGCATGTATCATTGATAGAGGATATACGTGTACAGCACTTTGTTAAACACTTGCTGTTTTTAAAAAGTGCTTTATAAATAAACTTTGACTTGACTTGACTTTGAGGGCTCCCTGAAGTGATCCTAATTACGTTGTCACGTCGACGTAACTACTCCCGTTCCCTCCTTCTGGGAACGAGGGTTACATTAGTAACCAAGACGTTTACCTAGAGCACTAGAAGCAAACAGGGCTCTATTTGGGTTCAGTAAAGCCCAATATATGATCAAAGTAACTCAAATTAATCTCTTTCAGTTAACTGCAAGCTGGCAAAGGCATGTTAGCGTGCTAAATATAACTTATGTACAGTAATGTATGGGATGAGCAACGACCTCAACCTAAACAGAAGCTCCACTCTTTAGTATAACAGTAACAACAAAATAACAACATCACAGAGACTCCAGTATAACAGAACATCGATCACCAAGTCTTTCCCTTTACTCAAAAACACATAAAACAAAACTTAACGTCAACATTTACTCTCATAATCCAGTCCCACTAAGACCTGGACAACAATGAACTCAAAATTATTCATGTTGATCACTTCTATATTGGCATCAAAATAATTGTGAATATTGTCACTTTTAGGACTGAATAAAGACAGCGTTTGTTCTTACAGCAGCTTAAAGACACACTAAAACGACTTACTGTGAGACTGTAAAAGTGGCCAAAACACTAATGCTGCCTATAGATTATCCTTCCCTGTTCAAAGACTGGGAAATTCCCACTTTATGACGTACAGGATGGAATGTCTGGAGGATATAAAGATGGCCATCCATCAGTGACAGTAAAATCTCATTGATTACTAAGTAATGTAAATCACAGGAGACGTTTACTGGACTTTCAGACTCTCCACTAGAGTTTCTGCTCCATAAATCAGACTGTTTCTGCTCACGGCCTCAGGCGCTCACCCTCACAACACACCTGAACTCTCTCACGGCTGTACACGTGAATCACATCACAAAATACAACAGCTACTGCTGGAAAACCTCCAGGACATTTTTACACCAGTGGGGTTGAGCAACAGCTAATGGCCAATGTCCAAACAGCTGTCAACCACAATGCCCACGGTGATTTTAGTCTGTTTCTATGTGGTTGCTAGGGAGCTTTTTCCAGGTTGTTGCTATTTGGTTCCTTGGCTGTTGCTATACAATGGCTAGGGTGTTTTAAATGGTTTCCAGGATGTTGCTATGTGGTAGCTAGGGAGCTTGGGTGGTTTCCAGGATGTTGCTATGTGGTTGCTTGAGTGTTGCTATGCGATGGCTAGGGTGTTTTGGGTGGTTTCCATGATGTTGCCATGTGGTTGCTAGGGAGTTTGAGAGGTTTACAGGTTGTTGCTATGTGGTTGTTTGGGTGTTGCTATGCGATTGCTAGAGTTTTGGGTGGTTCTCAGGATGTTGCTATATGTTTGCTAGGGTGTTTGGGTGGTTTCCAGGATGTTGCCATGTGGTTGCTAGGGAGTTTGAGAGGTTTACAGGATGTTGCTATGTGGTTGTTTGGGTGTTGCTATGCGATTGCTA
Source organism: Gila orcuttii (assembly GCA_026230005.1). Classification (NCBI taxonomy): domain Eukaryota; kingdom Metazoa; phylum Chordata; class Actinopteri; order Cypriniformes; family Leuciscidae; genus Gila; species Gila orcuttii. The sequence goes on along the minus strand of JAPDVR010000018.1, from coordinate 39,163,300 downwards.
GGGTTTTGGGTGGTTCTCAGGATGTTGCTTTACGTTTGCTAGGGTGTTTGGGGGGTTTCCAGGATGTTGCCATGTGGTTGCTAGGGAGTTTGAGAGGTTTACAGGATGTTGCTATGTGGTTGTTTGGGTGTTGCTATGCGATTGCTAGGGTTTTGGGTGGTTCTCAGGATGTTGCTTTACGTTTGCTAGGGTGTTAGGGGGGTTTCCAGGATGTTGCTACAGTATGTGGTTGCTAGGGAGCTTGAGAGGTTTCCAGGATATTGCAACACTGTTGCTAGGGAGATTGGATGATTTCATTGCATGATTTCTAAGGGATTTTATCCTGTTTTATGGTCCACCTGGTGAAAATGGTCTGTCTGATCGCTTAGTAAATCAACAGCAAATCTAAACCTATTGTTTGACTAGTGCACTAGAAGCAAACAGGGCTCTATTTGCTACTTTAAATGTGCTCAAAGACATCACTTCTTGTTGACGTTTAAAGTATTGTCAAACAAAACGAAGGCTAGCTAGACCCTCCCTCCTCCTCATCCGCGCACTAACCCCCCAAACCCTTCTTATCGGTAATTGGCTGGAACAGTTTGTTATGTTTCGTGATGCGGGTAAGCCCAGTTTGTTTTTGTTGCCGTTTGTGGAGCCTGAGGTGTCTGAAGAGACCGTGTTTCTTTACAGTGTGTTCAGGGGACAGGCAGCTAGCGGATAGTGAGGAGATGTTTGTTGTATGTGACAAAAAATGTTTTGGCCTAAAAAACGCGTGACATCGCTTTGAGCATCTTTAAGTTCTGTGATGTATATAAGCTCAATCGTACTGTACCACCTCAGAGAAACATAAAGGCATGATGAGGTGAGAGGAAGGAGAAACAGAGATGATGGGGATAAGGAAGGAGAAACCCAGAGAAACCATTTACAGCTAGCATGATGGGATGAGAAGATAGAGAAATGGGGAATAGAGAGATCTGAAATGAAGACCTCCTCTCATGTAGCCTTACTCTTATATGCCTGTGTTCCTCTCTGTCTGATACATGACACATAATAAATAGAAATCTATTGGCAAAAGTAACTGGTGTAGCTTCCGTGAATCAACCATAATAGGGGGAAGCAAGATTTTTAAATCTACAAAGTGATAGTTTAAACATCAACTCAACTCGGGCAGCGAGGACATGCGTATTAATAGAAACGTGGATCAATGAACTGCTCATCTGTTCTCAGTTGAGGTCAGAAGTCTCTGATTAGAGAGATCAGCATCAGACACAGAGAAGCATTCAGTGTGTACAGTGTGTGTCTGTGAAAGCTGAGAATGGCTACAACTGTTTATTTGGACAAGTAAAAGGCAGATCACACAGGATAGGTTCTTGAATAACTTTGACTATTTTCTATATCTTTTTCTACTTGGTTACTGCTTGCAAGAATTTGTACAATCTACTCTACATACTGTACAGTTGCAACACGAACTGAGAATCTGTCTAACCACCAAATAATTCCCCCAGGACAAATCCAAGTGACAAAGCCTGTCACACTCAAAAAAGGATTAAATGCACCATAATAGTATCATAACATTACACTAATATTTATATGATGTTCAACAGTTCCCGCCCCCTTTTTCAGAAATGTTGGTTACGGAAGTATTTTTTCCATTCATTTCTCCAAAAGGGATTTTTAAAAAGTAATTGATAAAGAGCTATAAGCCATGAACTAAACCAATCAGCTAAGAGGTGAACCACAACACTACAGACTTTGATGGAGAAATATAAAACTACTCATTTACAAATGTTGATTATATGTAAAAAAAAAAAAAAAAAAAAAAAGAAGAAAAGAAAAAAAAAAGGTACGTTTATTGCAAAATATGCATGTGGCAAACAGGGCGGGGCCGAGAGCCGTGAGAACGGTGCGAGGCCGGTGGCTCGATTGATAATGAGCGTCACCAGCGCACCACACCGGTCTCGAGTGTCTCACGGAGGAACTCAGCAAATCAACCCTGAGGAGATCGAGAGAGGACCAGGCCTGGACTAGTTACGTTGTGTTTTGTTTATTTGTGTGCAGCAGTCGTCCGTGAGGGGCTGGCTTTACTTTACTTTCGTTTTGTTGTTTATTTATTTGTTAATTCAAAATACGTTTGAACGTTCGCCTGTTCCCGCCTCCTCCTTTCCTTATCAACTAACCTTGCAACAATGCATGCATATATATATATATATATATATATATATATATATATATATATATATATATATACACACACACACACACAAATATTGAAGTATTTTGAGAGCTTGTCTCGATTACATACGTAGTGCTTCATGGCAGTGGGTGGGGCTTTTGGCACATTTTTGACTCACTGATTGGTGTAAATTTCTGTACAGCATCATGGGTAATGTAGTTTTTCACTAAGAATTCCACTGTTTATTATGATTATTTTTAAAATGAGCGGAAATAATGCGGCTTTAAAAGAAGCAAATAGATTAACAACCTCGTAGCTTTACAGTAGATTTGAGATGCACTTTTAGGTTGAATTTTGTGCTCCATATACAGGAAAACAACTTTAACAAGAGATGAGGGTGAGTAAACAACAGGTCTGTAGTTTCTGGGTGAACTATTCCTTTAAAATCTTTACACATGTGGCGGTTTAGTGATGCACACGAGAGCATTAAATGGTTCTCTGGCAACTCTCGAAAGCCCTCGCGTGTACGTGATCTGTTTGCTCTGTTGACTTGGGACAATTTGATCAATCACACAGCCTGTAGATGAGTTCGCTACATTCCCTCAAGTCCGGGTTTTTCCATCATAAACGCCCCTCCACCGCACGGAAAACAAACACGCAGCCGTTCTGGTCAGACACCCTTCCAGCTTCTGTCAGAAAAGACACAGATGAAGGAGATCGATGACGGTTCAGGACTCTGGAGCTCAAGCGTAACGTGCCCAGCCTCGAGCAATCTCACCTGGATTCCACATCAAACAGCTGCCTGTCACTCAAACACACTCCCTCACTCCATCTAACACAACAATCCTTCCGGTGCGCTGCAACACCGAACGACCTGCTGCATGAGATCAACATCCACTGCTTTAACACTGAGCCAGAAATTGGTGCTAATAGCTTCAAATTGTAAATCAGTCAGATCTTTATAACAGTATAGCAGACTACTTGCATAAAATGCATATAAATATCAGTCGTCACTGATTGTATATCTGCCAATAACGTGTCTTAGTAAGATGATATTTCAATTCTTTATGATCAAACCTCTGTAGTTTTAAAAGATATAATGAAGTATGATGCAATGATGATTGAGAAATGAAGAAATAAACCTTCCTCGGACGCCTGCGGGATCATGTTTGATATCTGATGTTCCTGCTTTTGTGAAACATGCATTAGAGCACGTTATTCTAAAGAAAAATGTTTGTCTGCATAATCTTTCATAATCTATAAAAAACATTTGAAAACCCAGGTTTCAAGGTAGAGTTTATAAATAATAATATCGGCATAAAATGCGTAAATGCGTTAAAATAACTTCCACTTATTATTGAAGAACAACAATTTTCTTTTTGGTTACATTATAATAGCAACAGAAAAACAGCATTAAACTTGGCCCAGGTTTCTTATACCTAAAGTCAAGGTTAAAGTTAGTTAAGGTTAAAGTTAAGGTTAGTACATAACAGATCAAATAGAACAAGGTTTAGAGTTGCCATTTAACCATACAGGTCCTTCTCAAAAAATTAGCATATTGTGATAAAGTTTATTATTTTCCATAATGTAATGATAAAAATTAAACTTTCATATATTTTAGATTCATTGCACACCAACTGAAATATTTCAGGTCTTTTATTGTTTTAATACTGATGATTTTGGCATACAGCTCAAGAAAACCCAAAATTCCTATCTCAAAAAATTAGCATATCATGAAAAGGTTCTCTAAACGAGCTATTAACCTAATCATCTGAATCAACTAATTAACTCTAAACACCTGCAAAAGATTCCTGAGGCTTTTAAAAACTCCCAGCCTGTTTCATTACTCAAAACCGCAATCATGGGTAAGACTGCCGACCTGACTGCTGTCCAGAAGGCCATCATTGACACCCTCAAGCAAGAGGGTAAGACAGAAAAGCCTCAGGAATTTTTTGCAGATGTTTAGAGTTAATTAGTTAATTCAGATGATTAGGTTAATAGCTCGTTTAGAGACCCTTTTCATGATATGCTAATTTTTTGAGAAAGGAATTTTGGGTTTTCATGAGCTGTATGCCAAAATCATCAGTATTAAAACAATAAAATACCTGAAATATTTCAGTTGGTGTGCAATGAATCTAAAATATATGAAAGTTTAATTTGTATCATTACATTATGGAAAATAATGAACTTTATCACAATATGCTAATTTTTTTAGAAGGACCTGTATAAAGCTACTGTATCCTTGGATATGCAAATTTCTCTCTAAATGATCAACATGATCAAAACTTTGCTGAAAAACCTGTTGCACACAATCTACTACATGCCTTCTGTTGTCTGATAGATAGTTTACTTTTTTAGCAAGTAAAACTACTTTTAGTATCATTTTAAAAACATCTACCATCTTGTGATGTCTATCTTTCTGTGAAATCTTTACTGAAGTAAACGTAATAATAACTTTGAGAATTGTTAGTAATATTTCAAGAGGAACACTAACTGATTAGGTTTACCTGATAATCCATACATATTTTTTTATTTTTTATTTTTTTAGAAAAATCCTCTCATTGATTTACATTACAAGCTATCAGAATTTTAATTATCTTTCTTTTTGGCCATATTAATATCAGCATCAGAAAGCGTTCGCTCAGTTTGGGCCACTGAATAAAATTGAGGTGTTGTTGCCTCCATATTCTCACTACATCATACTATATGAGCAATAAAAGCCTGATGTATCAAATATGATACAAAACATTTGCTTAGACTTTTTTATATCTTGTCTAAAGGTTCAATAAACCGTTCTATTTCCAATCATTTTGATTTTTTTCGGACTATTATTTCATATGTCAGCCTTTACAGGGTTACAACTATATCAGAAACGCACACGTGTAAAAGCACGAGTGCATGTCTTACTTCTTGGAAAGACTACAAAAAGAGAGAGCGGTCAAACTCTCGTCTACCCAACACGGATGTTATTATTATGACCGACTTATTTCAGTCCGAGTCACAGTGTGGCGGTGTGAGTCGCAACCAACGACTTCCTCTGGGTTTCCTGCAATGCATGCTGGTTCTCCAGCCTTGGGATTCTTCCTCTCAAGCATATGATTACGGCTTGGATTAAAACACGACTGCATGTTTGTGGTGGGTGACTGGGCACTGCGGTGTCACTTCATTAGTGGAAACGACAGTCCGTCTGCTGGGCCGCTGTGAGCGAGGGAAACAGCCTGACCACAAAACACAAAAAAGCAAAGCCAGAAAGAGAGCTGGAACATGGCTGTTGAGTATCGTTTCACCATTTGATGCAACTTAACCAAACAGAATGGAAAGAATGCCTGAAAAAGACACAATTAGAACTACAAACCAAAGTAGGAATGCAGGATCTGCTACATGTACGTCAACTGAAGAGCCATTATTGTAGGATTATTATAGGAAATGAAGAAGAGCATACAGTTATATTTCAGAAACGCTGTCGCCCTCTCATCGCTCCTGTAATGACATCAGACAGAAACTCACACAACACAACTGGACTAAACAGAGACGTTGCCAGATTACACTAGAGATGATTCTAGTACAGTACAGCTGATCTACTGATGCTACGAGCAATCGGTCTCAGGTCAGAAATGAACCAGGGTTAAGGGAAAAAAGAGTGACAAATATATGTTCATGTGTATATATGTATATTCATGTGTATATATGTTTATGTAAAAAAATACAGAGTTTTGTACCATTTCGATGAAGAAAACAATGTTAAAAAACAAACAAACAAAGTGTAAAAAATTTCGGTCAAAAATTACCAAAGAGCAGCAGCAGGTTAAAAAGTAATATAAATAATAATATAAAAGTTATATATATATATATATATATATATATATATATATACACACACACAAACATTCTATATACAGACACATACATAATATAACATTTCATACATTAAATACAGGTCCTTCTAAAAAAATTAGCATATTGTGATAAAGTTTATTATTTTCCATAATGTAATGATAAAAATTAAACTTTCATATATTTTAGATTCATTGCACACCAACTGAAATATTTCAGGTCCTTTATTGTTTTAATACTGATGATTTTGGCATACAGCTCATGAAAACCCCAAATTCCTATCTAAAAAAATTAGCATATTTCATCCGACCAATAAAAGAAGTGTTTTTAATACAAAAAAAAGTCAACCTTCAAATAATTATGTTCAGCACTCAATAGTCAATACTTGGTCGGGAATCCTTTTGCAGAAATGACTGCTTCAATGCGGCGTGGCATGGAGGCAATCAGCCTGTGGCACTGCTGAGGTGTTATGGAGGCCCAGGATGCTTCGATAGCGGCCTTAAGCTCATCCAGAGTGTTGGGTCTTGCGTCTCTCAACTTTCTCTTCACAATATCCCACAGATTCTCTATGGGGTTCAGGTCAGGAGAGTTGGCAGGCCAATTGAGCACAGTAATACCATGGTCAGTAAACCACTGGTAAAAAAACCACAGTGGACCAACACCAGCAGCTGACATGGCACACCAGACCATCACTGACTGTGGGTACTTGACACTGGACTTCAGGCATTTTGGCATTTCCTTCTCCCCAGTCTTCCTCCAGACTCTGGCACCTTGATTTCCGAATGACATGCAAAACTGAGCAACAGTCCAGTGCTGCTTCTCTGTAGCCCAGGTCAGGCGCTTCTGCCGCTGTTTCTGGTTCAAAAGTGGCTTGACCTGGGGAATGCGGCACCTGTAGCCCATTTCCTGCACACGCCTGTGCACGGTGGCTCTGGATGTTTCTACTCCAGACTCAGTCCACTGCTTCCGCACGTCCCCCAAGGTCTGGAATCGGTCCTTCTCCACAATCTTCCTCAGGGTCCGGTCACCTCTTCTCGTTGTGCAGCGTTTTTTGCCACACTTTTTCCTTCCCACAGACTTCCCACTGAGGTGCCTTGATACAGCACTCTGGGAACAGCCTATTTGTTCAGAAATTTCTTTCTGTCTTACCCTCTTGCTTGAGGCTGTCAATGATGGCCTTCTGGACAGCAGTCAGGTCGGCAGTCTTACCCATGATTGCGGTTTTGAGTAATGAAACAGGCTGGGAGTTTTTAAAAGCCTCAGGAATCTTTTGCAGGTGTTTAGAGTTAATTAGTTGATTCAGATGATTAGGTTAATAGCTCGTTTAGAGACCCTTTTCATGATATGCTAATATTTTGAGATAGGAATTTTGGGTTTTCATGAGCTGTATGCCAAAATCATCAGTATTAAAACAATAAAAGACCTGAAATATTTCAGTTGGTGTGCAATGAATCTAAAATATATGAAAGTTTAACTTTTATGCACACACAATAAAATACAAAATAAATAAATAATAATAAAAAATAAACATAAAAACAAAAAAATGCCTTAAAACATTCTCTTGAAAACCAATTCAAGAAGGTAAATAATACATGTTAGTAAAAAAAAGAAAAAAGTTTGACACGAGATTCACTCATATTTTTAATGCTGATTTTTGTCTTTAAACCGAGGCTATGTTACTGTATGTGTGACAGACAGATCACAGTACAGCACATTTCAACCGAAGGGTGAATTAATACATGGAAATTATGAGGAGAAACTGCAGCGCTCCTTTGCATAATCAGCCTTTAATTGAGCCCAGAGCCATATGTGTATGCTGAGCATTCTGGGCTCTGACTAATGGGGCATGAGCTGGTTAAATGAAGCGTGGCAGAAGAGAGTAATCCAGACCTGATATGGACACACACACACACAGACGGTGCGACTGCTGAGCACGCTCAGTTTGCACATACACACACCCCAGATGGTCGCGCAGCAGCTCGATGGGTGTGAATCTGGGAGCATCGGCTGCATGTGATGCAAAGATATATCAGACACACAGACAGAATGCATCATGGGATGAGTAGTTCATAAAAATATCTAAGGTATACAGTCTAGAACCTTTGTCTTTAATTGCGTCAAATCAACATTTGTAGAGAATTGAGTGAATTAATATGTGAATTTTTCAACAGTCCCTAATGGCCAAAATATCAGGATCTTCTATCCGCCACGGAAATAATTTTTTCTCTCACAATTCTTACTTTTTTATTGCAATTATGAGTTTATGTCTATGTTTATGTCACCGAATCTGAGGGGAAAGGTCAGAACGGTGAGATATAAACTTTCACTTGTGAGGAAAAATGTCAGAACTGAGAGATAAAAACTAAAGTCACAATTACCTTTTTTATTCTGTTGTGGAAACAAGCTTGCATAAAAATCTCTTTAAAAGTGTTTCAAATATAAATAAAAAGTATAAGTGAAAAACTTGCTGTTGTTTTCTGTGTCTCTTACAGCTGTAGTGATGAAAATGTAGTTCATCTCCGACCCCATGCTGCACCAGCTTATCGTCAAGTGTATTAATTAGCCTATTTTGTGTATACTTAACGATGCACACAGTTTAATGAATTACAGGTCATGAATATAAATGAGGGAGGAGTTGGAAAGGAGGAAATCTGCTTGGGAAATTTGTTGCATATTTGCATATATTTACAATCTCATACACTGTAACATGGCCCGAATAAACCTTCAGCTTTTAATTAAGATCCGGCTTCAGCGTTTAGGGAGCTCAGAGAAGTTTGAGTTCAGCAAAGAATATTCATATTTCAGGCACGTTTCTCTGTATCTGTAGTCAATTTTCTGTGAGATGCATATTCAGGATATTTCTGGAAGGGTGTTGCCTCTGTAACAGACGATGTGTCTTATTAAGCCAAAATAAGGATCTCTTGTTAAGAGAGTGTTTGGGTCACTCAAAATGTATGATGAATAATGTTGGGCCACCACTTGAGGGAGGGAGCAATTGAGGGAGGGAGGTAGGGAGGGAGGGAGGTAGGTAGATAGATAGATAGATAGATAGATAGATAGATAGATAGGTAGATAGGTAGATAGATAGATAGATAGATAGATAGATAGATAGATAGATAGGTAGATAGGTAGATAGGTAGATAGGTAGATAGATAGATAGATAGATAGATAGATAGATAGATAGATAGATAGATAGATAGAAACAGAAGGAATGACAGAGAGAACGATGGATGGATAGATGGATGAATAGATAGATAGAACAAACTACAGACAGATAGATAGATAGATAGATAGAACGAACGATAGACAGAGCGACAGACAGACAGATTGTTAGATGGTTAGTGATAGATAGAAGGAACAATAGATGCCTAGATGATGAATAATGTTGGGCCACCACTTGAGATGGATGAATAGAATAGAATATAATTAGATAGATAGATAGACAGAAGGAAAGACAGACAGAACGATGGATGGATGGATGGATGAATAGATAGAGAGAACAAACTACAGACAGACAGACAGACAGATAGATAGATAGATGGATAGAAGGAATGACAGACAGAACGATGGATGGATGGATGGATGAATAGATAGAGAGAACGATCTACAGACAGACAGACAGACAGATAGATAGATAGACAGAAGGAATGACAGACAGAACGATCGATGGATGGGTGGATGGATGGATGAATAGATAGATAGAACAAACTACAGACAGACAGACAGATATAGATAGATAGATCGATAGAATGATAGAATGAACGATAGACAGAGCAACAGACAGACAGATAGTTAGATGGTTAGTGACAGATAGAAGGAACAATAGATGTCTACAGTAAAGAATGGAATCCCTCTGAGGGAGAAGCGTCTCCTGTGTCGGCAACACAAATCTTTAAGACCCCGCAGCTCATGACATTATGCCAGGGCCTCCGATTCAACATAAAAAGAGCTAATTATGAGCCGGCGTGATAAAGTGGGCCATGAATATCAAATATGAAATAGCTAAAAGCAGAAGTGGATAACATCAGGAGGCTGGGCGGCTCAAAATGCTTGAGAGGAGAAGAACCTGAGACCGGAGGAGAAAATTAGGCCATGAGAAGCACGCATCATGTGTGTGTTTGTGCAGGAGCTCGAGGGGCTTCGCAGAGTAAAACCTCATGTGGAATAAGTGAAGCTCGGACGATGTTCCTCATTAGACAGAAGCATCAGGAAGAGAAAGAGTTTAAAGACACAAAAACACACGTGAAGGATTGATCAATGCAGTGTGTTTCATTTCTCAGTCACATCATCTACACAAATAAACACAATTTATAAAAATGGAGCGAACTGAGTACAAATTTAACAAGATGCAGAATGGTAATTTGAATTCAAATATAAGGTGATAGAAATTCTACGAAATTTATATAACTGAAGTTTTTAACTAGAATTTTGAATTGAATTGACTAACAACGCCTGAGAAAAGCCCCCTATATCAACATGTATTTCAGTGGCAGCTGGTGAAAAATATCTGAGGTGGGGCTGTGTCATATTCTGTCGGTTTCAATAGTCTGGTAACATGGGAGTCTTTTAGTGTAGTGGCTTCGAGGTTGTGGAAGACATCCTCAAGACATCCGTCCAACATCCACCCTTCTCTCCTTCAAAAACACATATTTGATCTGATTTTGTATATTACTCTTCAGCTCACAGTCTGTAAATTAAACCTGGTTATTGATATGCTATTTGTTTGAATCCCTCTTTGTTTGTATCTTAAACCTAACTTTGTAAGTGACCTCTGTATATTAGGCCTACTTTCTGCCCTTGGTGTGTGTATTGTGCTTTGATGTTGATTGTTCTATTCCTTAACCCAGTCCCAGTGGTTCTCAATCTTTATAGAGTTGTACCCATGAGGCTTTTAACATCTTACTTCGTACCCCCACTCTTCAGTCACACCTTTTTCAGTAAGGGACAATATTTGCCCCCTTAAATCGATTTAAATAAATAAAAATTCAATAGAGAAATGCGCAATGATGGTAAAAACAAAGTGATGCTTTTAAATTAAATTAAATTAAAACTGCCAATAGGTGGTGAGTCTTCGAGTCATTCATTCAGTAACGAAGCAAGTGGATGTATTTATGAATTAATAATTGAATCATTGACTCTAATGATTCGTTCAAAGCCGCAGATTTGTTCACAAACACTGCTGTGTGCTGCAGTTCTGCTGTGGCTTTCGTTGGAGCTATTATTTTGTTGTAAGAAATAGTGACAACTGTGTTGTAGCCTAAATAAACATCACTTAATATTAATATTAAGGTTTGTTGAACTGTTGTACAAAATCAATGTCACATTTGCAATGGTGTGGACCTTCATATAATGTGATCAACATTAAACACAGGAACTCACACAGGGAATGTGTCTGTATCGAAGAGAGTTTGAATCTTATATCGATCTCCATGCACAGCCTGTGTCTATATTTGTTCTGCATGCTAGTAAGTGCTAAATCTCTTATTTTACAAAGACATTGTCTAGAACGGTAGTATAGTGCGATTTGCCAAGGCAGCAATCTGCACGAGGATGTCATGTATTTACAGAATTTTACCTGATAGAAAAACATGCTCAGTTTAAATCTTATTTTAAGGTTAGGTCGACTTAAATGAACGGCAAAATTCAGCATTTTGTTCCCGTACCCCCTTCTGTCACCTCACGTACGTAACGTTACGTACAACAGTTTGAGAACCACTGCCTTTACATATCTTTGTAAAGCGACCTTGGGTGTTGGAAAGACACTATATAAACACAAATAATAATAATAATTATTATTATTAATAACCACCTAAACACATTTTGACACAAACTGCATGATACCAGTGCTTTGTGATAAAGTCAGTAATTATTTAATGCCATATTACAAGGCTGAGGCATTCTTACACAAAAAAGAACAAATTGCAGAAACTTTCCATTTGCATTTGAAATTTAACTCAAACTGTTTACTTTCTCAGACAGGTGCTGCTTCCCTCACTCCGGTAACTGTCCATGCTGGATCTGTCACTGTTGTTTTAAAAAAGTAATCACCAAAATAAGGCATTAGCATGACCGCATCCAGCTAGCCAGGTCTTTCTAGTGTACACTGTACTGCTCCAATTGTGTTGCTGCTGTCTGATAGAGATGCGCGCGCAGTTTGGGGCGCTAAAAGAATCGCCCATAGCTGACCTGATTGGAGCTCGCTGATTGGCTACAGATTATGTCAAACATTTATATCTTAAATCAGCAATTGGCTAAACTGCTCCAGAGACCCGCCTTTGGGAGAAATCGCCCCAGAGCTGATCACGTGCACAGAGCTGGAGGGGACGTGTAGAAAAAACAGACATTTTGAATTTCTATCATATTTTTCACATATACTGTGTGCATTTAATATCTCAAACACACAAATATTGACAATTTTTATATATTATTTATTTATGTACTTGGCTCATAAACTGTGGTCTGGCTCATGGGGGGGGCGGCGCCCTAGCCCCCTCTATTGGCCAGCCGCCCCTGATGTATTTAGTATTTTTCTATTAGTTATTTCATTATCTTTACACATTTTAGTTTACATTTGACATGCATACAATTTTTAAATATATTACATTATCTATCTCTATTTTTTTTGAGTAAATACATGAACAGTTATCGTGTCTATAAAAGCACCGTCTGCTCAGTTACACTCGGCTGTTTGTAATGCTACAGTGTGTTTAACTTGCGTACAAAGTTTACAAATGTTGTGTTTTCATGTTTTATGTGGACTTTCCATAGACATAATGATTTCTATCCCGTTACACTAACCCAACCCCTAAACCTACCCATCACAGAAAACTTTCTGCATTTTTTACATTTTCAAAAAACATCACTTAGTATGATTTATAAGTAGTTTTCCTCATGGGGACCAAAACATTTCCACACACACAGACAAAGATTTTGGATTGCCATCTTTGTAGGGACATTTTGTCCCCAATAAAATGTCGGTGAGAGGTCGGTGAGAGAGAAGACTAATGCTTACACTACCTGTCAAAACTTTGGAATAAACATTTTTTTATGTTTTTGAAAGAAGTCTTTTTTGCTCGCCAAGGCTTGAATTTTTTTTTTTTTATCAAATATGAAGTAAATATTGTGAAATATTATTACAATTTAAAATAACTGTTTTCTGTAGTATATTTTAAAAAGTAATTTATTCCTGTAATAAAAGCTGAATTTTAGCATCATTACTCCAGTCTTCAGTGTCACATGATCCTTAAAAAATCATTCTAATATGATGATTTGCTGCTCAAGAAACATTTCTAATTATTAATAATGTTGAAAACAGTTTTTGCTGCTTAATATTTTTGTGGAAACTGTGATACACTGCCATTCAAAAGTTTGGGGTCAGTAAGATTTTTTTTTCTACAAAAGGAAATTAATATTTTTATTCAGCAAGGACTTTTAAAAGTGTTTAGACAAAAGATTTGTATTTTAAATAAATGCTGTTCTTTTGAACTTTCTATTAATTAAAGAATCCTAAAAACATTTATCATGGTTTCCACTAAAATATTAAGCAGCAAACCTGTTTTCAGCATTGATAATAATTGAAAATCTTCCTTGAGAAGCAAATCAGCATATCAGATTGATGTCTGAATTTCATTGTATTAAAAGCAAATTATAAAAGTACGTTAGATTTATTTTTACACATTTAAATTTTCTAATTTCGATCAAAAAAATTGGGGGGAAAGTGTTGGGGGGAAAATTAGTAAAAATGTAAAGAAATTCATATAACTGTACATATGTATGTATACCCACACATCAGAACCTCTAAGCATCCGATCAATTATTCACATTATACGCAGAAACAAATCAAACGGAGGTCAGCAAGAGAGAAGACCAACGTTTACACGTTTCAGAAGACTGTAACACCGTCAATGTACCGTGGGGAATCCCAGAAATTGTAAATATTCCATTTGTAAGTGGGGAGATTCCTGCATTTCGGTGTGGCGAGTAATTACGTCCCTCCGGTGCTCAAATTATGCAAACGCTGCGCGGGGGGTGGGGGGGGGGATGGGCGGAGCCACGGGGCCTTTGATAAGTCGAGCGTGATGCGAGTGAATGAGGCCGTGACAGGCGAGGAAAAACACACATTCATTCCCGTCACAATGCCAAACAGCACTTTTAATTAAAGCTTATCAAGCAGCATGAATTATGCATTAATTCCTTCAGAATCTCGCGCTCAAATATTCACGGCGTTCATCAGGAGAGATAAAACCCAGAAGACCCGATCTCTGCTGTCTGTGACAAAACAAACGCGTCAATGCCTTTATCGCCGTCTGTACATGCAGGGAGCAAAGCCTTCGATTAAAACACAATCACTGAGCAGCGTTTGTGCGGCACTGCTGGAGCACCATTACCAACAATAAAAAGAGACCAAGTGGAGATCGAACACAGTCCATGGGAGTCCGACTCCCTGCTGGACAACTTAATGAACGATCCGGACACTAAACAATTCATAAGAAACAGACACTTTTCACCATCAAATCAACAGAAATAAACAAGAAATTACATTCTGACTTAAGAAAATGCAGCCTTATTTCTGTATCGTGACATTAGTTTCATAATATTTTGAGGATAAATATGACCACACATGTTCTGGACAGGTTTCATGAGATTCACGCCTCTCATTTTTAGGCAAAACCGTCCCATCAGGAGATGTGGACAGTCTGACAGTGCTTGTTAATGTCAAAATGATTGAGATGGCCAATCAAATCTAAGTTCATTAAAGGAATAGTTCACCCAAACATGATCATTCTGTCATGATTTACTCACCCTCATGTCATTTACCTGTTTGTCTTTTGCACTTCTGCAAAACACAAAAGAAGATATTTTGAAGACTTGACTTCCATTGAGTTTTTTTGTCCATTTAATTTAAGTCAATGGGAAATGAAACTGTTTGGTTACCAACATTTTTTTAAATATTTTCTTTTGTGTTCTGCAGAAGAAAGAAACATAAAGGTTTGGAACAACATGAGGATGAGTAAATCTTTTTGGTGGACTGTCAGTTTTTAAGAAGTAGTAAAACATGTAATATTTAACAACGTAAACAACATAAATGTTAAATGATTGACAGTAATATTCAGTGATCCAAACAACTAAACTTTTTTGTAAAAAATTCCGCCGTTTTGATTTTCAAATGAATCGTTAGGTGATTCATGTAGTTCATAATTAGATGTTATAAAACAATAAACATTAACAAAGAGGTTTTTATCATATTAGGCATACGATTAAGAGTGCATATTTCAGGATCTTAGGATTATTTGAATTATTTTCTGTAAAGCACTTTGAATTGCCATAGTGTATGAAATGTGCTATATACAGGTCCTTCTAAAAAAATTAGCATATTGTGATAAAGTTCATTATTTTCCATAATGTAATGATAAAAATTTTACTTTCATATATTTTAGATTCATTGCACACCAACTGAAATATTTCAGGTCTTTTATTGTTTTAATACTGATGATTTTGGCATACAGCTCATGAAAACCCAAAATTCCTTTCTCAAAAAATTAGCATATCATGAAAAGGTTCTCTAAACGAGCTATTAACCTAATCATCTGAATTAACTAATTAACTCTAAACACCTGCAAAAGATTCCTGAGGCTTTTAAAAACTCCCAGCCTGTTTCATTACTCAAAACCGCAATCATGGGTAAGACTGCCGACCTGACTGCTGTCCAGAAGGCCATCATTGACACCCTCAAGCAAGAGGGTAAGACAGAAAGAAATTGCGGCGAGGCATGGAGGCAATCAGCCTGTGGCACTGCTGAGGTGTTATGGAGGCCCAGGATGCTTCAAAATCGGCCTTAAGCTCATCCAGAGTGTTGGGTCTTGCGTCTCTCAACTTTCTCTTCACAATATCCCACAGATTCTCTATGGGGTTCAGGTCAGGAGAGTTGGCAGGCCAATTGAGCACAGTAATGCCATGGTCAGTAAACCATTTACCAGTGGTTTTGGCACTGTGAGCAGGTGCCAGGTCGTGCTGAAAAATGAAATCTTCATCTCCATAAAGCTTTTCAGCAGATGGAAGCATGGAGTGCTCCAAAATCTCCTGATAGCTAGCTGCATTGACCCTGCCCTTGATAAAACACAGTGGACCAACACCAGCAGCTGACATGACACCCCAGACCATCACTGACTGTGGGTACTCCAGTGCTGCTTCTCTGTAGCCCAGGTCAGGCGCTTCTGCCGCTGTTTCTGGTTCAAAAGTGGCTTGACCTGGGGAATGCGGCACCTGTAGCCCATTTCCTGCACACGCCTGTGCACGGTGGCTCTGGATGTTTCTACTCCAGACTCAGTCCACTGCTTCCGCAGGTCCCCCAAGGTCTGGAATCGGTCCTTCTCCACAATCTTCCTCAGGGTCCGGTCACCTCTTCTCGTTGTGCAGCGTTTTTTGCCACACTTTTTCCTTCCCACAGACTTCCCACTGAGGTGCCTTGATACAGCACTCTGGGAACAGCCTATTTGTTCAGAAATTTCTTTCTGTGTCTTACCCTCTTGCTTGAGGGTGTCAATGATGGCCTTCTGGACAGCAGTCAGGTCGGCAGTCTTACCCATGATTGCGGTTTTGAGTAATGAAACAGGCTGGGAGTTTTTAAAAGCCTCAGGAATCTTTTGCAGGTGTTTAGAGTTAATTAGTTGATTCAGATGATTAGGTTAATAGCTCATTTAGAGAACCTTTTCATGATATGCTAATTTTTTGAGATAGGAATTTTGGGTTTTCATGAGCTGTATGCCAAAATCATCAGTATTAAAACAATAAAAGACCTGAAATATTTCAGTTGGTGTGCAATGAATCTAAAATATATGAAAGTTGAATTTTTATCATTACATTATGGAAAATAATTAACTTTATCACAATATGCTAATTTTTTGAGAAGGACCTGTAAATAAACTTGCCTTGCCTTGCCTACGAAGGATGCATATGATGCTACCTTAAAATCTGGCCAAAGTAACTCTGCCTTTTGAGGAAACATGATTAATTTTAAGCCCTAGGTTTTGGAACAGAGCAACACTGGTCTCTTCAGCAAGAAAAACCCATGCCGCAGAATTCATCCAGGTGTATTTTTAGTTGGTGGAGGTAAAAATTCTCTAAACTCCACAACTGAGGTGAGCTGGATTCAG
This sequence comes from Gila orcuttii, assembly GCA_026230005.1. Classification (NCBI taxonomy): domain Eukaryota; kingdom Metazoa; phylum Chordata; class Actinopteri; order Cypriniformes; family Leuciscidae; genus Gila; species Gila orcuttii. Next base: position 39,146,161 of record JAPDVR010000018.1, on the reverse strand, counting down.
TGTAATGGATTCGCCCGACCCATTGAGCCTCATGAAGTGACACTAACGTGCTTTTACTACACAGTCTGTATTCACACACTCACTCAGGCAGTGTGTGTGTAAGTGGGCCAGACTGTTTGGAAGGGCTAAGAGTCTCACTGTCAGAAATAATTTTCTCATTCTGCTTTACCTTCCTGTCCTGCGTGATCCTGATAAAGAAACTCCCTCAGCGTGAGTGAAGCCAATCCCACCATGCCACTAAAACCCCACCGCGCCGCAGAGAAAGAACCGCACGCTTAATACAATATGGCATTCATATGAAACACACAGAACACACAGTCCCAGCGGTGCAAACCTGAAGGCTGCTAGTTCCATCTCTGACAGAAACAAAACTTTCTGCATTTACATTTTTTTTTATACTGTTTTAAAAATGAGGACCTCAAAATTGAGTTTTTTGTCAGGTTTAGCTCACTTGTGGGTGCAAATTTGTCTCCAAAGTATAGTTAAGTAGGTGTATGCAAAAACACGCGCGCAGAAATGTCTGTTTCCATCAGCAGACAACATTTATGCAGATAATCACCTATTATCTGTCATTCTCTGGATGTCGTGATGTTATCGTTCTGGAGCGCCACTTTTAAAATAGAGACGTGGTGAGTAACGCAGACGTGTTGTTGTGTAGACACGAATAAAACCAGCACAAAATCATCAAACTTCTACAGTATGTGGTTGTTTTGTTTGGGTTTGGGAAAGTTTGTAGAGAGGCAGGCGTGTGTGAGTGTGTGTGTGTGTGTGTGAAGCTGTTTGACATGACGATCTGAGAGCGCTGACTGTAAGCCTGGATAATTGCCCTCCACCTGTCTCTCTCTCCACCTGACTGTCTGACAAACACACTGCGGTAACAGTACCACCCTTAAACATGTCACATCTGACAACACACACTCACTACCTAACTATCAGTCAGTCTGACTACCTGTCTGTCTGTCTACCTATCTGTCTGCCTACCAACATACCTGTCTGTCGGTCTGTCTATCTATGCATTTATCTTTCTACCTACCTCTCTGTCTATCTACCAACCAACCTGTCTATCTACGCATTTATCTGTCTGTCTACCTGTCCGTCTATATACCTGCATACCTGTCTGTATCTATCTATCTATCTATCTATCTATCTATCTATCTATCTATCTATCTATCTATCTATCTATCTATCTATCTATCTATCTATTAATTTATCTGTATGACTACCTATCAGTCTATCTACCAACCTGTCTGTCTGTCTACCTGCATACATGCCTGTCTCTGTCTGTGTATTTATCTGTATCTACCAACATGTCTGTCGACCTACCTACATACCTGTCTGTCTGTCTATATATCTATCTGTTTGACTACCTATCAGTCTATCTACCAACATGTCTGTCTACCAACCTACATAAAGGTCTGTCTGTCTGTCTATATATCTATGTATTTATCTGTATGCCTATCAGTCTATCTACCAACCTGTCTGTCTGTCTACCTACCTGCATACCTGTCTGTCTGTCTATATATCTATGTATTTATCTGTATAACTACCTATCAGCCTATCTACCAACCTGTCTGTATGTCTACCTACCTACATTTCTGTCTATCTGTCTGTCAATCTATGCATTTATCTGTCTGTCTGTCTGTCTATCTACCCATCCATCAATCCATCCACCTACCTACCTAGCATTTGTTTCAATTTGTCTCCATTTCAGAAGATTACAGAAAAATATAAGCATCTTCACCTCAATATCAGAAATGAATCACTAGACAAAAACTTTTCTAGAGCGCCGACTTTCTGAAAAGAGTGTCAACAGACCTTCTTTCTGCGGTACACATGCTCACACTTTTTAATGACCAAACTCCAGCTGGAGCTTGTAGAGGCCCAGTGAGGTGTGTGTGAGGCGAGCAGGAATCTGACCGGGCGGCTGGCGCTCTTCACAGAAGACGTGGAGGAGCCGCATCTTCTAGAAGCTCATTAGAGGAGCCCATATGTCGGGAGAGAGAGTGTGAGCGTGTGGGTCTTCGTTTTCATGTCGCACGCCACCGTAGTCGCCTGCCATTTCATGCTCCGCAGCGGCACAAACACTTTTATCTGTAAACGTGATGCGTTATAATTGAGATGCGACCGCCAAGATGAGGTGACATTTAGTGCCTGATCGAAACGTTTGCAACGTTTTTCCCTGCAGACTTTACACACAGCAATTCAGAACTGTAATTAGAGAAGTGAAACTCCATCCATCCAACCTAACAGAGGAGTGCGATTTTTTGGGACGCTCGAATGCAGTTGCATAAATAAAACAAGGGAATAATCACACAACTTTTTTTTAAAGTTGCTCCAGTTTGGTTGCAGCTCAGAGATTTTGCCATCTGCCTGGGCCTGGGCATGCATCAGTAAGGCACGTCAACCTTCAAACTTCAAGGATTTTTAAACTTTTGCTTATCCAGTTGAAAATTGTATGAATTTCTTTGAATTTCAAATAATTTTAATTCTAGTTCCTTAGATTCCAATTTGCAATTTTGCATCCTGTCTGCTATCTCAACTCAAATTCAGGAATTGAATTGGAATTTAAAGCCATTCTCAAATTAATCCTGAATGTTGCACAACCGTGGTACAGGGAGCTGCTATAACTTGAACTAACTTGCTTGTCAAGATACCTTGTACACATGAATTTGTTTCTTTCCAGACCAATAAAACTAGGTTATGTGCACCCATAACACTGTGTAACTGTGACACAACCACAGCCAATCAGAATCAGAATATATGATGTTTAGAATGGAATTATGCAGAGCTAGATTCAGACCAATGAGAAGTCATGTTTTTCCATAAATGGCCGCTCTGTTAGCGAAGTGTTTCCACCACACTGAAGTCGTTTTCACAGTCCCTGATAAAACAAACCACTTTAACGCCTGCTCAAGAGAGTTTGTGATCCAGATACTTGATTCAGAGTCCAGACCACCGTACAGGAACATTAGAGACACTGGAAACTAAAACAATTTAAATATTGAACATATATACAAGCCAATTACAGCCCAACAAATTTAAACTGAGCTTATTTACTGTACTTTTTTTTTTTCTTCACTTCTGTATCAACTTTTCATTTTGCTGATGAAAACAAAGGCTACATAATATAACAGATAATTTACATAATCCAATCAAACCCAAATAGATCAAATCTAATCCAACTCAATTTTTACTAATACATAAAATCACATCACAGGATGCCTGAATCTTACATATGAAATAAAGTTGAGTTTATAAGGTACCAGAAGATTTTACGTAGGTCTCTCAAACCAGTCAAATCCAGTGATCAGTTCCTCCTCTAGTATCACCAGCACATAAACAACACTGGTTTCCCAATCAGAAAGCCAATCAGAATGGAGCTGTCATTGTCCGTCAGCGTTTGACCTTATGATGTGTACTGCGACATGAGGCCACGCGTTTAGAGAATGTGTGTATCTGTACACACACACTTTGAGGTGTTCACTGTGCCAGTAGAGTGTGTTGAATGTGTAAGTGTGTGTGTCAGTGCAGATAAACAGCTGGCTGCTGTACACACCGGACAGTCTGTCTGTGGCTCTTATCTTCAAAGAGTCAGTGAATCGCTGCAGGCCTGCGACACGCGCCAACTGACCCAGTCAAACCAGTGCCAACCTGGACTGAGAGAGACGCCCACCAACCCATCAGACTGCGCTAACAAACAAACAGTGCTCTAGTCAACACTGTTCACACTCAGTGATCAAATCATATCAGAAGTGAACTTCACTGTCTGCACATACATTAACTGCATCAACTCTGCTCAATGATAACATAAAATTATTTTAAATTCTATAATATATATTATTTTTAAATATCAAATTTACTATATATATATATATATTATACAAACAATATAATTATACTATATTATATTTTAAATATATTAACTATACAATACAAAATAATATATTTTATTTATACATATAAATATAAAACAAAGAAATATAATACATATAAAACTTTTCTTATTTATTTTCAATATATAACAATTTATTTTAAATATTATACTATATAATTTGATGTATATACAAATACTAGTATTTATGAAAAATAACTTTTGTTAGACGTGATTAATCAATTTGACAGCACCAATTTAAATATATAAAACATTTATATTTATAAATATTACCATTTTGTATTATACTTTACAAATCAAAATACATGTAAATAATTTAAAGCAGCCCTGTCCACAAAAACAGATAGATCTACTGCAGAATTAAAGACTTTAGTGCGGTTTACACGCACTATACACACTCTGTCATAGCGCTCATGACATGACATGAATAATGTAAAAGCATCCAGTAACAAAGACAGACACTCCACACAACAGAATCCATATCAATCACCTTGGGCCCTTAATTTATGCTAATGTCATGCAAAGCCATTGCAGCTGATAGGTGGCTTCTTGCATCAGCAGTGCAACTTCCAGAACTATCCACAAACTTCAGCTATTTGATGTCATCTTTATGAATGCATGTACCTCTGTGGGATTCAATGGAAAAGCCCATCTCGTCTAGCACCATCACATCTTTCACCAAATTAGGCATTTTACCGTCAGCAAGGGCTTTTCTGTCCCTAAAGAAAGAGAGACCTATAGATCATCCAACCTTTTTCTATCTTTTCTGACCCCAATTTCATCCCAGTGACCCTCTTCTCATTGGCTCTGTGAAGCCCTCGGCCTCTTTTCTGGTCTCTGACAGATATTGTGGCGTAGTGTGTGAGAGAGGCGTGTCATTTAGTCTGGGATGGGCTGAAGCTTCATCTGTGCTCAATAGCAGCTCTCAAAGCTTCCATCAGCGGCACAAAGGCTGCCTGCTGGGGATTTCCTCTGAAAAGGTTCCTGCAACAACACTTCTGATGAATAATACAAAACTGGAGAACTTGCCCAGGTCTTGGTGGACTTTTCTTGTCACAGAAACATACAGTGGCCCAAAAAATATGATGTAAAAATGGATGAGGTCTGTCAAAATCAAATGTAGAACATACTGCATCCCATAATCAAAAGAGAATATATATACTGCAAAAAGCAACAATTAAAACTAGGTTCTAAATACGGTTGGTCTTCATTTTAAACTACATCTATAATCTCAAAAATATAAGAAATTATATTTTGCATAAAAATCCTAAAAATCTTAGATTGTCCTCAAAATATATTTTTTGTCTTCATTTTAAACTACATCACTTTACTCCTAACAAACGTATTTTTATTAAATGTTTAGCTTGAAATTTTGGGGGGACAAATCTATAAAACATTTCTGCTTTATCTTTAAGAATGAGTTTTCACTAAAAAAAAATCAAAGAATTCTATTTTGCATTAAAATAATTTAACATAAAAATGATAAATGGTCATAAAAATAGACTCAAAATATTTTCTCTATGGCTTTACTCATAACAAACACCCCATTTGACATTTGAACAAAAATCCCACTTGCTTTGATATTTTGTATGTAATATAATGACATTCAGACATCTTTTCATCCAATTTTTTGCTCTAAAATTGAAAACAAAAACAAAAAAGGATCTCACTTGCTTAATGACATTCAGACATTAGGAAAGACTTTTCCCCCAAAATTTTGCATTTAGAAAATTAAGCATAAAGATTTTAGATGGTCCTCAAAATATTATTGGTCTTTATTTTAAACCATTTTGAAATTTGAACTTTAAAATAAATCATACATGCTTCCGTATTCTGCATGTAATTCATTTTTAAAAGTCTAAACCCTCTTAGGGCCTCTAATGTGAGAGACGAGTATGAAAACATTCAGTCTTTGAAATCTTCCTAAACATGCAGGAAATCTTTGCATGTGACGTCTCATGGAGCGTGAACGCTTCTAAATCAGATGTGTGTGGATTAGAGGAGCGTCTCTGAGCTCCACGGAGCCTGTCAGGTTGAGAAGGCCAAGCACAAAGCGTGTGATTTCAATATGAATGGTACGGTGGAGGGAAGGACACGGCTCTCGCAGTGGGGTGACTTCCCTTCTGAGCAGCGTTCTCCATCACAAACACACGCGTGCTAAAAACACACCACAACTTCTGCATGCTGACAAGCAAAACACTTTACTTTCATATCTGCACTTCATGAACCCGTCAAAGAGAGGATCACTGCAGAGATGAAATGTTAGGGGACCTATTATACCCCTTTTCAAAGTTTTTGGTATCTACTAGAATAGGTTAAAAAAACACGCATTATTTTTTTACATATTCTTCATCGTTGCAGCTCCTCTCTTCCCAGTTTGTCAGTATCGCTCTGTTTAGTTTTTTGTCTCTATGAAGCCTCTCCTTCAAGCACAATGTGCTCTGATTGGTCGGCTGGACCAGTGTGTTGTGATTGGTCAAGCACTTTGAACGCATTTGGGAAATGTCACGGCCCTTTCACACTACTAACTGAACTCAGCCGGGCCCGCCCTTTATTTTGCATATGCCTTGGGCGGGAATTATTTAAATGAGGGATATTGTGACGTGTTTGTTCCCGGAAGAAAACTACAGATTTTGTAGCTAGGAAGGATCGTGAAACTAGTCTAACAACACACACTTTAGGAAGATTTATGAGTAATAATAATTGCATTAGAGACATTGCATAGAAATTGTGATTATTTAATATGTACCCAGTGGAATGCTTTACAGACTACTATTTTCCATTGGGTTGCACAATATATTTAATTTTTTTTTTATATCAGTATATGGCTTAGTGCGATTGACAAATTGTGCAGGGTGCTTTAATTAAATGAATATATGTGTGTCATTTACACATCTGTAGTTCATTCTGAGACACTGAGCTGCACGTGTGTAAATAAACACACAGTTCCTTCACTCTGAAACCAGCAGCAAGCAACCAGTCAAAAAAAGCTTGATGGAACAAATAAAGATGTAATTATTAGTATTGTAATTTTTCAGTAAAGTAAATGTAATTTTATTCAATAATCACAATAAACTCACTGGTTTGAGTTGAGTAAGTCTTGTAAAGACTAAACTCAAGTATGAACACACAAAAGGCTTTTTCCCCCCCAAATCATTCAGCCCTAAATGGATTTAGCACTTATAGTCTTTAAAGTAAAAAAGTAATTTTTTTGGCTCTTTTCAAAATTATTTTCTATGCAGATGCACTGCAAAACAAAATCACCCCAATCATTCAAGAATGCATGGCTGCGTCCAAAATCACATACTTCCCTACAATATAATACAGTAGGTGAAAAACAGTATGTGACAAAAGAAGTATGTCTAATATAAAAGAGTAGACAAAAAGTACCCGGATGACCTACTACTCCCGATCTGATTCTGAAGTGTGCATACGATGGACACTTTACTATCCCATGAGGCCACAGGAGAGGATCAGTGAACGGCAGTGAGGCGACGTAACTGACGCTGGCAGGTCACATGATAATTACAACATGGCAAATGTAGTACAACCGAATTATATTCATACTACACACATAAATGTATAGATACTTTTTTAGCGCTCGCAAAGCAAGTACTTGTTCAAAATAATACCTGCTTGAGAGAGTATGTGATGGATGAAGCCTAATTCCTGAATTCTATATAACTTCCTGTATTCTTTCATAACGCAGAAAAACAAATATTGCAACGTCAGTTTTTTCCAATATCACACAGCCCTGGTTTTCCCCATCAACATGCGACCATACACACGCAGGACTCTCTGCACACATTTGGTCCATCTGCCGCACTTGGAGCCCCTGAAATGACTCTGATGAGTCTCGTTGTCTCCTCCTCTGTCATTATTCTGTGTTATTCTCTAATGCAGACGGGTTGCAGAGGTCCACAGCTTCCCGGGGCTCCGGCGTAAATCTCCCAGAGCACCTGCCTGTAATTTGACTGCTAATCCCTGTGAGCGGGGGCTCTTTCCCTCCGTCACTGCATTGCAGCCATTATGAGCTTAAGTCAGCCACATGACATGCTCTCGTACACACTGCAAATTAAATGCAAATACAGCCTCTTTCTGGACATAATGAAAATGACCTTCGCTGCCCTGCAAGAGTGGATCAGACGCTGATGTATGTTTGGAACGACAGACTAGTGCATTGGTTTATCAGTGAGTAATACTGTTATCTAAAGAGGGCAGTGGCAGATATGGGCTAATGCAATATTTAATCATAGCAATGGAGATACACACATATACACTGAAATTCAACACTTTTTCACACTTACATATTCTTAAAATTCAATAAAATATTTGGAAACACAAGTTTCTCTTTCTCAAAACATTACATAGTACTTTCGTATTTATTTTCAACACTATACCTATAATTTTAATTACATTTTTTGCTTCTAATTTGAAAAAATCTATAAAATAACCCATTTTTTTCACATAGCAGAAAAATAGACTTAAAGTACTACCATCATTTCTCTTCATATAGAGTTAAGAAATATGAGAAAATAATCTGTTAAATGTCTACTTTTTTATGTGCCCACATACAATCGAAATAAAATATTGTGCTTTTGTAAAATAAAGAAAATAAACAGGGTGTGCGTTCTGCCTCTCAGTCACCGTGAACTTTTTTTCTGGAGCACGTCTCTAATCTTCAACAAAACTCAGCAAATACTATTCACCCAGCCATAAGCAATATATCTTTTAAATAATTTGAGTTTGTACTTTTAAATGATCCGATTCAAAACTAAAATAAATATTCTCCGTTTATGTCATCTATATAAAAAGAGAGACGTGTCAGCTGGTCTAATTATCTTCCTCTCAGCTCATTATTCTGGTAATGTGACACGCCCACGGAGAGCGTGCGCGAGACGCGTTAACGCCCATAAACTCTGAAAACACACTATATTTTTTAGTCAGATTAATCTACTGTCGTCTTGCGCGTCTATATGAGGAACAATCCTGGGACATTTACCTACCTCAGAACAAGTGCTGGTTTATTTTCACCACGAGGAGGAGCAACAGATTCAGCTGAGAAGTAAGTGTTTTATGCTTGTGCTTTGTTCTAATCGCGATATAGAATAACGTTAGTGTCTGTAAACTGAAAAATAGCATACTGTTTAAATGTGAATCATGTTTCTGTGTGTGTGTGTGAATGAATGAACACACAGATACGCAATGTTACAGACGAAATAAAAGACAACATTTCGTTGACTAGTCTAAAATAGACATCAAATAAGCTTTTGTTAGGAGTTCCTGCTCATATGTTAAATATATAGTATGTTTTGTCAATAAACTAATCAACTAAGATGTTATAGTGTTTGTTCCAATGCAAGCTATATCAAAATAATGAATCCTCAACTTTGAAATATGTATGATCAAACTAAGACATTTATGGAAAAAGACAATTTTCTTTTCAAGATGTTTCCAACTCTAACTTTGAACTTTGAACTGAAATAAAACCATGTCTATATGGTGAAGGGTGTGTGATAGAAGTGTCCAGACGTATGCACCCTGTATTTTAAGATTTTTTATTCCTCTTTTTAGTCAACTTTAGCATGAGTGTGTTCACTTATTCTAAGCAGTGTGTGTGTGTGTGTGTGTGTTGTAAATAAATCCAAACAATCTAAAAGCCATTCTTTTTTAAATCTCCTCATTCTTTGTGCAAGGCTCCTCATAATGATATGGCCTGATAGCACACCTAATAGGGCCATTATGGGAGGGTCTTTGTCTTTCTCAGGTGTGAAATGCCACACATATTAATGAGAGATCACGCCCCTTCGCATAAAGCTTTCTCAAACAAAACACGTCATACACATTCTAAAAGACTTTATTGACTTATCTGAATGAGTAGTCAGGATAATTCTCACATAGTTTTGGAGCAAATATTCTAGACTATGTGATACAATTTTCAAAAGTCTTGAAGAAATAATATGTGTTTTGTGGCCTTATTTCAGAAACTTTTATTTTTAGTTTTTTCAATAACCATGCATAAATAATATTCTCTCAAAAATACAAACATGTACATACATGTTGCTCACATATTATGGTAGCCCCGTTTGTGCTATATAGAGTGAATTTACACCTTTGCCATTAACATGTTTATAAATAACTGAAAAAAGCACAAATGTCAGTGCATGTCAAAACATCCCAAGGGCCCCAAAAACCCCTTGGTCCCCAGAGGGTTAACAATGAAAACATAGATTTTTGAATCATAATTTGGTTGAACTGACAAACAAATAAAATGCAATCTGCAAGGTCACATAACAACTATGTTGCAAACATCTGTTCAAATGTTGATTGCATACTGTTTTTAATCAATTGTATGCACTAAATACTTAACAATATGGATGGATCATCGTGTGTCGTACCTGTTTGTGTCCCGGCGGGTGGCTCGTCCAGGTCAGTGTTTGCTGTTTGACGTCCCTTTGCCGTGACTGTTGGTCTTACTGCACACCTGGATGCTGTCGCCAGATTCAGGCTGTAACTTAACGGTCGGAACGGTGAAGATAGAAGACACTGAAAAACAACGACAGATTCAGTCTATGAGTCTTTATGTAACATGTATGAAATCTTCTTTGACAAAGGACAATGTAAAATATACATCATCATGTAAAAGTACAGAAAGGGAGGGGAAAACAATAGTATTGTGATGATGGTGATGATGATGATGATGATGACAAGAAAAATATTGTTGAAAATTAGGAAATCAATAACTGAGAAATTCAAAATAGATCCAGAAAGAAATGATGAATCAAACTCTAAAACAAACTCATTCCTTTTTCTATAGGAATTTAAAATAATTATTTTAAAATAGTTAGTGTATTAACCAATCCAACCAGCATTGAGATAAAAACATTACAAAAATTGATTTAAAACAATAAAAAAAAAAGATAATGTAAAAAAATAAATGTTTTAATTAACTATCCCATGAAGCGCTGTGAACTACATATGGAACATTTTATGACAGTTGTGTTGAGAAGAATAAACACTACAGTAAACCAGGAACAAACTGCATGAGGCACTGACCAATAGCTATTCATAGATAAACAAGAATATAATAATATATATATATAGTATTTCATAATTCATTCATTTAAGCCGTTTCTACTGCATTATATTCCTGAGGAACCAAATGTTACTATCTCAGATTCACACACACCAGAGTCAAACCCTATTTACTGCATTCAAGAAGCCAGTGACCCTGTAAAGCTGCTTTAAACACTGATAAACCCTGATAAAAAAAAACAGTATTGAACATCTTACACCAAAACTTGAGTGTTATCCGTCATGCTCACACTGTAACCGTTTCATTGTGATGAGCTCAAAACATCACAGATGTGTCTGTCACTTCAGAAAGACCCAGAGATGTAGTGTGTCAAAGTACACAAACGCGCGCACACACGCACGCAGGCACGCACGCACGCACGCACACAATATGTAGTGTATACTATTGATTAAAACCAGTATGCAATCAACATTTGATCAGTTGTTTGTGTATATATGTGTATGTACAGTATGTGTGTAACATACATACTATATATTTATATATGCGCAACAGTAAAAATGGTTCTTGCTATAACAAGCAGCACTAGTCAAGATAAATATGAGCCATTTCATTTAATAAACATCATAAATCCTGCAGCATTTTCCGTATCAATCAAAGCCGGAGCTGAATTGTTAATTACTCGTCCAGCTTCCCCCAAACAGCAACCGTTCTCTTTTGTGCCTGAACCGCAAGCGTATATGAAACAACAGAATTAATTTTCCCTTCATTCTTCTGCTTGAAAAGCGGCGCTGCACTCTGTGCGTCAAAGACCCGCCTCCACGACCGAGTCCCGCCTTCCTCCCGAAAACAACCTGCTGTGAGCTGATAACAGGATTAATTCAGCTCCGACTCCTAATCTGTCAAATTAAAAACCTCATTCTCGTATTCAAATGACTTGCCCAACGCTTGTCTTCCGCAAACGCCTGTTTTCTGTAGCGCATAACATGTGTAGGACTAAATGTGCCTGTGCTGCAGTTTTGTCTGTCTACTAACCGAGGGATAAAAGAAGATCAGCGGCTGTGGAGGTCTCACGTGTGGATTATGGATACGTGTCACTTTAGACATGACAAAAGGCCTTGAGGTCTTTTAAAATCCCAAACCAGCCAGAATGACCCGAATCATCAGCAGCAGCTCAATGCTTCTGCAAGTGTTCAACACGAACGCTTTATTAAAGTCGACATGAAGCGGAAGTTGCAATCTTTTCATCCCTATTATTGTGACATACAGTGAAACAGCTTCTTGAACAAGAACAAATGTAGGGCGAGGTTTGATTCTGTACATTTGCTATTGGTGGATCTCGTGTGAGTGACGCCAGTAAACTTTATCAGAGAAGAGAAGAGATGAGCTGCAAGAGGGAGGGGAAGTTATTTTGATGAAAGATTATGAGGGTACATGAAATAAAAAAAAATTATGTGCGCAGATAAATCAATTATAATAAATACAGCAAATACTGCATAAAAAATCAAGAGTGGTCAATTTTGATTTAATGGTGACGTTAAAGGGATAGTTCACCCAAAAATGAAAATTCTGTCAGTATTTACTCACCCTCATGTTGTTCCAACCTCGTAAGACCTTCGTTCATCTTCGGAACACGAATTAAGATATCTGTGATTAAATCTGAGAGCTGGATCACTCCTCCATAGGCTTCTAAGGGATTGAAACTAGTTCCCCGAAAAGTTATTAAAGACATGGTTAAAATAGTCCAAGTGACTACAGTGGCTCAATCTTAAGTTTATCAAGCAACGAGAATACTTTTTGTGCTTTATTTCAACTATTCATTTCCTTCTCTGTGGGCCTCGAGTGAGTTCACTAGTGTAATAGTGTAATCTTCTGTTATTGTACGTCACACGCATAACACACATGACCAGCGTCGGCCAATAGTGAGCCTACGTGTGACGTAGCTCTACGCTATCACACTAGTGAACTGACTAGAGGCCCATGGAGAAGGAAATGAATAGTTGGAATAAAGTCGTTATTTTTATTTTTTTGCGCACAAAAAGTATTCTCGTCGTTTGATAAACTTAAGATTGAGCCACTGTAGTCACTTGGACTATTTTAACAATGTCTTTAATAACTTTTCGGGGCTGGCAAGTTTCAATCCCTTAAGCCTGGTTCACACGGGACGATTTTAAAATTGTCGGCCGATTTCCCAAACCTGACAGACCCCACACACGGTGATAAAAAAATCACGGGTCTAACAGTTTTGGTCGTACCGTGTGTGGTGCGCAGCCACACGGCAAAATCAACACATCACACACGAACCGATTTGACTCCCGAGCATTCCCAGGTCAGACGGAAAATCTCGCAAAATCCCTCGAGATCAAACGTGACTTTTGTTTCCCGGTGCTTCCTCTGCGCCTCGTCACCTCGCTTTCTGATTGGCTACATGCCACAGTCCACAGGCTGCGTGCTCGTTTGTCCCCGGGGGACACCACACACGAGGAGAAATCGGGCCAAAAAAATCCAACATGTTGGATATCCCCGATTTGAGATCGGAGCGGTCCCGACGTCCTTTCGAGCAGACGAGAGCACTCTTAACACACCACACACGGCAGGAATATCTGATCAGATTATTTTACGATAATGGGAGCATCCTTAAGATTGTCGGAAGGGGTAAATCGGGGCTAAAATCGACCTCATTATCCTGCCGTGTGAACCAGGCTTAAGAAGCCTATGGAGGAGTGATCCAGCTCTCAGATTTAATCAAAAATATCTTAATACGTGTTCTGAAGATGAACGAAGGACTTACGGGGTTGGAACAACATGAAGGCGAGTAATAACTGACAGAATTTTTGGACATTTTTGGGTGAACTATCCCTTTAATGTCATGTCAGAGCTGCTAGTTTCAACAGTATCTGGGCTTCGATGCGTCAATGAATGACAAAAAACAGAAAGCTTATAGACCTTATGTAGCCCCGCCCCTTTTCAGCGTTGCGCTTGTTGACTTTTGTCTTCCGGTCTGTATTTTCACAGAGATCGTACGTATTTATGAATGAACGGCTCGTTTTAAAATCTTCCCGGTCTACTGACATTTGTTAAGACATCTGCTTTAAACATTACAATCCTCACGATAACTTCCGTTAACTTTACAATAAGTAAATCCACTTCACCAGCGTAATTACTCCTGGACAGCAATGCCATAGAAATATACAGAGCGACCGCAAAAACAGAAGATCAAGACAATATTCTAAAGATGGCGGCGCGCTTGTTTCTCTGGCGCATAAGGTCTTCTACAGTAGATTTTCTGGTAATCTTACATGTCAGATGTCAATTATTACATCTGTACCACATGCACATGTATTTATCTTCAGTGCTGGGTAGATTACTTACAATTTGTAGTCCGTTACTGAATACAAATGACAAAAAACAAATGACAAAAAAAACTTACTGTAGTTAGTAACACAATCTATTAAATTACTCATTTAAGGTAATATAATCTAACTACTTTTAGATTACTTTTCACAATTTGTTTATCACATTGCTTTGAATAGGATAATTGTTCCATACTGATATGAAATATAGACAAAAAAACATATTCCATTCTCTATATTACTTCAAAGAGGTTTGACTGACAAAAAAGTTTGGAATTTGATAAATACAAAATGTCATGAATTTGTGCATTTTAATGTGTTTGAAAGACAAAAGCCTTCCAAACACAGTAATATATGGTCAAATTCAGAATAATTATGAATATTTTACTGCCATTTAGTTAATAATATGAAATCATGTAATCAATAAAAAGTAACTGTAGTCTGATTTTAAAGTGTAATATAATACAATTACATATATTTTATATTATATCACAAAGCACCGCTACTAGTTAAAAAGCATGCTTTTGTTTTTCACTCATTTTTATCAGATTTTCTTTGTTTCAGGTTCTTTTGTTTCTGTAGGACTATTTGATATGCTGCCCAATTCAAACTTTGTAACAATTTGAAAAACATGCATCATCCAATCAGAATCAAGAATTCAACACTGCTGACAATAAACAATTCCTGCATATTTGGGTTTTGCAAATCAAGAAAAAAATGCCCCTGTTCTCCAGGGGAAAGTGAAGCACGTCACCTCATGGAGAAACCTGGAACATGAGTCGTGACAAGGCAGATACGTGATGACTGTGCTATCTTTGTGAATTACCATCAGAGAGATCACCATCAACACAATGAGTGGCGTTTGGTATTCAGTTCCAGACACGCATCTATAAGACTGCATGTTTAACAGTAAGAAAGAGCGAGAAGAGACAGAGAGCGTAAAATACTGATGAAGGAAGGCAGTAGATGGAGGAAAACACAATGGATTCCTAACAAACTGCCTACTGCGCAGTATACACTGTACACTAGATCTGATATATATAACATATGAGAAAGTGTGAAGTATGCAGTCGTAAATAATTAAAAGGAGAAATAAAGACTTAAATAAAGTTTGATTTATAGCAAGAGACGGCTATAGAATCACTAAGAGACGGATACGACTGAAATGGAGATAGATACATAGACAGACAGAGACAGATAGATAGATATTAAAAATGGATCGAAATAAATGAAAAAAATTATATGTATATGAATAAAAGGATACAGTATTATGTGCAGTGTGCTCTGATTATGTACTACACACTTTTGTACGGCATTATGTACTGTTTTGATAAATGTAGTAGGTAACTGGAGTGTTCCATGCATGCATACTGCAAAATGAGTATGAGTAGTACGGTTCAGCAGTGTGTCAGTGTGAAGTCAGTATGCAGTGATGTGATGCGGCGGACTCACTGTCAGGCAGTTCCCAGAGTCTCGGGGGCAGATGGATGAAGTACTCATGGTGGAGGGCCGCCTGGGCCGAGACACGGTTCTTTGGGAAGCACTGGAGAAATCTGGAAGCCAGCTCTTCAGCATGATCTACATAACCCAGCCTGCCAACACACACACACACACACACACACACACACACACACACACACACACACACACACTTAAACATACAGATGATACAGTGCCAAGATCACCACACACACACACGCTCACTGCTCGCATCTCTCTGTCAGCTTCACTCCCGCTGATGTGCGGCTGGAAAACTGTTTGTTGACTTTTTTGGAGTGGAAAATGCAAAGTGAGTTTTCACCCTCAAACGTCCTCAAAACTGCAAAGACAAAGACCGACACAAACACACCTGCATTCTGCACTGCAGAACAGATAAACACATGAACACACAGCAGATCTTTAGATGCTCCTGTGGTCTGTAAATTAAACCAAGATACTGGTAATGATTTTAGGATGGAAAAACTTACATGAATGATTTACGTCAGTGGTTCCCAACCTTTTTTTGTCTGAGACCCCCTTTTTCTCAAGAAAATATTTTAGGGCCCCCTTCACATTTAATGATATTGTCGCTCTTGTAAGCTTGCAGCAAGGATGACAAAATATGTTGTTTTCAAACAAACGGTATGTTTACTACAACCAGATATGTTTATGCACAAATAATAGCCTATAATATTGAAAATACAATAACAAAAACATCAGTAGGCCCTTTGTAGTTTAAAAACGTAAGCCTAGGAGAAGCCTATATATTGGCCCTATTTGAAATGCAAAAACAAAAATATTCACACTGGTGTGTAGGTAAAAAAAGAAAGAATATAGGCTATTACTAAATGACTGTTGTCTGGGGCCTCAATACTTGCATGTTATTTGTGAGGCTTTATCAATGTGAGGCTTTATTTTTTACGCTTTTGGCGCTATAGCGAGCGATAATAAACTTGTGTTTATTAACAGAATAATGCGTCTTTTCGGAAGAGCATTGTAGCCGGAACTACTTCTCTCTGTGTACGTCTATGACGAGTCACGCAGGTACTGGGCTACTCCACAGCGGCAGCGATCCCGAACCAGTGTAAAATAGTCCCAATGTAAACACTTATTATAGGTGTACCATAGTGGTTCAGGATAAGACAAAAACACGGATTGGAAAATGGATTCATGATGAACTCGCTCATTATATACATTTAGTAAATTTTGAACAGAAAAAAGTTAAGGACTTTTATTTAATGCTCATTGCTCAAACCTTTTCAAAATATGACGCGACCCCCCACAGAGCTCGCTGAGGCCCCCTTGTGGGCCGCGACCCCCCTGTTGGGAACCGATGATTTATGTCACAATATAAGTAAGATGGTCTGACATCACGGCCTTATTTATTTGACAATGACTAGTCTAGTTAATAATCTGGTCTTCTGTCCAAGAACTGCCTACTTACAGACTGTCTGATTAACGTGAAGTGACAATCACAGTTTGCTTGGTGTGTGTTGCTTAGGGGCAGTTTATCTGAAATAGCACACATGACAACAATAGACCAGTATGGATAAAAAAAGGAAGTAATTTTGTTTGCACAACAGTAGTGTAAAATCAGAATTTCTTTCCATAAATCTGGATTATTTCACAGACAAAATACAGAAAAAATTAATCGGAATATATTGTACAGTTTCAATCATGGATATCTAAATTGTGCCTCAAAAGATTCACTTTCAGCTCAACGACTGTCTTGGAAGAGCGAGTTAGTTAGCATGACTGACTGTTAACATGCTTGTATGTAGATATCATCTGTTCTGATGACACACTCATTTGAAGGAAATTCTGTCACTCTACGAGGTTTGATTCTGTCACATTATGCTAAAGATACATGACTGATTGTTCGTTTGCAAGCATTCTCATGTTGCGTAGTGTGTTTTCAAGCCTAAGTGTGTGTGTGTGCGTGCGCGCGGTGACTGAACTCCTGAACTATCACACACACTACTGCATGTGGATAATTAGGCCTCTGCAGCATTAACACATTAAAGAAACATGAAGTTTCTCAGAGTTTCTGTCCAACAGCGGCACTTTCAGCGCTTAAAAATGTGTGTGTGAAACAAGCTTGTGTACGAGTGTCTGTGTGATTAGATGGTAAAATCAATAGGCTTCTGTTTGCATCTGAAGTTCCCGATCGTGTTCTCATGCTTCTTCTGTTCAGATGTGGGTTAATCGAATGAGATCAGAAACTTCACAAAACTTCATCTGATTCTGAGGAAAAGACCAAAGTCATTATAGTTTTACATTTATTTTTCATTTTAACTTTAATCATATTTTTTTCCAGATTAAGTTTCAGCTGAGATGTAATTTGTTTAAATGTGTTTGACTGTTTTCTTGATCAGGACCTGATGCAATTTACATTACTGTTCAAACGTTTGGGGCCAGTATGCTTTTTTATTTGGGGGAATGGTAACAATTTACAATAAGTTTATTAGTGAATGCTTTAACTAACAATAAGCATTCCATTTGTTACAGTATTTATTAATTTTTGTTAACATCAGTTAATAAAATACAGTTAATCAGCTCAGGTCCATTAAATAATATGAACAAATCTTTTACTATAAATAATGTATAAGTGAATGTTGAATTTAACATTAACTAAGATTAATAAATGTTTTAGAAGTAACATTGTTAGTTCATTTTGCTGTTTACTAATGTTAACAAATGTAACTTTACTGTAGTGTTACCGGATATTTGTAGTTTTAAAAATGACTATTTCAGTGAACCTGAGCAAAGTGTTATTGCTCAGATGTTGCTCTTTCATAGTTTTCACTGATGCTTCATTTAAGGATCAACCTCATCTCACATGTTTCTCCTAAAAGTGTGAGTATAAAGTTATAAAAATTAATCTGATGAGAAATGTCATATTGAGATTTCTGAGCACAGTTTTCGACATTGTCAAGATCTTTGCTGAAACTCAGGAGAAACATCTGAGAAGATGATGATTTGAGCAAAAGTCTCCATTTAAGGTCAGTGCCGGGCAGGAGAAATAATTGAGATATTCAGAAGATTTCAGGTGATTTGCAATAGAAAATGGTGAAAAACCTATGAGAAACACTGACATTACAGCATCTAAAACACACTTTGCCATTCACACAAAAGAAAAACGGGTGTTATAAAAAGCTATACAAAAACACATAATAAAAAATAGTTGTGGTCACTTACTTATTCCAGGCTTGTCTGAGTTTCTTGGGACTGTAGACAGTGTAGCGATCTGCAGATGAGAGACAAACGACAGATGAATAACTCATTTGCTTACCAAAACGACATCTATTTAATAATAAAATACAGTAAAATCAGTAATATTGTTAAATATTATTACAATTTAAAATGACTATTTCCTATGTGAATATATTTTTCATGTAATCAAAGCTGAATTTTCAGCATCATTACTCCAGTCTTCAGTGTCACATGATCCTTCAGAAATCATTCTAATATGATTATTTGCTGCTCAAGAAACATTTCTGAATATTATCAATGTTGAAAACAGTTGTGCTGCTTCATATTTTTGAGGAAACCGTGATAAATCTTTCTTTTTAGGATTCTTTAATAAATAGCAAGTAAATATAAAACATAATTTTAACTTTTAATTTTAAACATTTCAATCTTGTCTTTACACTTTTGATCAATATAATGTGCCCTTGTGGAATAAAAATATTGATTTATTAAAAAATAAAACTGTTACTGACCCCAAAATTTTAAACAAATTTGATCAGTGTGATCAAATAATGAATCAAGAAAGAAATTATATTCTGCACAGCTGATATTCATTCATCATGCTGGATATTCTATTCATATTTTGAAATTGTTTTTATTTTTATATTTTCCATTTTAATTTTAGATTAAGGTTTAGTAAGTTTGTCGTATATTATGCCTTGTCAACTAACTAAAACCAAATATTTTTTTTAGGTAAAGTTTATTTTATTTCAACAAGTAACAAAATGTTTTTTTTTTTATGGCTTTGGTTTTAGTTAACTATAATAACCCATAAAGGTATTCTATAATACAGAAAATGTGCGTACTGCACAAAGTAAACATCCTCTATACTCTTGGTTCTAGATGCCGATTCATTAGTTTGGCCTTCTGTGGACTGGATCAATACACACCGTCCGCTCGGGCATTCAGGTATGAAACATTAGTGCGCACACACACACACACACACACACACACACACACACACACACACACACACACACACACACACACACACACAATCAATGTCCCTTATATAAAATCCAGCAGCTCCATGACCTGCAATTAAACATCCCAAACCCCAAAACCAATCGCTAACACTTCATCAGTATTCAAGTATTCAATAAGTATTCAATAACCGCACACTGGGAGAATGGAATGGCATATTTACATAGCAGAAACCCCTGTGATCAGGTCTCATACGGTATTATTTGATATAAACTGCCATCATAGTGTAGAAGAGCAGTAAACACTGTCCTCTGGTGCTGCAACACTGAACTACAGCTCTTCAACAGTTCTAGCTGATATTAGGCAACAAACTAAAGGAAAAGCACGCACTGCTCATTTTTGAGCCATTTTGCTTCTACAAACGTCTTTTTAAAATACAATTTTAAGTGTTATCTCTGATAAATCTCCACTTCTCAGCAGCACTTGCAAAAAACAAACTTTAGTTTTATTCCTATCTATATTCTGAAGGTGTTTTTTACTATATCATTCACCTGATTTATATATACAGTATATATATATAAAAAATCCTAAAAACCTGGTGAAAATGTTTGCAATTCTTACTGCAATCAATCAAATGGGAAAGTATGGTGATATCTATTGATCTATATTTTTTTTTTTACCCAATTCAGCCTTTATGACTTTCAAGACTTCATCACAGAATAACAACCTCTTTTACCTTTATCGATTAAATGTACTGATACTAGAGACTAACAGAGCGTTTTAAAAGTTCAGTTGATGGTGTTTTATTGAGATTTACTGTCTGCGAGGCTTCACTGGACATGAAGGTCACCTTGAGGAACATCAGAACTGGAGGATTGAATTGCAGAGGGAACATTTAGGCTGTTTCCGAAATCGCTCCACACACACTTAAATAGGGCACTATTTGAAGGGAACAGCAATTTGTAGTGGTGTCCGAAACCATAGTGGACGTTATTGAGTGCACTCATTCATTCCCACAATGCAATGCAATAACGAGTGTACAATCAATGACATTGTCCCAAATGGCACCCTAAGCACTCGTGTTCTTCCTCTGAGTTCACACTTTCGTGACGTGCCATTTGGGACAGGGCCATTGTACAATCAACAGCTAGAGAATACCCATAATGCACTGTGAGGGTCACGCCAAATAAATTCCCGCATGTCTCCAGAAGATGGCGCTGGAGCTGAATCATCAATACATTCATTTTCCAAACCGCTGGTTCAATGTGGCTACAACGTAATATCAAACAGGTATAAATTCCTTTTTAATTGATTAAATTGTTTAATAAAGGGATATACATGCTAGTTTTCATGACAGAGTTCAAGATACATCTTTTCAACACTACTGGAGCTGCCAATTTGCTAAGTTTTGAAATGATCATTAAACAGCCAGCACAAACTGCAGCGGCAGTTTGTGACAAACAAAAGCGGCACCCCTTCTGGCGAACTCAGTGTCTGAAATTCACTCACTCATTCTCATTCACTCCTTCAAGTGGACTATATCAGTGGACTACTGTAGGGAATAGTGAATGAGCATATAGGGGGCGATCT
This sequence comes from Gila orcuttii, assembly GCA_026230005.1. Lineage (NCBI taxonomy): Eukaryota > Metazoa > Chordata > Actinopteri > Cypriniformes > Leuciscidae > Gila > Gila orcuttii. Next base: position 39,124,641 of record JAPDVR010000018.1, on the reverse strand, counting down.
CAAACACAGCCTTAGACTTGAACAGCTCTTTAATATCTCTGCTTCAGTATCTGTGATGATTAGCATAACGGTTTATTCCAGAACATTCCTCACATCTCGTTCATTAGGCATTGATAAAAGATAAAATAATTTAAAATGTATAATATACAGGTCCTTCTCAAAAAATTAGCATATTGTGATAAAGTTAATTATTTTTCATAATGTAATGATAAAAATTAAACTTTCATATATTTTAGATTCATTGCACATCAACTGAAATATTTCAGGTCTTTTATTGTTTTAATACTGATGATTTTGGCATACAGCTCATGAAAATCTAAAAAAATTAGCATATCATGAAAAGGGTCTCTAAACGAGCTATTAACCTAATCATCTGAATCAACTAATTAACTCTAAACACCTGCAAAAGATTCCTGAGGCTTTTAAAAACTCCCAGCCTGTTTCATTACTCAAAACCGCAATCATGGGTAAGACTGCCGACCTGACTGCTGTCCAGAAGGCCATCATTGACAGCCTCAAGCAAGAGGGTAAGACAGAAAGAAATTTCTGAACAAATAGGCTGTTCCCAGAGTGCTGTATCAAGGCACCTCAGTGGGAAGTCTGTGGGAAGGAAAAAGTGTGGCAAAAAACGCTGCACAACGAGAAGAGGTGACCGGACCCTGAGGAAGATTGTGGAGAAGGACCGATTCCAGACCTTGGGGGACGTGCGGAAGCAGTGGACTGAGTCTGGAGTAGAAACATCCAGAGCCACCGTGCACAGGCGTGTGCAGGCGTGCACAGGGCTACAGGTGCCGCATTCCCCAGGTCAAGCCACGTTTGAACCAGAAACAGCGGCAGAAGCGCCTGACCTGGGCTACAGAGAAGCAGCACTGGACTGTTGCTCAGTTTTGCATGTCATTCGGAAATCAAGGTGCCAGAGTCTGGAGGAAGACTGGGGAGAAGGAAATGCCAAAATGCCTGAAGTCCAGTGTCAAGTACCCACAGTCAGTCAGGGCCGGCTCTAGCCCTTTGGTTGCCCTAGGCGAGATTGAGTTTTGCCCCCCCCCCCCCCCCCCCTCCTCCTCCCCTCCTCCTCCCCCCCTTATTAAAAATACTTAAACAAGCAAATTATGACTTCAACTGTATAATAAATTGTTCATACAAATGCTACAAAGAACGTTCAATGATATTTCTATCATCCTGCATTGTACAAATACATTTTGTCTGACCATGTAACTTGTAGTATTTAAATTACAATTACTACCATCACTACTATTATTACTAATCTATTAGGTTGCTACAAGGCTAAGGGGGTTTCGGGGGTATGCCCCCCCTAAGACAATTTTGTGCATTTTAATGGTAAATTCATCAATCTGGTGCACTTTGAGAGTTCAAAATTAAAAGCTCCAACCCATATTGAGTGTGCAAATTGAACAAAGAAAAACTCAAACCTCTTTTAGTTACAGTGTCTGTCTACATGACACTACTACATAATAATAGTTATAATATTAACCCCATGACAGTAATAGCCATAGGCTATATTGTAAAACAAATGCACTGAAAAGTAAAGGAAACTTTCATAATTAATTTTGTTACTTGGAAGTAACCCAGCGCCGCCAATTAAACAAAACAAAACAAAACGAATGGGCCGATGTACGAGTTTTTTGGGCCACTAAGACAAAAAAAATAAAATAAATAAAAGTATTATGTATCGGCCCAAAAAGCACGTCGGCCCACCGGGAATCTCTACCATCCTGGGGGAAAAGAATTCGCTCTCGGTAGTTCCGATGGCCAGCATGCCTGTGCACAATACGAAGTAAATTTATTTCGTTTGACACCTTAATGGCTGAGATGAGAATACTTACCTCTATACTGGGCTTTCTTTTTATCTGGTTGCCTTCTCCGTTTTCGTCCCTGTGCACCAGAGGGTTTCGATCAACACGCCAGCAGCCGAGCACTTGCCTAACATAACGTAACGTAACGTAACCCCCCACCCCACCATTAGGAAATGATCGACAATAATCATCAATTCAATCTAATAATCAGGTTGACAAGTAATTAAACGTGTGGCTGAGGGGGCGCCGGATGATCATGTTTAATAAACATGTTTTTGTTTCGTTTGTCATTCTAATTCTGTGATTAATGGGAAGTAGGGCGACATTAGAGGGCGCCCGCGCGCTGCGCCCCCAACACATTTGTCGCCCTAGGCAACCGCCTAGTTCGCCTATAGCAATCGCCGGCCCTGCAGTCAGTGATGGTCTGGGGTGCCATGTCAGCTGCTGGTGTTGGTCCACTGTGTTTTATCAAGGGCAGGGTCAATGCAGCTAGCTATCAGGAGATTTTGGAGCACTTCATGCTTCCATCTGCTGAAAAGCTTTATGGAGATGAAGATTTCATTTTTCAGCACGACCTGGCACCTGCTCACAGAAAGTTGAGAGACGCAAGACCCAACACTCTGGATGAGCTTAAGGCCGCTATCGAAGCATCCTGGGCCTCCATAACACCTCAGCAGTGCCACAGGCTGATTGCCTCCATGCCACGCCGCATTGAAGCAGTCATTTCTGCAAAAGGAT
>JAPDVR010000018.1:39104589-39117089 GCA_026230005.1 Gila orcuttii | reverse complement strand
TGTATAAAGAGGTATAAATATAAAGGTGACTTGACACAACTGCAACGGCAGATGGAGTGACTCCCAGAAACTCTCAGGAGGAGCAGAAGTGGTTACTGTACGGCTGAACACGTCCACAGTGACGCCGCATGTTTTATGGATGGTGTGTGGAGGGACGGGAGTCTTTGAAGTGAGATCAGGGCTGCGAGAGCGAGGGTTTTGCAGATCAGCGGGAGACTGACAAACCCCAGCACACGCTGACAGCAGACATCAGGACAACACAACCTGAGAGAGCCACACAAACCAGAGCCACTGATGAACTTCACGTCCATTCTACAGCTTTAGTGCACAATAGACAATAACAATGATGACAACTATAACAATAAATATATTAATATCCACACCAGTGGAGCATAACACTGTTTATTCGAAGCACAAGTAAAGTAAACGTAATTATATCATCTGCCAATTCTGGTGGATTCTGAATACTATAAAAAAGTTTTTATTGTTCATCATTGGGGCAAAATCGCTCTGAAAGAGATTCCAATGATATTATTCATTGGTGTCATTATCGTTATAGTTATGGTGTTAACTTTGCTATTCTTTTAGAGCTATTAAAACATTATTGTTATAGTTATATTCTTTGGTGTAAGCCCTATTCTTTCTGTCCAAAACAATACATTTGTGTAGGTGACTATCTAGTTTACTTGCTATTAAGTGTCTCAAACAAAACTGAATATCCTTGAAGGATTTAATGAGACTAACTTGACCAACTTTGGCAAACCCAGCGTAAGTGCAGCCAGTGACCATGAGAAATTGTATCTGGTTTCTTTAAATAAAAAATGCAGGTAAACGACTGTCAATCACTCCTGAAATGTCAACGGCAGTGAAGTTTCTTCCTCTTTGTCCTTTCACTAGCGGTCCCGCTGGGCAGGTCGTCACCACATGCCCTCGACCAGCTAAAACAACCACCACCCAGACGCAGTCATTCATTTCCCCTGCCAGGCCGAGCCGGCCTCACTCTCAGAGATCAAATCTCAGGAGCGTCTGGACGCAAATTTATGTAGGTCAACTCAACTCATCTCATCTCTGAAGTGCTGAAAGACACATGCAGAAACCCCAAATCGGTTCAAATGCTCTGCTGGGTCACAAGGATAAGGCTGACGGAGGACACCAGTGAAGCAAGTTTCACAATGTTTCTTTTGTCTCATGAACAGTGTTTACTAGCTGATTATCATGTCAAAGCTATAATGCTAGTCTGTTATGAACTGAAACGCTCCACAAATCATCTTGAATGGGTCAAACTGGTGGAAATGGACGGACAAATTACAAAGTAAAATCACTTTTGCTCACATCTGGATTGAAATTATCTTCAAATGACTGATGAAATGATCTGTGAGTTAAAGGTGATTCTCTGTGCTTCATCATTACACTTGAATTATTTACTGGATTAGATGAGCAATGATAACATTTTTAACAAGGGTGTAAGTTAATGTAAGTTAATATAAAAAAAATGGTGGGGAACAAATGAAAAATGTAAAAATTAGTCATTGAAATCAAACACCATTCTTACCTCTAATCAATGTCTATTCTGGTCACAACTATCTAACAAATAAGTCTCAATCTTCAATCTGTGTGATTTTGTATGTACTGTATATAAATGTGTGTTAGTGTGAGTCATCATCCTGTAATGAGAAGAGACAGTTTAATTCTGATGTCAAACAGACTGGATGAACAGCTCACTATAAGGACTGCACATGTGAGTGATGTTCACACATGTCTGTGTGGTGTGTTTGTTACAGATAGACCCGTCCATATTCATACGCTGCAAAGGTAATCTCCTGCTGGATGACAGCTAGTTAAACACGGCCGGTCCAGTCTGTCTTCTTTAATATATCACACACACTTACAGAAGAAACTACCTGCATCCCACTCACACGCTCGAAAAATGAAGGATCCAGTATAAAAAGAAAAACGCACAAATAAATCTAAAAATCTAGAACAAAATGTTCAACAATGTATAAAAAAAAAATGAAATAAAAAAAAGGAATTGATCACCCCAATTTTTTTTAATTATGTAAAAAAAAAAAGTTAAGATTTTCTAATGTTTATTGTGCTCACCACCGGTGCATTAATTTGATGAAAATAATTATTATAATGTATTTTAAAATATTATTTATTCCTGTGATCAGAGCTGAATTTTCAGCATCATTACTCCAGTCTTCAGTGTCACGTGATCCTTCAGAAATCATTCTAATATGATGATTTGCTGCTTCATATTTTTTTGGAAACTATGATACACTGCCATTCAAAAGTTTGGGGTAAAAAAGTAAAAAAATATTAGAAATGAATAATATTCAACAAGGACACATTTAATTGATTCAAGTGACAAAAACATATAAATGTTACAAAAGATTTATATTTCAAATCAATGCTGTTCTTTTGAACTTTCTATTCATCAAAGAATCCTGAAAAAAATGTCACAGTTTCCACAAAAATATTAAGCAGCAAAAAAACGTTTCAACATTGATAATAATAAGAACCATAATTAATGATTGAGCAGCAAATCATCATATTAGAATGATTTCTGAAGGATCATGTGACACTGAAGACTGGAGTAATGATGCTGAAAATTCAGCTTTGATTAGAGGAATAAATTACATTTTATAATATATTACAATAAAAAACTGTTTTTTTAAATTTCAATAATATTTCACAATATTACTGTTTTTACTGTATTTTAGATCAACTGAGAACTCATTTAAGTTAAAAGCATATTCTAGATCTTCATCCTCATATCTTATACCCATATCAACATAATCAAAAGTATTCTGAGAGATTCAACCACAGTAAAGAGCAACACAAATATTCACAGAGAGAATATTCACTCTCAGATTTGGCTCCTCTCACATATGGCAGCTCTGCATGATGGGATTCAAAATGCATCCTAGGCATAAAGTGGATATTTAACCTTGACTATCAGTGAGTTTATCTCCAGCTGAAAATAACGGTGAAATGAAACGCACAGTGTCCGAGTGCACGAACACAACACAGTAAAAAATTTATCATGGGTCTTGTAATTTTCATTAAAAAAAATGAAGGTGATAATTTAAAATATTGTGTATATTTTATTAAGAAATTTGTGGTTCAGTGTTGAATAGAAAATATTGAGAACATTTCACTAATAAAACCAAGAGATACATCTTCAAAAAAATGTTAAGGATACATACACAGTTTTGAGGCTTGAATTGAGGAACCGATTAAGCTGATAAAATGAAGGAAAAAAGGCTACCTATTTATTTAAAATTTTAACAAAAGTTATATTTAGAGACACCATTGTTAGTTCCCAGCAAGCTTTGCACATGGCTGGTAATGGAGAGGAAATATTGAAATTAAGTGTTATTGTATGTGTTTTTGAGTAAAGGGAAACATCTGTTAATGTTTAATGTTCCGTTATGTTTGACATTTGAAAGAGTTTCTATTATGAAGTTTTGATCGTTACCATTGTGCAGAAGAGTAGGGCTTATAGTTAGATTGTGAATAACTGCATGTATTGATATTCTGAAGCATTTTGCTTTGTTCATTGAGCAAAAACTTTGCTATAACGCTAGTGCAGTAACAAGTTTGGTTCTGTGCTGTGCTAGCGGCTTTCAGTCTTTTAATAAGTCAAATATAAACAGGTTATTTCCATTCACTCTAATTCACACACTTTTGAGTGTCAACTTAAAATAAAAAAGCATATTTCACTAAAAATATTAAATTTATTGTATCATAGACTAAATAATTAAGCGGATTTTACATGATTTATTCAGGTAGATTCCATGAAAGAAATCAAGCCTTAACTACACAAAAATATTATGTGTAATATTGTTACCATCATTTTTTTAAATTAAATAGCAGAAACATTTTTTACAGTGAGTATCCAGTGATTCCTCAGCTGTGTCTGACTCTAAATACCAGAATCTCTCTCTGGAAGCAGAATGTCAATGAGAAGGTCACAAGCGCTGGCTCCTGTTTTACTCACAGGATAAAGGAGTCTGGCCTTTGGAAGGCAGTAATGAAGAATAATCTCTGAAAGAAGGGTCAGATATGATGCTGGCCAGACTGACAGGAAGGAGGAATGTGAAAACAAGGGAGGAATGAAAATGTCAGTGTCAGAGAACAGTTACGAGCCAACGATCGAGCTGCCAGACTCCCTCCACCGCTCCATATGTATCAAGTGCCCACCTGACAAAGAGAAAACAAACGAAAAGCACCAGCCAACACCTAATTAGATGAAGGGGGGGATTGTGACGGGTCCAAATAAACCATCAGCATTTCTGAACTAAGACGTCCTTCATTCAAGAACTTCTACACTTCTGCTTTGGTTTGTGTTCAGCTTCACAAAAGCACTCTTAAATGAATGCAAAAAAGTTAGAAAAATGAAATAAAAGTCATTACTGGCACCTAAAATAGATATTTTTCATACATGATCTATATTCAAAAGAACACGGGAATATAAGGAATATATAACTATTCCTTAAATTACTGTTATTGGGGACACTTAATATTCAACAATATTATTGATGATCTGACTGTACTGACACTGTAATATGAGAACTGAACTGAGCTGGACGATGACGATTTTTTGCAGAACAGCTTCATCGATAAAATGATCAAAATAATTTAATAAATGATGATCTTTACAACGGAACTGATGGATCATTTTCCTGTTTATCACTGTAAAGCTGCTTTGAAGCAATCTGTAATGTATACAGCGCTTTATAAATAAAGGTGACTTGACTTAAACAGGTAAACCTTTAGTGTGTCGTCCTGTAAACTCAAACAAAGGAGACTCAGATGTGTCTTTGTTTTCACTCACATGAGCAGACGGCTGCTGAATTTCTCTGCGGCGGGTCGATCGTAGAGTTTTCCCTCGTTCTGTCATTCCCCAGTGTAAATATATTTGGCCGCTGACCCTCACAGCCTACGGGCGTCTGTCTTACCCATGAACCCCTGGCCTCCCGCTCTATTCATCTCAGTAATTGTCTGTATGAATTATTTACCTGACTCGGAGGATGAATATGAATTTAGTGTGTCTAACCATTACTCTCTAGTTCAATTATCAGAGTGGGACATTATGGGAAATGACAGTAGAAATGATTAGAGAATTCATGAGATGAAATATGCATGACCTCCCAGAGTTTGTATATGTGTGTACATACATCTATCATGCCATATCTTTGTATTCATGGGCATTTTTTCTTCAGCCAGCACCGAAGGCTCTACACAGAGAAAAGCAGAATGGAGACAAAAGGAGACTTACCAGGAATATCCTCTCCAGCTGATCCTGAATGTCCTTCATGCCCGGGAATGCCGGCACTCCCTGGATCATTTCCACGAAGATGCATCCAACACCCCTGAAAAACAAACATCTTTAACACTATGCCTTATAAAACGGAAACAGGGGCCCTGTTTACACCTGGTGTTTTAATCCGTCTCTTTTGTTCATTTTCTACCACTTCTGTCCTGATTTCCTCGAGGGAGGTGTCTATGGGTGGGTAAATGTATGGCCTTTTTCAGATCTTTCGATCGAATGGATGAAATAAGCTCATGTAATTTACATATGAATGTGACCGGAGTGACCGGATATGAAGTAAAACCATACAGAGAGCATCAGCTTTGGTTTCTGCTCTGATAGCCGCAAGAATCAGGGAATGGTGAGAGAACATTGTGCTTGGTATGTATTTCGTCTTCAAACAAAACTTGGATCTTCTGCCGACAAAGTGTAAATCCCGTCTGACTAGAGCGTTTCCCATAATGTTTGTGCATTAGGTCAGTGGACGGAGAGTAGACGGTCTTTTGTGGCTGTTCGAACTCATTTGTCCACATGAGCGTTTACACTACGATAGCAATCCGGTCGAATGCGTTTTCAACTACCTCTGGAAGTGGACAAGCTCAAAACATTTTAGACACCTGTATTTAGCGTCGTCCACTTGTGATTGACAAAACTGCTTCTTAATACCAGGTGTAAACAGGGCCTGGGATTGGACCAGGTTTGTGCATAAACATCAGAATCAAAATGGTCAGAGAAGATTTATGAGCAGGAACCTGGCAAGAAGAGGCTGGAAACATCGGAGGTGACAGAAATAATCTTGATTGTTCTGTTACAGTAATTGTTTATAATGATTTCTGTCTCAGTGAGATTAAACCTTCAGAAAAAATGTTGTCAGCCGAACCCCTTTGAGCTCAAATATTTACTTGAAGCCCCACTGAGATTTTAAGTTAAGTCATTTAACAACACATTCACATGTTCACAATTCTCTGATGTCGGTCATATGCATGCATCTAATCTAATTAACTATTTCATCTTTTAGTAAATATTTTATTTTGAGAAAGAAAGAAAGAAAGAAAGAAAGAAAGAAATTAAAACATTAAAAGGAAGAGAACTAAAAACAGAACAAAAAAAGCTGAGAGCAGTGAACAAAATTATTTGGCAAGGATGAAATATCAATCAATATTTGACTATATTGTGATTATTATCAGTGTTGTTTCTACTTGGCCAACGGGATGACTGATCTTGTTTACCAATATTTGAGTGAATTTTGTGTAAAATAAAATAAAGAGGCAAACATAGTGAGTATCTCACATGCTACTATATCATTAAATTATATAGCATTATGATAAAGCAACATTATATTAGCCATTAATCACCCTGCTCACTGAGAGACAATTAAAATGATGTAATGGGAAAAATATTTGCATTTTTTTTTTTAAATTCTAGAGTAATATAATATGCCGAGCTTTAGTGTGTATATGTGTGAATGTGTAGATCTTCAGTAAGGCCATGAGAGGCTCATGCTGGTGCGTTTCAGCGGCTGTCGGGCTCCATTCGTCAGCATGCGATTGTTTCCTGACACTTTCTAGCCCAATGCACACGGTCACATCCTTCCCTGACAGAAACTGGGACAGAGCCACACACACCAAACTCGCCAGCAGTGAGATGTAAAACTCAACCGGCCTTTTAAGAATCAGTCTATCCGTCTCCAGATCCAGTCAGGTCAACACACTCAGGTTTAAAATGTGGATGTGATATCAGTTTATCTCGAGCGGTTGGAGCTGACTGGCAGGCGGCTGATAAGATGTCAGCTTATAGACGCGATGCCTCGCAGTCGGGCGGAGACGACCTCGTGCTAATCCTCATCCTGACTGAGCCGCGACATGAACGAGTGACAGGAAAACCCTCCCGCACATGCGCGTGTACCTGCAGCCATGTGGAAAAGTGCCCTTCCGATCGGACCACCTGCTCCCAGTTTCCCTCTCTTAATTGCCAGTGGAGTCTGCAGCTGCGGTCCCGAGAACGGCTCATTTCTCAGGACAGCAGCTCCTCCCACCTCTTTAGACCGGCAGACCCCTGGACCAACACCGAAAATACAGGCCAATTACTTCAAATCTTTATTTAAAGCTAGGGTAGGCAAATTGTTTTATAAGCACTTTTTGTTATACTGGTTGAAACTCATCCTGATGGCAATCAATAACAGAAGTGGTGTAAATATTAAAACATGTACATTTATTCATATATTTTCAGTGGAAGTCTCAGGACCAAAAAAATATTCGTCTAATTGTTGCATTCGGTCTGATGTCCTATCTGCCGTTCAACATATGTATTTCCATTCCTCCGCGCACCAATCAGCCGCCTTTTACAGTTCCTCCTGAACCAAAACAACAAGCTTATGCTGCGTTCACTCCATGTCGTAACTGTTATTACAAGATGAGAACCCGTGATTTTCTACACTAAGCTGTTCACATCCTCAGACTAGGATTTATGCATTTCTATGCAACACTATCAATGGCGAAATGATTATGCAGCAGTCAGGTGGTACAGGTAAGAGCTCTTTAAGTTGTTTACGTTCATTATTATTGTAATGTTATGTGTTTGAGACATGAGGTAGTTTAACGCCGTCTTCCTTGACGCTTTTGTTTGTTCCCTGCTGTACGTGTTCATGTGTTTTGAAGGAGGCTAGGCTTTGGAGACGCTCTGAAGGGAGGGTGTGAACTTATGCTTACAAAACTAGCTCGCTATTGCAAGCCTCTTCAGAATTGCCTACCCTACCTTTAAGGCAAGACACTACAGTTAAAACCTTAGTGGGTTTTTTTTCATGCAATGGTCAATTTTGAAATTTTGGACTACTTGGCTTTGTTTCAGACTAGTGGAGAGACAACATCCAAAATACACATTTAAGTGTTTATTTTATTGCACTTTATCTATTTGTGTCTGTAGATTTCAATGACAATGCCTATCTTTAAAGTTGAGTCAGAAATCTCCACTTCAGCAGCTTTACATACACCAGATGCATTTTTAACCTGGCTTTATTCAATGATCAGATTTCTGTATCCAAATGTGTGCATTTTTAATTGTATACTGCCTCATTTGCATATTTAAACATAACATTAAATGTCTTAATGTACTGTGATTAATTAATTGGAAAAAAGTGTAGAGATCTATTAGTTTACATTTTTACTCTTTTCACATCTGGTATCTTCCCTTATAGTTAATAACACAATGACAGTCTGTTGATGCAATATCACAAGTTACATCAAATAAATAATGTGCATTTAATCTATAACATTTACATGTAATCTGTTTGTTAATGCGAGTGCTTGTTGGCGCATTACTATGCACTGCAGGAAACTGAGTTCTAAATTAAGATTTGATTCTTGCCTTATTTGAATATGATTTATGATTTTAATTCCTTATGCAAATTTTGACATATGACAGATTTTATCCGAGACCATATCCGTGCATCTCCATGCTAAGTTTCATTACAATATTGATTATAATTATAGCGTTATCATACTCTCAGTAGCACCAGACTAAAATTGCAAATCCACATAATTTCACACCTATACAAGATTTCCCCCCTCTAAAATATACTTTATATTATATTTCAGGATATAATTTAAACTCAATAACCAAGAGGATATCACTTTCACGTTCAAGATAACGTGACATTTTTTGTGACATTTGAGTGACATTTTTCTCATCCATTTGCTGAGACACGAAAGCACGAGTGTGAAAGGTCTGCAGGACTGGGTTGGAGCTGGTCCAATGCGACACACACACACACACACACACACACACACACACACACACACACACACACACACACACACACACACTGTTTAGCTGTGATTCTAATGACTGTTGATTTGTGCAGCCTCTGTGTAACTGCCACTCAGAGAGGAAAACTGCACACGCTCCACTGCTCTCAGCATCGATTCACACACGGGGCAGAAAGGGTTATGAGGAGGAGAGAGATGAGATGATAAGAAAAACAACAGCTAAACAGTCTAAAGACACAAAGAGAAGTAGAAGATATCTTCTGTGATGGAAAGAATGGAAAGAGCACAGGATAGTTTTGAAAATGTACAAATATATCATCACAAAAATTGCAACTATCAAATATAAAAATATATATAACATACATTTACTGGCCACTTTAGTAGGTACACCTGTTCAAATGCTAGTTACTAATCAGCCAATCACATGGCAGAAACTAGACATGGTCAAGACGATCTGCTGAAGTTCTAACTGAGCTTAAATTACCTTGAATTGAACAGAGTATGAATTACCAGAGTCTGTGTGTCTCTCAACAGTGTTCGGCAGCGTCTCTACTAATAGCAAAACTGTACGTTTATCTGCTCCTAGAACTGCGCCGTTATTACCTCGCTAGTGAGAAATGTCATGTAGCTTTTAAGTTGTTAAACTATCAACTTGTCATTTTTATGCTATTGTCACTATATTTATTTGATTGGTCAATGTCACTGTGTTCTTTTGCTGTTGTCGGCTGTAATGACCTTTGAAATAACTTAAATCGTTTGGCGAAGTGATATGGAACTGTAATGCGGTCAAGATCTGCCTGGAACTACTTTAGCCGTGCGTTTCCCTGAATATAATTGCACACCACGTTTGTCAATCAATCAGATTCAAGCATTTAACAGCCCCATAGTATAATAATAATAATATAAAAGTATAATATAAAAATATCTATCATGATATTTTAACATGTATAAAAATATATCATAAAAGATATTAAAAAAAAATATAGAAAGAGATCAGAAGACAACTTCGAAAAGAAAGGAAAGAATAAAGGAATGCACAATATTTTGAAATAAAATCAATACTGCGATATGACGCAGTGCCTTTGTCTCTAAACATGCAGGCTGGGACTTAAATAAATATACAATAATAAAATAAAAGCTTGATGGGTTGCATGTTTTAAAATGAATAAATATTAGTATTGTAATTTTACACTAAATTAAAATTATTTTTATTACTAGAATATTTTAAATGGTACAATTATTTCTTATTTTGTTTAATATTTTTATTTAATCATCACACTAAAAGCATAATTTTTTTTTGTCATACTGAAAAATAGCAGGAATGTAGCCTAAGTGGGGTGAAAAAAAATACACTAGAAAATAATAGCTGTAGAATTTACTTTTACTAGCACTAAAAAGAGAAAATCGTTTCAATTTCACAAATAATTACACTAACGAGAAGGATATGGGAATGTTGTGAATGTGATGCAGAGTGGTCTCACCACATGTCCAGACAGGTGGAGTAGTCAGTGGAGCCGAGCAGCACGTCTGGAGGACGATACCACAGAGTCACCACCTCATTAGAGTACGTGTGGCTGGGGACCGACTTCGCACGAGCCAGACCTGCAGAAAACACACACACATTATCATCACTTAGGGGACAGAAGTTTAAAACGCATCGCTGTGAACTAGATCTCAGCTCTTACGGCTCACAGGAGAGCCGAGGCATGCTTAATTAACCCGTTTCCCTTAAACACACTTGACTTCCTGTATTAGGAGCTGCTCGGCAAGGGGGCGTTTAAAGCAGGATGGAAATAACAGCAAAGGCTTCACGCCAGTATAATTTGCAGTCAATAATCCTGCAGCTAAACAAAGGGCTGCGTCAGAGAGAGTGAGAGGCTGTGATTTAGGTTAACACACCGACGGAGCCTCTAATCATCATTACACTAAACTGGAGAGTAATAGTCACCCGGGTGGCAGCGCAGCCCGCATCTGAGCCTATAATTGATGGGAGAGCGAGAAAATGAGGAGGAGCGGATGAGAGGTCAGCGAGGTCAGAGATGATGAAGGCAATCGAGGAGGAGGGAGGACGTCCTTTCCTGGTCGTCATGGCAACGCAGCGGTCGAGCTGACATTAACTATGAACGGCGGCTGAAGGAGATCGAGGGAGCGTCACGTAACGAAGGCCTCAGTGTCCGCCGGTTCAAAGCGCTCGACGCCCGCCTGCCGCTCAGGAACTCCGGAGGGTCTCCGGAGGGGGTCGAGGGTCAAGCTGAGTAAATTATACATCACTCACTGTCCCAGAGTGACATGAAGGACAGAAAGAGATGAGGAGACAACCAGAAGAGATAGGAAAGAACAAAGAGAGGGAAAAATTACGAGGAGTTATGGAAGAAAATTTGGAAGAAAATTTGGAGGAATTAGGGCTGCACGAGTTTTCGAAATAAAACCGTGATATGGCTTAATGTAATTGTCAAATCAATCGGTTTCAGAGTGAACTACACGCAAGTACTTCATGATACAGTATAATATACAACTAATCACGATATTTTAATATAATACACACACATAACATAATACAATTAGAAGACTATCACAATATATCAACATACGTACATAAAAATATACAAATACAATATCATAAAAAAATACTATCATATTTTAACATAAAAATATAATATCATATAAATATACAACTATTATTATGACATACTACTAACATATAGGAAAACATACACATATTTTAAAACATACTATCATCATATATTAACATATATAAAAATATACAAATATAATATCATAAAAATATACAACTACCATGATATTAGAACTAGAACTTCGGTGCGCAATTTATCTAAATAAAATCAGAATATCTTGATTGAATAAATATCTGCACTAGCAGTTTCAGAGTGAAGTGAAGAGTCAAATGAACACTGTGCTTCACTCTAAAGGAGGAAACACCTTTTAGTTTGACGGGTTGTGGACAAATAAAAATCTCTATACATTATAAACAAATAAGCTTCTATTTTAGTTTAGACCTTGCCTTAAAATTCAGCAGTCAGTCAAATACACATACACAAATGAACAAATGAACTGGGATTTCATTCACTACAACAAACACACCGCATATAAAAGTGGGTCAGTCGATCTAAACACGCTGTTTGATTAAACGCCCATCTCATCTACACATCAATGCAGAGTAGACTGATCAAAATATGAAAAATGTAATAAAGGCATATTCAATACCTCCAGGTGTCACATGTCCGCTGTAGCAAAGATGATCGGGAGGAGTTTCATTACGGTGTCGTTATTTTCACACATTTCTGGGTTGCAATTACAGATAGTTTGGCAGGTAATTTCTGTGCGGTGAGATCGAACCCAGTGCTGATGACAGACGCTGCCCATTAGCGTCACCATTTTCATATGCAAAATTGATTAAC
>JAPDVR010000018.1:39072089-39099589 GCA_026230005.1 Gila orcuttii | reverse complement strand
TGTCAATTAAAGTAAACAGGATCCTGTAAATGTGACACACCACTTCTCCATCTAAAGATGTTATTTGTTCCCATCTTCCTCATATACAGCAATCCCCATCGATATTGTGCTTTTATATCATTTTATTTTATTCAGCAGCATCAATACAGGATCTATCAGCTCGTTGATGTGGAGTATTGATGAAGACCAGCGAACCTCAATCTACAAAAGAAAGTGAACAATCGATGCATGAAACACATCTGAACCAAACACAACCACGGCCTTCACTCGTAAAGCCTCACATCAATCTGAAAAGAGCAAGAGTGAACTGTTTTTTTGCCTTGAAGACATTCAAATGCCTCTCCGTCAAACAAAACTATCAAAGTCTCGGACAATTAGGCGAAGCACGGGAGCGCGGGTTCCAATCAGAGAAGAGTTTATCTGGAGTCATCGGGGTCAGAATGAGGCTTCATGTTTACTCATGCGGAGCGAAACACATTTCTGAAGACGCTCCTGCTCATTAAGAGTCTGCAGAGAACAGGTTTAACGATACAGTTATTCTCCAGCATCTCCAGTAACGCGCCAAACGGCCATCAAGGGAGCGTTTAACTGCTCACTTCAATAGAAACATCCCACAATCACATTAACATTATATTCCAAACAGATTGATCTACTGGAGTGAGGAAAGACTTGTAAACAAGCGGAAAAAATCTGCAAATACATAATCATTGGTATACAACATTGATAAACAAAACATACAAAAATATATATATATATATATATATATATATATATATATATATATATATATATATATATATATATATATATATACAGACAGACAGAGAGACAAAGAGACAGAGAGACAAAGAGACAGACAAACACAGACATACGCAGAGAGACAGACAGACAAACACAGACATAGACAGAGAGACAGACAGACAGACAGACACAGACATAGACAGAGAGACAGACAGACAGACAGACACAGACATAGACAGAGAGACAGACAGACAGACAGACAAAGAGACAGACAGACAGACAGAGAGATAGACAAACAAACAGACAGCCAGATATAAGCTGACATAGCAAATAGTCTAACATACAATATGACCAAATCCATAAAACCTGACTAAGAGCCTTATTGAGGCTATACGGTACACAGCACTGGACTACAGGACAGAGAGGCTAAGAGTTGAAAGACCGCACATCCTTAAAATAATAATAATAATAATAATAATAATAATGAGAGAGAGAGAGAGAGAGAGAGAGAGAGAGAGAGAGAGAGAGAGAGAGAGAGAGAGACGGCTCCAGTCAGATATACGGGATGAGAGAGACACCTGGAATGATCTGCAGTACAGAGATAAAGTGAAGGAAGCTGAAGAAACACAAAAGGACAAAAAGGAGGGTCAGCTTTGAGCTGAGAAGAGCAGGAACGCCGAGGGCCTAATCTGCAGAATGAAAACACGGTCAATACACGCCAGGAATATCGACAATCCTCCGCTAACACAGACAGACCTGAAGGAAAGAGCAGCGCTGGCACTATACAGGGAAAGATCAGGGGTAAAGTTTCATGTGCGTTTAGGGTTCAGTCTTCAGTTCTTTGTCAATAGAAATGCTGAATCAGAAGATTAAGATGTTTGTAGCCAAAGATCATAACAAAACCTGAATGTGTGAGGACTATCAATGTAAACAGAGCTTGTTATTTCATGATGGCCTTGAAATAAAGATCCAATCTCAAGGCCGGATCTGATTTAACTGGGAAGCGGAGGGAGACATTGCCTGGAGCTACACCCATGTGATGAGTATTAATACTACAAACCATTCGCCATTACAACAGGCATTTCAATTCTGGGAAAATGGTAATTACATTATTGCTGTGAGAACGAGTGTAATTTATCATTTGTACAGCCATATCTCCATATTTGACTTATAATCCATCTTAAGACTTCATCAATAATTCCACATTAACATATGAGCTCATATTGGTTTTTGATTATGATCCTCAACTCTCTCACATATCACTAGAACTAATTACTTTACTACAGTAAGTGATCAGATGCACAGCTTTCACGTCCTGGGTGATAAAGTGGGTGAAAAAAAATCCCACAACAGCAACAATAACAATAAAAATTTTTTTAAAATATATGTATATAAATATATTTATTTAATTACTATAATAAAAATATGATTGTACTGTAAAAAAATCATAAAATATTTACTGATAATAGTTGTCAAAATATTTGTATTTTAATTATTTAAGAAATAATAATAATATTGTACTGTAAAATCAAATATTTAATAATAATAATACATATTTTATTAAATTATAAAAATGAAATCACTAAAATAAAAATACTATTGTACTGTAAAATAAAAAGTAAATATTTAATAATAATAAAAGTTGTTGTTAAAATATATTTTATTTCAATAAATTATAAAAATGTAACAAGTTACTACAATAAAATACTATTGTACTGTAAAATGAAAAATCAAATAGTTAATAATAATATTTTTTATTTTTATTATTAAAATTAAATTAAAATTATGGAAAAAACTACTGTACTGTAAAATATAAATAAATGTTAATAATAATATTGTTGTTAAAATATGTTATTAAATTAGAACAATTACATACATTACTATAATATTTATTAATAATAATAATCATAATTGTTGTTGTTAATATTTTTATATTTTATTAAATTATAAAACTAAAATTACTATAACAACCAAATAAAACAATACTTGTAAAATAAAAACAAGTAATTAGGCTATTAATAAAAAATAATGTTGTTGAAACTTTTTTTATTTTAATAAATTGTTAAAATTAAACAAATGACTATAACAACATACAATATACATATATACTGTAAAATCAAAAATATAATAATAATAATAATAATAGTTGTTGTTAAAATATTTTATTTTAATTAATACAATTATTTTATATATAAAAAAAATTAAATATTGAATAATAATAATATTTTACAGAACAACATTTCTTTGCTTTCAAAACGTTATTTTGGCAAAAACATATGTTTGGCTAAACTCTAAATCCTTTGCTTTCATTGGGCAAGATGCTGCTAGCATCACCAGCTTTTTGTGAAGTTTAGTCACGAATCTTATCAGCGTAATTGCAAACCTGCCAGGCCAAATGAGTACAGCCACCACCTAAATGCACCACAGAACACCTTAGCAACAGCATAGCAACACACTGACGACTGCACTCATAGTTTCATCAGAAGAATCACAGCAGGTTCGTCAGATATCTGAACATTTAAGCTCTCCTGCAGGTTTCTGCTCTCAAAGCGACGGCACATCATTCCTCTTCCTGTGGCTTTATTTTAGAGACAAAATACAGCCGTATTTTCTGGGTGAATTGATCTCAGAAACTCGCCACTTTCCTGACAACACAGGAAAACAGTTTTTCTCCTTCAAACTAATAGACTTTAAGTGTCTGTCTTATATGAAACAAAAGAAAAGACAAAAATTAATAGTTTCTATTGACTGAACGACCTGTTTATTTCTCATACATACTTTATTCTGCAATAATAACGGATTATCTGTTATTTTACAGTGGATAAAATCCAGCTTCAAGGAGAAATTCAGTGAGTGATTTCACTAAAGACTGTCTTAAGTTTGTGCTGGAAGAAGCAGAATGGCTGCTAAATGAACCAGAGAGTCTCTCACATCTGCTGGGGAATCAGAGAGATTTTTAATGTGGCGTATCAATGGACCATCAGCTCCACACCTGCTCTCTCAGTCTCCAGTCGTACACGAGTCTCATACGTAAAGCTCAAAGATCTCACGCCTGTCTGAGAAGAAGCAAAGGGCCAATATTGTGTATATAGTAAATTGCCATAATGTTTCGACAGTAAGCAAATTTCACGCTCCTCTTTCGTCTCACGAGAGCTGATAGGTGGCTGATTACAAAAATGTGTCAAAATAAAAGTCTTGTAGTTTAAATGCAAACAAATGGATCTAATGTCTGTCAATCAGTCTGTCTATCTAGTATGTATCAAATATTACAGCAAGACTGACTTGCTTCGTTAAAAAAAAAAAAAATCATAGTCAGTCACAAGTATTGTGAAATTCACTATAGAAACTTTATCAAATTTGGACACCAGCATCTGAAATCCAACAACAGCAGGTTAGTGCAACAAACCTCACTTAGATCAAATTACTTCTGATGCATTGCAACATGATCGGCCCGTCTTCCTGAATGTGACGTCCGGCAGAACATTTATGAAGGAAGAGAGCTGCTAAAATCAGTATATGGCATCAGACTGATGGACCATTAGTGCAATTGCACAACAATTTATGTCCCTGATTGTGTCATCAAATGCGAGGCTTTGTTCGTTTCGTCAGATGGTTCTTGGGTTGATCGACTAAACAACTGTGATTGCACTATTAAGCTTGAAACCTTCTTGAAAATACAGCCGGCTTCATCCTGCTCCTGCAAATAAACTATCAGGATGACGAATGTTCACAAACACACTGGTGTTGGGATTTTTGGTGCCAGAATTGAATTGAGAAAGTCTTTTAAATTCCACCTTAATTGCTGAATTTGATTTGAATTGTAATTGATGTAGCATCATGATTTAAATTTGAATTAATAATAAATAATAATAATTTGTTGCTTTTCTGGGTACTCAAAGCGCTTTCCATAGAAGGGGGAATCTCCTCAACCACCAGCAATTGTGCAGCTCCACCTGGAGGATGATGCGACATTTACATTTAGTCATTTAGCAGACGCTTTTATCCAAAGCGACTTACAACTGAAGACTAAAGACAAGTGAAGGCATTGTGAAGAGGCAAGAACAACGCAAGAAGTGCTCAAAATACAAAGTTCAGGCATTGTTCAGAGTAGCATAAGCCAGACAAGGGAGGATTTAAAGGAAAAGGAAAATAATTATTTATTTTTTTATGTTAAGTGCTCGGCGACGGCAGCCATATTACGCTAGAACGCCTACCACACACCAGCTTACTGGTGGAGAGGAGACAGTGATGAAGCCACTCAGTATATTCCAAAGTAAGGAAGTAAAATTAATTGAAATTCATATAAATGTCATTTTTAACCAGAAAAGCTAAGTTTGTCAAGATAATCCTTGAATGCCAGCCTGACAAAACCTTGAAAACCTTATTTAAAAAAAAGTTTAAAAAATTAAAGCCTTGAATTTTGAATGATAGATGGAACAATAGAATGATAGATAGATAGATAGATAGATAGATAGATAGATAGATAGATAGATAGATAGATAGATAGATAGATAGATAGATAGATAGATAGATAGATAGATAGATAGATAGATAGATAGATAGATAGATAGATAGATAGATAGATAGATAGATAGATAGATAGATAGATAGATAGATAGATAGATAGATAGATAGATAGATAGATAGATAGATAGATAGATAGATAGATAGATAGATAGATAGATAGATAGATAGATAGATAGATAGATAGATAGATAGATAGATAGATAGATAGATAGATAGATAGATAGATAGATAGATAGATAGATAGATAGATAGATAAGCACATGGACTATAAAACCCTGTCTGAATGCACTTCTCCTGAGGTTGGGCCGGCTGTCATTATCAATTAATTCATTTAAGCATTCTCATTAAACCAGCCCGGCGTGTCGAGCGAATCAATGCTACAACTCCAGCGTAACGAGGACTCTGCAAATATCCTGTTATTTCTGGAGCGAGAGCAGCATATGCGCAGGAGGTCTGCTTGGACGGCAGCCCAGAATCGGGTCTGGTGTGGGACGTCATCTCTTTGCTGCTTGACCAGTAATTACATTAGCAGCTAGCGCCCTGAGCGCTCCCTTTCAAATGCTAATTCCCTCCAACCTGCAGCAGAGAGTCTAATGGCTTTTATTAGCGTGATTGGTGAACGCAGATCTGAGCGAATGAATCAGCTGAGCTAATGGGCGGTATTAAAACTGTAGCCCTTGTGTGGCGTGTTTGCTCGTGACTGTGGGAGCTAATCGCCACTTACTGCCATTTTGGATCTCATGAGTTGATGCTTGAGGAGGCGGTTTGAAGACGAACGCTCCAGAAAACATTAAGACACTAAGGACATGCTCTTGTGTTAAAAACAGACAGATGAAGTACAAGAGAACAGAACAGAAGATGCATTTAAAGATGTGTTAAAGGGTTAGTTCACCCAAAAATGAAAATTCTGTCAGTAATTACTCACCCTCATGTCGTTCCAACCCCGTAAGACCTTCGTTCATCATCAGAACACGAATTAAGATATTTTTGATTAAATCTGAGAGCTGGATCACTCCTCCATAGGAAGGAGTGAAACTTGTTCCCCGAAAGGTTATTAAAGACATAGTTAAAATAGTCCAAGTGACTACAGTGGCTCAATCTTAAGTTTATCAAGCGACGAGAATACTTTTTTGTGCGAAAAAACAAACAAAAATAACGACTTTATTTCAACTATTCATTTCCTTCTCTGTGGGCCTCGAGTCAGTTCACTAGTGTGATTGCGTAAGTCACACGCTGGCTCACTATTGGCCGACACTGGTCATGTGTGTGATGCGTGTGACGTACAACAACAGAAGGTTACACTATTACACTAGTGAACTCACTCGAGGCCAACAGAGAAGGAAATGAATAGTTGAAATAAAGTCATTATTTTTGTTTGTTTTTGCGCACAAAAAGTATTCTCGTCGCTTGATAAATTTAAGATTGAGCCACTGTAGTCACTTGGACTATTTTAACCATGTCTTTAATAACTTTTCGGGGAACAAGTTTCAATCCCTTAGAAGCCTATGGAGGAGTGATCCAGCTCTCAGATTTAATCAAAAATATCTTAATTCGTGTTCTGAAGATGAACGAAGGTCTTACGGGGTTGGAACAACATGAGGGTGAGTAATTACTGAGAGAATATTCATTTTTAGGGTGAACTATCCCTTTAGCTACCACACATGCTTATCTTGCCCCTACACTGCAAAAATCCTTTATATTCATACAATTGTCTTGTTTTCCAGTTAAAATATCTGAAAATCCTCAAAACAAGGTAAATTTACTTGTGAAGCATCGCTGAATTAGATATTAAGACATGTTTTCATAGATTACATGTGTATTTTGTTTTACACGGGTTAAAAATACATGATCTGCTAGTGTGGTAAGACAAAATACACTTATATTCAAGATAAAAAAGAATGAAAGTTTTAAAGTGGAAATGAAGCAGTCAGTCAAGTTTACATTTTTTAGTAAACTGATTTCCACTTTAATATCTTATGCAGTGTTGCATTACAAGTACATTTATATTGTTTCAAATATGTGTGTGTGTGTGTTGCAATACAAATTATTATTAAAATTTTAAATATTGTACTTGTTTGTTTATAGAACAATAATATTTTTATCATATATATATATATATATATATATATATATATACATATATATATATATGTATATACAGTACATGTATATATATACACACACACACACACACACACACACACACACACATATACACACATATACACAGTATATGGTAGATTCATCTAAAGGTCCAATGTTTTAAGACATACATTTATTGGACTCCAAAAGTTGAACCATTTCAAATCGTTCTCAGTGAACACAGATAATGTCTTTAAAAAACTTTGTTAATTGCTCAATATCCTGAAAATACAGCTAAATTAAACTAAGTATAAATGCTACTTTTGTAACTTTTTTTGGTGAACTATTTGCCAAAAGTAGCACAAGCAGCAGTACAAGCTCTTCTAAGCCAAGTTCCCCAAGTGTTCAGTGGAGGAAGCGTAACTGCTCTAAATGCATGAGAAATAAGACATTATATTTGCCATAAAATGATTCTCCGAATCTCACTGATCTGGACCTCACTGTCCTTATACATCTAATTTAACCAGAGGAATCCTGGTGACATCGACTCTGTTCTTTAAACCGGTGTAACTTGCAGCCTGTCAGGGAACGAGTGCTCAGTAACACGGCATTGTGAACTAATGTGCCAAAATTACAGCCGTCTAGAAACGGATCTCTGTGCAAACACTGAACGAAGGGAAACATCTCGGCTCTGACTGCAGGCCGTTCCTGTTTCAGGTGAGCTGCTCTCATTCCCTCTCTGTCAGCTTGTCATTTATCATGAATTCTCTATTGGTTTGAATTTCAATGAGGGAGCGAACGGGATAAATACTTTATTTATGTAAATCCACAGTGACAAAAACCTGATGAATTACATAAGCAACACCCGCTTCCCCGCCAGCCTTCTGCTCCATGGCCTCATTCGCTCCATCATGTCTTACTTTCTCTCTGACACACCATAATTTAGTCTCATTTCACAGCAACTTTCTACAAAATCATTGCAAGCATTGTCATGAATTAACTTTTTTATTGATTTCAAGGAGAATTTTTATCATATAAAAACTGTGTTGTCCATTTATGTCAAATAAATCAAGTAAATACCACAGTCATTTACGACTAAAATAAAATACGACTACTTATAAATGCATGTGTCAATGGAGATTGAAGCTCTTGACCTGCAAATTGGTGTAGTTACAACATGCACCAGCAGAAGCAAAATGCCTGTGTATATCAACTTTGGCGATGCAAAATGAACATTTATAGTGACATTTTCTTGTTGCACAAAGAACCGCAAAGGATTCTTTCAACATTTTCATAAATGCATTTCTCCAGCTTAACTAGCAAACAGTACTAAGAGGAAGCATTTGCACATAAAGCATTTTGCTGTAAACATCAGAGAATCAACGAGTTCTGTCTCCGCTAGTTCTTTAGCATCGGCTTGGTGTGTCACAGCCTTAAGTCGCAGCACATTTCAGGTGGGAAAAAAACAACAACGTATATTCCGGAAAATATGGTATACTGTATTAAAAGTGCAGATTAAATTGGGTTATGAGATAATATTTTAACATTCCAAAAATGACAAACCTCAGCTTTAAACACAAGTCTGTTCTCCCAGAAACACACTGCACTTTCTCTGCGAGTGTGTGGTCTTACTGCTCAATTAAACATGGGCATGAAAGTCTCGTTCTACAGGCCAGACGCTCGCAGGAGGAGCACAAGAAGCATTCAAAAGTCATTTTAAAAGATCAAATCATTGGTTCTGGTCTGATTATCTGAGCTCAACTGAAGAGACTCCATGCAGACTGACGGATGAGGACGAGGAAGCCGGTAAAATGGGTCACAGTCTGAACTCACACGACTTCTGCTCTACTTCTGATTGCAGAACGGAACAGAGGGGGAAATCAAAGTGGCCCGGAAGGTCTTTACCCAAGACTGAGAAAAATACTCAATCCATGTGTCAGAATCAGAACCGTACACTCCACGTGAAACAATCGTCTCACTAGACCGATCCACACTGCACAAGAAACAAACACTAATGCTGAAACGAGCTGATCAAGCCACCGATGACATTTAGAGGAAGGAGAAAATGGTAGGAGAAAAAAAGCTTCAAAGATTCAATACTATGAACATCATAAAACCAGCGACAATTTCTCTGATTTTGCCAGGTTGCGTGCGTACTAGATCGGAGTTATAAGATAAAAAATTATATGTTTTATAAAGGAATAAGTAAATAAATAGTAAAAAAAAATAAAATAAAGTGACAACAGCACAACTAAATACTGAACAACCAATGACCAGAGCAATTTCATCACAAAATCACCTAAAAGAAGCTTGAAAAACAAAGCAAACAAAGTGAGCAGAATCTCCCTCACCCTGATGTTGTCCGGATGGAGACCCCCGGGATGTTTGTCCATGTACTGACACAGATCTGTGTGCTGAACAGAGAGAGAGAGAGAAGAGAGACATGAGGCAGTGATAGGAGACACAGACTCTAAACAAAATCTAGTGAACTGCTTCAAAATACTAAAATAGACCATTTTTAATTATAATATTATATATATATATATATATATATTATATATATATACACACACACAAACATACAATCAAGCCTCCGAAGGACTGGACTAGGAAGGACACAGCCTCAGTAGGATGCATCCTTCCGTTTGAGAAGCACCCTATGGCTGTCCCCAATGGCACCCTAAGCTCTCACAGTCTTTTACGAGTCCGCACTTTCATGATGTAACGCCACTTTAACTGTCGGGAAGAAGTCTGTTGCAGAGCTCGGCAAAAGTGCACATCGAGGGCGCATATCGACTGCAAACGGGGTGCTCGTGAGCACCCTTCTGAAACCTAAAATGACAGATAGGACACCCTACGGTCTCATGGACTTAACAGACACGCGCACACGGCAGCCATTGTAAGTCCACAAGACCGAAAGTGCATATGAAGTGTGCCATTTGGGACAGGGCCCATGTCTGTCTTTATGAATGGGCCATTGAATCATTGGTTCACCCGATTGATTCGCTCAAAACAGGGATTCAAAATTGAGCAAATTATTGTCTAAGTTATAAAACAATATTAACTTCTTATTGATTTTATACAACAGTTCAATAAATATCACATTGCACTCGTGCTATTTGAGGCAAAAACATGCATTAATAATTTAATAATTCCATAACTATTTAATTAAATTAACTAGTTAAATCAACAGCCCAAATATATATAGAATGCAAACGGATGGCTTCACAAACACTTCCAGTGTGTCAAACTGAAATAATATCCTGTATCGGTGCGTGAGGCTTTGTGGGCCGCGTGGCTGTGCATGTAAATACAGTCGACGGGAGAAAGAATTACCCACGATGCTCTCCTCAGTCTTTATTCTGCTCACAGACCTGCGGCTTTGGAGGGCCGCTGATATTTGCAAACACCCGCTGCTACCCGTCCCGCACCACAGATAAACGCGTTTCCTTTCATGAATAATGCAGTCTCTCACTCAAACGGGCTTCAGATATGTCTGTCCGTCGCCGTCAATCATTATTAACTGCTCGCCGTGGAAAATGAATTGATTTCCTCAGTGCGAAACCCTCTGTTTGTTCGCGGCCCGCATCTAAATGCGTCCGCATTCAGCCCGACTGCATTTTCTCACCGAAATGACTCTGATGAGATCACAGCGGTGGTCTCAGATTAATAACTAAGCTATGGTTCGTATCTCTCGACGGACCAAAGCTATCAATAGCTGAGCCCTTGTCCAATCTTAGTGTTTTGATTGTTTTCTTTGACACCCCGACGTGTTAGCTTAGCTCTCATGAATAAATCAGACTCAAGCCGCAATTTCACGCTCATCCAATTTAGCGAGAGGATGCAATCCTGGGAAAAAAAAACACTGTTTTCCAGAGTATAAAGTAATAAGTTATATCAGAGATGCAAAAATACCACAAAATATAAAGCTAATCAGGGAAAGCACCAATCTTCCCTTTAGACTGTGACACGGATCAATGACGGGACGTCAGTGTCACAATGTGCATTGACATTAAGAGAAAACATTTAACAAGTGCTGTTTTCTTTCTGTGATGCATCAAATCAAGTGTCAAGCCTGACAACCGGTTTTCTTTGCGTTCCTCTTTCCTTCCCAAGGACCAATTAGCTCCTGTCAATTTAAAAGTGAACTTTATTAAAAGTCAAGTGCATCCTTTGAGTGGATATTTATTTTTATGTTAAGAACAGCATTTGCTGAGAACATGAAAGCATTGAGTTATTGAGTTAGAAAGTGCATGTTCTCCTGACCCTCAGCTCAGTGTTTGCTTTTGCTTACTGTACAGATCAGTATTCATGAGTGAACACTACAGCAGAAAACTGTAAGGAAAGAAAAGTAGTGAAAAAAATCTATCTAAATCAAATGTGTTTAACATCTAACTCAGGGGTTCCAGTGAAATATCCTGTCTGGATCTGTGAACGCTGATCCTGTACTTTCACAACGTTTCTCGTTTATTTTAACCTTTGTTAAAAACTAATTTTATCAATGTGCACAAGTCTTGAGCTCTTAATCGATTTAAACTATAAAGCACAATTTTCTGGATAAAATAACAGATTATTTAACTGGTTTAATTACTGCTGGCATCATATCCAATAAAAAAAAAATCTAATAAATAATAAAAATAAATGTAATTTAAGTTATTCATTTTAATTTGCTTTGCTATATATATATATATATATATATAATCAATTATCAAAAATGTACAACAAACATAAAATAAAATCCAAGAGACGTAAAACCAGCCAGACCCAGCCTTAGGCTGCTGATTTTTTCCCAGCAGGGAAGAGAAGCTGAACCTCCTGACCAGACGTTCCCTACAGACAGACACGGACCGTCCCGGAGGCTCATTAACAATTAAACTGGCATTTCTGTACCTGCTTCAGACAAGCGGGACCTTTAAGAGAGCGCAGAGGCAAATGGGAACTGTAATGATTTATCACACTAATGCTGCTAACATCATTCTCACATTCAGAACCTTAATATCAGCAAACGTTTTAAATCTCTCCCTATTTCTGCATATAACTTTCAGACTGAACACAACACCTTCATTTTCATGAAAGGAATAGCTTGTCAAAAAAAAATAGTTATAATAGAGTGCAACAGTGCCCACCCCCTTTTTCAGCTGCACTGGTTCCGGAAGTTTTTTTTATTTTTTTTTTTATAAATTTTTCTTATAGGGATTTAAAAATATTCTTTGTTAAAGAGCTATAAGCCATGAACCAAATCAATAAGCTATGAGGTGAATCATAACACTACAAACCTTGATTTGAAGCAAAAAAGTTTTTGAAAATTGAACAAAAACACAAAGATACAAGACTGTGAACTTAAAGCAACACTATGTCGTTTTTGCGTTTTTTGCTCTCGGGGTCCCCCTACAGTTGGGGAACAGTATTGTCTTCTACTACGGTCGTAAAATCTGTCATGGTTACACCAGGGGAAACAGGTGTGCATTTGCTGACAAGCCGATACTGTCTTGAGTTCTCACGAGTTCTCACGTCTTGGGCAGACTGCCAGCGTTGCGTGTGAAATGTCTTCATCCCAGGTACATTGGCATATATTTCAGCATGTCATATGAATATAATTTCATGGGTTTTATTTTTTTCAAACGTCAAAAGATCGCGTAGCTCACGTTTACAAGACAGCGTCATTATAGTAGCCTATTGTCTACTGTTTTACATAACGGATATGCTAATTCAATTCAATGTTTGTGTGGTAGGTAACAGCCATATATCGTCAATATTATAATATTAAGCTATCATAGATGAATCTGCAAATTTGAAAATCGATTTGCATTATAGCCTGAGGCAAGACACTTTCACCAAAAAAATAAATAAACAAACATGACTGTCAGCCTGCAGACATTAGGATAGTTATCCTGAAAGATTATTTATTATAACCATCGTAAACTAGCATGTTAATGTAGCTACTAGGGCTGTCACTTTACGTTCGAAAATCGATTGCACAATCGATCGGACCAACCAACACAAGTTTCGAAAACGAAAATAGGGAATCGATTTTAACTGCCTTTTTTTTTTAACCAAAAATGTGTTTTAGGTAGACAGATCAATACAGTACACAGAACATGTAGGATGTTGGAAAATAACAATGTCTTTTCTGTTAACCAAATGCTTATTCGCTATTACTTCAGTGCAAGTGAACAAGGGCGCCGTTATTTGTTGCTTAGTGACGTGTGTGTTCAAGCAAGCCAGAAATGCACAGATTCTGCGCAATACGCTGTATTTAATATATCATTAGGACTCACGAGTTGCGTATCTGCACTAAATCCACGCAGATTTGGCTTACACGAACTTCCCCAGCAAAGTGAGTAAACATAGAAAAACGCCAAATTGGCTCGTGATATGACAGCGTTACCCGCCAAAGTTCATTTTTATCCGAATTTGGCGGGTGTTAATTTCAATCCTTGAATGTTGCACTCCTGTTTGTCATTGTGCACAAAACTTCACGCCAATAAATCATCAGAAATATTGCTGACTTGTGCGCGTCTCAAGCGCCCTCTTTACGTTCATCCTAATGCCTGTTAGTTGTCCGTGGATTTGCCAATATTTGGTGTTGAAAATGAAAAAGGCCTTTAGACATGGATAAATCGATTTTACAATCGATTCAATGAACACATATGTCTCAAAAATCGAGCAGGATTTTTTCACAAAAGTGACAGCCCTAGTAGCTACCAGATTGATAATTCGCTACTCTACTAGCATTACTTGATTCATGAAGATAAATGGAGGACCAGATAGATTCCGTAACATGGCCAGCCATGTTATTCAGCCTTTTACATTTCGCGCGGTAGTCAGCTCCCTGACTTATTTATAAATTTATAAACACTTTATAGATGACTGACTGCTGCGCTTGTGACAGGGTGCATGTTACTGAAAGAACGAGCAGAGAGAGAGAGAGCCGGTCGCGCGCGCACTCTCACCGTCTTCAAACTGTCTTGCTCTCCCTCCAATATTGATCCTCGTTCGGCCTTTTAATTTGTCACTCTCCCTTTTTCCTTTTTTAGTCTCCTCTGACAAAACCTTTGCCTTCTTCCTTTTAGTTGCTGCTTTGGCCATGATAACAACATACAGACGGCAATCAAACGCTAGTTGGGCTCTCACGTCAGAATTTGAGGAAGTGGGGGAAGTGACGTATGCCGTAAAGCAGTCGAATTTTGTAGTTTTTTTTTGTGCTCGGGTTCCTTCCTACCCGAAACCCGAAGTTACATAGTGCCAGTAAAAGCGATACAGACACTGTCAGGCTATGGCAGACGTGTCATTCAACCTATTGTAAGTCGATGTACCATCTCAAGGGTCTTAGAAATATATAATGAAGGTTGAAAAACTACATAGTGCTGCTTTAACAGTTTTAAAGAGGGAAGGAACTACAATCCCATGATGCATTGAGAACAGCATAATCGAATTAAAAACAATAGAGAAATATAAAAGAACTCATTTACAAATGTTGATTATATGTATAAAAACAATATATTTTAAGCTTATTTCAAAATATGCATATTTATATAGAAACATTTCAGTATTTTGAGAGCATAGGGAGATTGTCCCGATTGCATCATTTGCTTCAGGAGTGGGCGGAACTAAAGAGCTATTTTGGAGCGTGTTGCTTTTTTAGACTCTATTTGGTGTAATTTTCTGTGCAGCATCATGGGTAATGTAGTTTTTCACTATGGAAAAAATAAAAAAAGCTGAAATAATGCGCTGACGGCTTCAACAGAAGCAAATACTATCAATGAACAACCTTAGCTCACAGTAGGTCTGTCTTTAAAGGTTTATGAGTTACCATTTTACCATCAGTTTCCCTATGGAAAATATGAATGGAGTTTTTACATCCGGAACTCAGAGTTTGATTGACAGGTGATGTGACCAATCATAACGCTGAATCCACCATTTTTCTCCGTCAAACAAACCAGACAGGAGAGTTAGTACATCGGTGGACTTGAACTTGAAAAATGGAGTGTACTGGCGACTTTCCGTGGTTGAAACAACTTACCTTCGGATGTTCATTCATGTTTATTTCATGCTATTATAATTAGTAGGAAGTGACTAGGACCACAGTTATTATTTCAAAACTGAAACACCATAAAAGTATCATCAAAATTGTCAATACAGGTTTTAATTTAATTTAAAAACTTATTTTTTCAATCTATAATATGACTTCAGAAAACTTAAAATATAGTCTGTACGTCATATGTACAACTGCCATGGTGTTTTTAATGTGATTTCTAGAGCTTTACAGTATAAATCATTGTGAAGTTGCATTATATGGAAAACAGAAGCTTGGAAATTCTGCCTAAAATCTTTTTTTGTGTTTCAAAGAAGAAAGAAAGACAGAAAGTCATACGGGGACAGAACGACACGAGGGCGAGTAAATGGCTGAATTATTCCTATGTGCTTTAATTCGCAGCTCTAAAGCCTGCGGCTGCGTCTCATTGCAGGTCTGTGTGTATAACAGTGAGACGTTCCTGTCGCTGTGAGCCACAGATGAAGAGCAGGGCTTTGAAAGAGCTAGAAAAACAGTTTTCTAATAAAAACGGTGCCAGAGCTGCAGGATTGGGCACATATAAAGAGGCCGATCGGTTCAGGCACCAGGTTCAAAGCGTAAGAAAAATCCTGAGGAAAAGTAATGCTGACTAAAGCACATTTAAACCTTTCAAAACTATTCAGAAACAGAAGACCAGACCAGCTCCATGAGGCCCAGCAACAGGAGATGTGTGGTTATATGACAAAAATACTCGGACATTTTGGAGTGGAGTTACAGAAAATAAAATGAATTAAAAACTATTTATAAAAGAAACAAACGCGAGCCGTTGTCCGCCAGCAGAGGTTTGATTTTCATCCGGTCAGCATGTCTGATACTCACCACATACTCAAAGACCAGCGTCAGGGTTTCCTTCGTGTGGATGATGTCGTGGAGCAGCACGATGTTCGAATGCTTCAGGCCTTTCAGCAGAGACGCTGGAGAGAAACACAAACGCTTCATTAACACAATCTGAACAATGAGTGTTTAAGACTTACGATAACTGGATAAGTGCATTTTAAAATGACATAATACACTGTAAAAAATGATGTGATCAGTAAGTCAAGGCACCTTATGTTTTTACTTTTTTTAAGTCAGTTTAATGTAATTTAAGTGACTTGTACAACCAAGTTGATTATACTTAAAAATTTGAGGCAGCAACTGAACTTATGTTTTTAAGTTGAATTTTTTTTTAAATGTAGAAACTGCAAAAGCGGATGTCCGTTTAACTTTCAGGCACCAATTCCTTAGATTAATATATTAAAACAGCTTTAAGTTTCCCTGCTATTTCCAGGGTTCCCATGCCTTGATGATAATAATAATGATTTTTTTATTTACCTTTCACTTTTTTCAGTGTGAAATGCCACATTAATTTTTAATAGTTAATACACACACACGCGCACAGGTTTTCATGTTTTATGGTGACATTCCATTGACATAATGATTTTTATACTGTACAAACTGTATATTCTATCCCCTAAACCTACCATCACAGAAAACTTTTAGCATTTTTACTTTTTTTTTTTTTTTTTTACAACAAAAAATAAAATCATTCTGTATGGTTTATAAGCCGCTTTCCTCATGGGGACAAAAAAATGCTTTATTGGTATTACTATCTTTGTGGGGATGTGAGGCCTGGTAAACCCATATTACCCACAAAGACGGCAATATCCGAAATCCTTTTCCTTGTGGGGACATTTTTTGGTCCCCATGAGGAAAACAGCTTATACATCATACTAAGTGATGTTATTTGAAAATGTAAAAATGCAGAAAGTTCTCTTGGTATAGGTTTAGTGTAGGGGGATATAATATACAGCTTGTACAGTATAAAAACCATTATGTCTATGGAAATTCCCATAAAACATGAAAACCCAACGTACGTGTGTGTGTGTGTGTGTGTGTGTGTGTGTGTGTGTGTGTGTGTGTGTGTGTGTGTGTGTGTGTGTGTGTGTGTGTGTGTGTGTGTGTGTGTGTGTGTGTGTGTGTGTGTCTTTAAAGATTCACAGTAAATAAAAATGCTGATTAGGACAGAATGACTATAATTCCACATATTTGCACATAAATGCAGTTGCCATTTACAAATGACAACGTTCCCAGATCTCAGCAGTGCCTGCACCTGAATCCCGCTGCAGATCATTTACATGCTGTAGACTGCCAGTGGGGCGGAGACGAGCGGATATCTGTGAGAAATGGAGAGAGCCGGCACTCTGGGGACGGGAAACGGCTCTCAGGGCTCCTCAGGCTAAGCTTCCTGTCTATTATTTCAGCTAACGAACACTGTATGAACACTGCAATTAAACGTAATCACTAATCCTCAGAAGTCAGCAACAAAGCATTCATTTAAATTGATGACTTTTGTGAGTGTTTTCCATATTTCTCAGAACAGACGTGTTATTTTCTTCAAATTACAACAATGCAATTGCCATAAAACAAGCCATTCGCAGAAATCTCATCTCATTTGAGCACAAAACACTCTGAATGTTTC
Source organism: Gila orcuttii (assembly GCA_026230005.1). Lineage (NCBI taxonomy): Eukaryota > Metazoa > Chordata > Actinopteri > Cypriniformes > Leuciscidae > Gila > Gila orcuttii. The sequence continues at coordinate 39,081,704 of JAPDVR010000018.1, read as the reverse complement.
AATTTACTATAAAGGAGGAGCGAGCGACACTTCAAGCGTGTTTCATGATGAATAGTAAACAGATTTGCGAGACTGGAAAATGCGATTAATTTTTCAAGGGCACAACAAAAAGTTCAGATAGTGTGATAGTAACGCTGGTTTTCAGTGAGAGTAAAACGAGGAACGTCTGCATTACGTGAGTCATTCCTTCTGTGAAGCCCATGATATATATCATATGTGAAAATACTGAATAAATAAATAAAGTAAACTACGTTTTATTAAATCAATTTATTGTTTTTTTCAAACTATATTGATTACAGTCATTGTGACATCAATATCGCTTTAAATCCTGTTAATCTTTCGCAAAAGTCAGTTCCTGAATGACATCATCCTACAGGAAGTGACATCACTTTTGTGGGAAATCAGCAGCATAAACACTGCAAGTATATGGTTTTATTTTTAAGGTACACAATTTAACCTTTTTTGTTAAAAAATTACATAGAGCGAGTACATCATGAATTTGTCTTATCCTGAACTACACTACGATACACCTATAATAATAGTTTATATTCAGACTATTTTAGACAGAGACTCGTCATATAGATAAAGAGAGGAAAAAAAACTTCGGCTACAATGTTCTTCTGCAAGAAGCAGTTCTGTTTATTAATCATGCTAAAAGTTACATACAGTAGTGTACCTTTAAAAGTTTTATGAATTTATTTGTTTACCACAGTTGGTGTTGATTATTATACTGTAGTTGAATTAAATCATAATGAAACTGAATCCAGAAAAAATTTATAAGACAACACATATATTAGGAAAAATAAAATGGAATAAATCCATTTTCAAAGGGCACTATTATTGCTAAATGTTTAATAAATTATTAAATTCTTAGTTTTAGTAATTCAATTAATATGTGCTTTGATGATAAAGTTGAATTAAATCATTAATATCACTCAATATCACATTCCATCCTGTTTTTTAAAATCTCTAACAAAAAAACTACTTCCTGAATGACATAATTCTACAGGAAATGATATTTCCTGAAATTTTCCTAATGGAAAATTAACAGCACAAAAATCATCAATGGATTTTATCAAATGACACTACTGAATGATTACTAATAAAAAAGATGGTTAAAATATGAAAGCTGACTGTCAATCCTAATTTTAGCTTTTAATTACTACCTTTTCTCATTTTTATGTCATTGTGTAAATAATCAAGGTACAGAACTTATAAAAGTCCATTCTATAGTTCGCTCTATAGAAACACTCAAACTTCAACACCAGCATGTTGATTTTGAACAGTCACAGAGATCTACAGTGACTCAAGCACACGTGTTCAACACAGTTTAATATGATATACAATATAATAATTGAACATGTTGTTCAATCACGATCTGTTCTCAAACTGAAATGAGAGATTCACTACAAGAAATACATGGAAATATTTTGAAAACATTTTTTCTATACATCTAACAGACTTCATGTCATCTTAGAGGCAGATGTACTAACAGCTTGCTTCAGCCCAGACCCTACTCTGCCATTTAAAACTACTGTCAGGATTTACTAAAGACATGCAGTGAAAAAATTAGCGATGAAAAGGCTTTGACAGTTATTTTTGCAGCTGAACTTTCCCTTTCCCTTCTTCTTAATTTGCACATTGTCAGTAGATCACCTCCACTCCCATCTGCTCTTTTATGGGATTGCAGTCTCTCGCTAATTTGCCCTGTTAAGTACACCTGGCCCTTAAAATGCTGCCTATGTAGTTAGCTCACTAGGTTTGTGAACAGTGCGTGAATGTGCCTATGTTTCTCCTCTCACATCCGGTAGTCATTCCACACACGTTCTGCCAGCTTAAACATCTCCAGTAATTGCTGAATTAGTTCAATTTTCAAAGCCCTTTTTTGAGCCGCACACCGGGGAAGAGCACAGGAGCTCTGCGATGATCAGCCGCGGATCACACAGATCAAAAACACACCATCACTCTCTCATCGCAATTAAAATGCATATGTGGCGGTGGTGAAGGTGAGAGCAGCCAAAATCTCACACCTTCACAATCTGCTCCGCTTCACTGAGAACTGAGTGAAAACACATGCTTCTGCAACAACGGACACTTTTATGTGACAATTCGACATTTTTTTCTTTTCGTTATATGAAGGCCACATTAAAACGCTTTTAAATATTATTTAAAATCATTAGGGTTGGGTATTATCTGATGCGATTTCGATTCGCAAGCTTGTGATTCGATTCAATTCGGATATATATCAAGAACAGTGCATGTCAATTTTTCCTCAAGAAAACAAATCTCTCAACTAATGCTATAAACTATACAGGGAATCCTGTCAAGCTGGTACATTACTATAAAATTAAGGGTTAAAATTAACAACTGATTTGTATATGAACATTTAAATTGCACATAAGGTAGTTTTTAAAATAAAAAGAAAGTTGACATAATGACATAATTATGTTTCTACCCCAATTTGTTTTTGAAATATAAACATTTAAATAGCGGCTGTCATAACTTGTTTTTCTGATGGATTTATTAAAACATAGTAAATTAATTACTGAAGAACAGGTTAAATAAAATATAATAAATATATATTATAGTGCATTTATTTATCAAAATGCTCATTATTTTTCTAGCTAACTATCGAGTTTATGGTCACTGAATGGCCAAAATGCCATTTGCTGTTTGAATTTCTAAATAAATTGACAGTATTTAAAAAGCTGAGACTTTGTTTCATATCAAAAGTAGCAAAGCAAAAAGCTTATTGTGATTATTGGATGGCAGGTGTAGAGCAAATCAGTTTTGTTCATGCATCAACTGAAAACAGCACAGATTAAAAGATCAATTCTGGGGATTTAAGAATTGATAGTGTTTTTAGCAGCGGCACAAATGAGCTACATGCATTATGAAGAGAAGTGTCCTGGTTCACTCACCCTCTCTGATCGCTGTGAAAGGAGTTCCCTCTTCCTCCTGCAGACGAATCACTTTCAACGCAACCAGCTTCCCATTCACCCTGCAAACACAACACATGACATGTTTTACACTTTATATTCATCTGTGTTACAGGACTGATCCATAAAAAAGAATGTATCGTATATTTGTTCCTATAGTTCAAACAGCACATCATAGGTTTGATTCCCAGGAAATGTGTGAATTGATAAAAATTGATAAATATATATTTTATCCTAAGCGACTTACATTGCATTTTAAGGAACAAACTAATTAATTTGTATGCATGCATGTATGTATGTATGTATGTATGTATGTGTGTGTATGTATATATATAATATATATAAATAATGAATACAGCAGAGTGAAACAGTATATTCAGGGTAAAAAAAACTGAAATATACATAATATATTATAATTAAATGCATAATATAATATATATTGAATTTACTCAAAAAAAAAAAAAAAAATATTTGATTACTAAAAGTTGTATTACATCATAAAACACAGAACCCAGAAAAATGTTTACGGACATCAGAGAACTTTGGAAAAATAAAATGGAATTTAAGGGGAGAAAATGAAACCATTTTCATAGGGCTCTATTATTGTTAAAATTTTAATGAATTATTAAACTGTTACAGTTTTATGAATTGACTTGGTTAGCATGCTTTTTGATGATTGCAATTTAACCCAGAAATACTGAATTAAAACGGAAAATAGAATGTTGTAAAAAATAAAACGGATTTCTTTGGGCCCTGTATGGGAAATGATTTTATCTAGTGTGAATTGACTGGATGGTGTAAATGTCTCTACTGTATTTGACAGAATGTCGTTTAATAAGAGAGATTGATGATGAATTACATAGAATGGAACACAAATTAAGACCAGGAACACAATTTACTGATTTACTGTTAAGTCAATGAAATGCAATTTAGAGGCAGTGGAGTGAATCTTAACACAGAGGTCAAGATGTGAAATAAATAAACTCCACCAATCAAAAGAACTTGCACACAAATAGCATCATTACTATGAAAAACACTGCCAATAATGCACAATTCATTTCACACTGGATGAAATTTTATTTTCCATATTTTAATTTATGAAAGTAATCATCAAGGAAAAGCAAGCGTTACACGCTCTCTGTCTGAAAGGATTTCACACAACACATGCCATTTCATGCTCTGGAAGAGAAGCTCTCTCCGGCTCTCGGATTTTATTACAGCAATATGAAAAATTATTTCATTCATATTATAATTATCTGCTGCCGTCTTTCCTTACAGTTTTATTACTAAACAGTGTGTCTGTATGGAAATGAAGTGCATGGTTTCACAGAACTCACTTGCTCTTCCCTTTGTATACGGTTGCGTAGGATCCCTCTCCGAGCTTTTCCAGCTTCTCGTACGAATCTGCCTTTCCGAACTTTGGGCTTGTGGGCTGTAATAGAGATAGACGCAGTTAAAGTCGGCACGAAACGGAGGTTGCGATTATCTTTTTTCCCCTATTGTGACGTATATACAAGTGAAACTTCGTCTCGAACAAGAAAAAATGTAGGAAATTGATTGGATGGTTGTGGTTTGCTATTGGTGGATCGTCATGTGATTGACAGGTTGCCCCGCCCTCACGCCAGTGAACACATCATCAGAGAAGAGATGTCACTGTAAGAGGAAGGGGAAGTTATTTTGATAAAAGGATTAAGAGGGTACATGAATTTAAAACAAAATGATGTTCATGGATAAATCATTTATCCTGCAATATTCCATAAAAAATGATGATTCATGATGACTTTAATAGAGGATATTCTGTGATATTTTATCAGACCAGGGGGCCCAGCGACCGCAGCAGATGTGAGGTCAGCCAGCGCATGGTCAGGTATTCTGGGTCAGATCCAGGATTTATACAGCAGGGATTTCCGGAAAGACACGTCTGTCCCCGTATTAATGACCCAGTGCTGTTTCAACTGGACGTGATTAATAGTTTCCTGTTAAACAGGAAATGTGGTCTGCAGGATTTTACTGTGAGCACTTTGGCAGTGACTGAAAGAACACAGGTGAACTGTGGTTACATTTACTAGAGTGAAGCTCAAGGTAAAAACTCCACAAATTATTAGTGTGTGAAATCTGCAAACATATCATGATTCATTAATAACTTTCTTACTAAAATATATTCTAAATTCCCCCCCAAAAAAGTAGGAACAACTTAAACTACTGTCCATGTACTCAAAAATCACGGCCTTATAAGATAAAATGTTATACTTGGACATCTTAAATGTATACTGCAGTCAAAAGTTTGGGATAATTAATTGTAATGTTTTTAAAAGAAGTCTCTTATGCTCAACAAGGCTGCATTTATTTTAACAAAAATGCAATACAAACTTTGAAATTACTCCAGTCTTTAGTGTCACATAATCCTTCAGAATTATTCTAATATGCTGATTTGCTGCATTTCTCATTATTATCAGTGTTGAAAACAGTTGTGCTGCTTCATATTTTTGTGTAAAAGTGTATAAAAACATGCACACTTGATACGCACAGTTTCTATACACACACAAACCTTTAGGACTAATGTGTCTAAAACATGTGACTTGGACACATTTGTAAGATTCATTCATCTTATGATGCATCTAAAGAACGCTGACATTTTTAACCCCCCTTATTTTTTTTATTAATTATTTTTAGAATAAATATGCTAATATGAATGCAGATTTAAAAAAAAAAACTCTATTTCAAGCAAAAACAGTAATATTTTACTTTCATTAAAGCAAATGCAACTCAAAAAAACAAGTCTTTTCCAAACCAATACAGTAATATTTTCCTTGCAATAACGAGAATGCAACTCTAAAGTCTTGAAAAGCAAATATACACGGCACTAATTCTCCTGAAATGTGCGTTTCTTCAGTAATCAGGTTTGCAGCCTGACACCGATCTGCAGCAGCGAGTCACTTATTGCGATTGGTGTGAAAGATCACCGGGCTGTTCCCGGATAACCGCTTGCTCAGATGCGCCTGTAACCGCAAACCCTGCAGCCTTTTATCAACACCAGACACCAGCTGTCTCTTAGAGACCAGCGGCCACCATACGGCCAGATCACGACATGCTTTCAGTGAACACATCCGCTCTACAATCCATCAGCTTCGCTTTAGAGCGCTGGTATTACCTTAGCGGGTCTTTATGATTGTGATTAAGGTGTTCGGAGTGCAGGGACCCCGTGGAGAACAGGTTTTAGTGGATTTTCTAAATAAGAAGGTCTGTGGCAGAATAATGAGAAGAGTGTTATGGGAAAGAGGTCACACTCACTCTCTCCACTCCATCTATCAGGCTTACGCTCATCCATTTTTCATTGGTGTGAATCAGCAAGCAAATGTGCTCGCTAGCTGCGTTCTTCAAACCCTCCAACCTTTAGTTTTCCCTCTCAGGTCAATCCCGTCTCGCTTAGGGAATTATATACTATAAAAATCAACTCGTCTTTTCTAAATTAAATTGCAATAAATATAATAATTATACAAAATGCTGTATGTCAGGGTTTAACAAAGTGGGGTTTGTGAGTTAATGAAAATAGTGTAAAATAAAATCATAATGTAATATTAAAATATTTTTTAAATAAAAAAATAATTAATTAATAAAATAAATAACTGTTAAAAAAAAAAAAATTCGAAATAAAACCCTAACTAAAAATTAATAAAATCATAATGCAAAATTAAAATAAATCATTTTAAAATAAAAAAATAAAAATAAAACACTTACCACAAATGAATAAAATCATTAAAATAAACACTTTTAAAATAAATAAAAAATCTAAATAAAATCCTTACTAAAAATGAATAAAATCATAAATGTAAAATTAAAATAATTTAAAAAAGAGAAAAACTCTAAATAAAACACTTACCAAAAGGAATAAAATCATTACAAATTAACATTAAAATAAATCATTTTAAAATAAAAAAATCTAAGTAAAACCCTCACTAAAAACAAATAAAATGAATGAAATCAATTAAAAATTTAAATATAAATAAATAAATAATATAAAACAAATTAAAAATAAACATTTAAAAATTATAAAATATTTTATTTGCATACCTGCATGTCATGTGGCCATTAACTGCCCATTAACTGTGAATGTGATGTTAATTTTTTTAATTTTAGATTTTTTAGCTCAAAGGGGCTTAGCTGAAAAAAAAAAATGTTGGTAATGTGTGATAAAAATATCTACAATCAAAACACATTTCAAACCTCACATAAAGGATTATAAATGAGGCTTATCAAGGACAATCATGATCAGTTAGCAATGTGAAATTAGGCATGGATCTGCTCATTCCGTCATAAACTTTAATAAGCACAAATAAGACATAAATGATGGAAGAAAACACACTCAGACACTCACAGAACTAGGACTGGAGTGGCGGCGTAGTTTTGGAGACTCTTTCCCAGAGGAGGAGCTTTTGGAGGTGATGCAGGCATTGTTCTCTGAGTGGACTCGCTTCACCTGACTCGCCGGTTTCTCGAAGGCATCGAAGCCGCTCTGCGTCCGCTGCACTCGCACCTTCTTGTCTTCAGGAATGGTGTCTAGGGGTTTGATGACTGAGTCGGATCCCTGGCAGCTGCGAGTGGACATCTTGGTGACACATATCTGAGAAGAAGCAGAGAAGAACGTCTCAGACATCAGCATTTAAACACTGAAAAAAACGCATCATTTTTCAGGAGAAATATGCTTAAAACAGGATACATTTACTTGAAAAGCAAAACTGTGTAAGAATCGATTCTGAACTGCCTGAAATGGGTCGTCAACAATTCCATTTCACTTCCTGTTACACGACTACGAAACAATGTAACAAATGTGCATAATGCCAGTCTATGGTCTTCATTGGCTGCCTGTGAACGTATTCTTTGACCCCCTCTCAAACACTGTAGTTGTAGCTGAGACTTGAGAGTCATATATTATGATTGCTGAGAGTTTGGTTCGTGTTGTCAACAAGTAGTAGTTGTTTCAGCCCTGCAAATCCACTTTGCATGCACTTCTAAAGGATGAAGACTTGCGCTGGATGTGTGTCTCACTGTGTATCAAGTGCTGAGGAAGCTTCCGGAGCTGAAATTCAGATATGATAAAAGGTGTTTCATTTCTGACAAGCGCTGTATGCAGTAGACCAATCACAACAGACTGAGCCATATGACCAATCAGAGCAGAGTAAACCAATCACAACAGACCAGGCCATCTGACCAATCAGAGCAGAGTAAACCAATCACAACAGACCAGGCCATCTGACAAATCAGAGCAGAGTAGACCAATCACAACAGACCAGGCCATCTGACAAATCAGAGCAGAGTAGACCAATCACAACAGACTGAGCCATCTGACCAATCAGAGCAGAGTAGACCAATCACAACAGACTGAGCCATATGACCAATCAGAGCAGAGTAAAAACCAATCACAACAGAATCACAACAGACTGAGCCATATGACCAATCAGAGCAGAGTAAAAACCAATCACAACAGAATCACAACAGACCAGGCCATCTGACCAATCAGAGCAGAGTAAACCAATCACAACAGACCAGGCCATCTGACAAATCAGAGCAGAGTAGACCAATCACAACAGACTGAGCCATCTGACCAATCAGAGCAGAGTAGACCAATCACAACAGACCAGGCCATCTGACCAATCAGAGCAGAGTAGACCAATCACAACAGACAAGGCCATCTGACCAATCAGAGCAGAGTAAACCAATCACAACAGACTGGGCCATCTGACCAATCAGAGCAGAGTAAACCTAAGGTTTCCGGCCCCGGGTTTAACAGAGTTAAACCAACCGAGTGACTTTTGAGATATGTTTTCTCTTGTTTGGTGGGTGTGTCAAAAATGTCAGGCCAATCAGCAGCAACATGTATATAATACGTGGATATTTAATACGTGGTATTAAAAAGACAGCTCGCACAATGGGTTCAAGTAAAGTCATTTACAAATGTGTCCTCTGCAGCTCGTTATACGCAACGATTGAAGATATTAGAAGACATGTTTGTCGAAAGAGTTTTATAGTAAAACAGTGATCAGCAATAATGATAAGCCTAATACTCACAATAACAATAATAAGGTCATAGATCATAACACAGTCTCGGAGGTAAGAAGTGGATTATCCTTCACCAAAATGGTTTGTCTTTTTATCCTGAAATGTGAGGCAAATGTTGGATCACAATAATTAGGAACCACAGTTTCCACAAATCCCTTCACTCGATTGGGATGTTCTCTTTTATTCTGGACGGCAAGGGCAGTGACTGTAACATCGCGCGTATTTTGCAGTATTTAACACGTATTTATACCGATTTCATCAAACTCTTAAAATTCTTCAAAAAGAACAGAAAGAATGGCCTTCTCAGCTGCCATAGTTGCAACTCTTGCGTCATCAGAACGGGGGGTTCAACGCACCACCGTTTCCGTTTAAAAAATGTTTTGCAACTTTTTGTCGGGACTGAACGCAGCCCAGACTGGGCTGTCTGACCAATCAGAGGAGAGTAGACCAAACACAACCTAACCGAATTTAGTGAGTTCTATGCTAAAAACAACAACAACAACAATCAATCAATCAATCAATCAAAAACAAACTTTTGCAAATGTGGTAAGAAAAAATAATCTTGCACAATTTTGTAGTAAAAGTAAAGTAAATCTCATTTTAAGCATCTTTGTATTTT